>OZ007496.1:122198844-122761344 GCA_963931805.1 Microdon myrmicae
TTTTTTGTTTATGGGTACGAAGATGTACATTTGTATTTATTTTTTAGTTTTAGCTGGCTTCTCAACGGAACTACTGTGAGCGCGCGGAGGGTTATTTCGTAACATATTTCCAGAAAACTAAGATATTCTACTGTACAGAAGATCATCGACATTATTAATTTATATGTCAAAGTGTTGCTCGCACAAACTTACCTACCCGAAAGAAACATAAAAAAACAAAGCCAAAGATGGTTAGGGACATGTCGTTAGAAAAAGACAAATGCTCACAATCGAGGAAAGGGCCACCTACAGAATTGAAAGTTTTGAATACAGCCATAAATCTATTTACGAGAGGTATAAACAGATATCGAACGAAAGCAGTTTTTTTGATCTCTTGATACCGTATAAAAACTTTTTCTGAAATCCAATAATCATAATTTAATCATTTTTTCTTATGCCTTTGTATCAGACTTCATTGCTAAAAAAAAAGCCCATCAAATTTTCGTAAGCAAAATTTAATTCTGTTATAAACTTTTAATTGTTATATATATATATATATATATATATATATATATATAATATATATATATATATATATATATATATATATATATATATATATATATATCTTTGCGGAGGTCGTTGACGGTTTGTCTAATAGGTATCAAAGCTAACCTTTAAAAATACTATATGTAAATCTATTACAATGTAACTAATGACCTTGCCCGGAAAAAACAAATCATTATGGAAAATTTATTACGCCTCGGGACTTGCTAAATAAGACCAAAATCGGTTCCCGGTTGTAGTACCGATGATAATAATAATTACAATGTAAAGATATTCAAATTTCTTTTGGATGTTAATCTCTGCACTACCCACAGCAATTGCGGAATTGGTAAGAATGTTACAGCAAGTGTGCAACTGTGCGAATGTAGGGTCAAAACACGATACAGTACTGTTCCTATTGTGAAATATGTAAATCGGCAAGGGCTGTGCCGATTGTTACAATCTGCCTGATAAAAAGCATGGTATCTCTAATTGTATAACATTTATTCATTTACTTGATATTATGTTGAGAAAAAAAATGTTTTGTGAATTTGTATTATTTATTTTGCACATAACGAGATCCGCCTTCATCCCCTCTTTTGACTTTAATAATATTTCTACCATCACAATTCCCCTTATGCCATTCCAGAATATATCTCTTTATTGTTTTCTTTATGAACCAACAAGGTTCGCCTATATGCCGGTCTCCGTAAATGCTCGACGAGTATTAATATCTGATGTTATCTATACAACACGATGAACTCCCAAAACGTATACCAACTAGCCCAACGACCTTTTGATGCCTATCCAACGAAACAGCTTAACCAGCAGCACTTGAAGAAACAACTACAAAAGAGAAACAACCGTCAACAAGATTTAAAATTCAAAATTAAACTTTTGAGGGCCCTTGCCAAGTCTTTATTCAACCAACAGACGAGTTCATTGGATTCTCAACCCTTCTAACATAGCTAAGTAAACAGGATCAACAAGACACAAGGCAGAAAACTACCATACACAATTAAACAACAACACAGAAATCCATCAGTTCTAAGCCCCAATGCTACTTAACATTTTCATTTAGCTCTTCAACGAGAAAAGGACATCGTGTCACTTGAGTCGTATATCACTTGACTTCGTCCTACCACCGACTCTTCTCTCATTAAAAATCCGATGAAGACATCGCTTATCGCTCCTCTATAGACTACGAGACCCTTGACAATGATATAACGTACAATCAAATTTCTCAGCTAAAACTTATTGATAACAATGTCAAGGGATTAATATTACGAAAGGATAAATAACAACAACTTATGTCCTTTCTTGAAGTACGATAGAAAACCCGATGAGCCAAGACGACATACGATGATGCTGGATATACATTTCAACTTTTCCTTGGTAAATATTGGTTGGAAAAGTTATACTCTCTGGAGGATATCCTTCGGTACACTTATCCCTTTTGCTTCGGCTTTCGGTGTTGTCATCGTTGTTGAGGAAAGTGTTAGCAATCCTTTTGTAAGATTCCCATTCGAATTTCGACTGATATGATTCTTTTACGTCTATTTCGTCTACTGTATCCTTCTTTTCTCCACCTCTCGTTCTCTATCCACTAACTTCCTATTTGAGGAAAGGATTTTACCATTTCTAGCCAAACACAATTTAATATCCGCCGTTCTGTTGACAAAGGATCGATTAACCTAAAAGCTGCATGCTCCATGAGGATTTGTCATAAGCAAACAACGGAGAACACAGAGGAAACAATGTTAGTAGAACGAGAGGATATGATGTATTCAAATGGAATTGGCACGGGAAGGATAGGTGCCTCTTTAGAGAGAACACTGGCGATGTGCCTTCTTGAATATCAGTGGTAAACATTTGGGACTGTCACGCTCCATGGAAGAACTTAACATCCTCCAGAGATTAAATCAGCCACCATAAACATTGAAATGAAGTTGAATTGTAGATTGTAGAAAAACTTAAAACCATTGGCTCTGCTTGATATCCATTGAAATTGTATTTCCTTAATTATTGAATGGATGGCAAATGTTGACAATGTCTCCCCCAAACGTCTGTCCCAAACATCTGTCCCTGGCATTCTGAAAGGTGAGGAGAAAAAGGAAGGTGTATGTTTTCCGCATCAATATCAGAAAAACGCAGCATACGAATTTGCTCATACCTAAAAATCAGCTATTGGTGTTCCTAATGTTATATATTTCTCCCAGTATTTTCGATAATACCAAATTAATTTCAAGAACAATTAACTAATAAACTCACTTTTTATGCATTATGATGTAGCTCTGAATCAACCTTAGACCACATTGCAAGCGATTCATACTGGTACAGGTGTATAAAGTTCACACTTTGGCATTCATTGGTGTTTCGATAAAAAGTACAAGATGATCCAGTTTGAGTTTTAAAATTAGTAGCACCGCACATCACACTTGTGACAGAAGTTGTCAGTATAAAAGCAATCAAGAACGCCTTTGAAGTGATTCAATTAGGAATCTATTAAAATGTTGGGATTTTGTAAACGTGAAGTAATCTCTTCTGAAGAAAAGTGATGGGATGATACCGGGGAGAAATACGAGAGTTCGGAAGATCCGGTTGTGGCGGTTCCATTGAACGCCACTACTTACCTTCCGACCTATAATGAAGAAACAGTTTCCTAGTGCACTAAAACCCTGGAATACATTCACTTGCCTTTCCATTGTTTGCTCAAACCTTCGCCTAAAGTAACTAAACCTATAATTTTCGCTGATGCAAAATCCATCAGCACCAAACAGATATTTCCCAAAGGGCATGGCTTCATGAAACGCACCATTTCCTTAAAAGCAATTCAGTTGCACCACTAAGCAACCGACATAACTCGACCACCGCGTTGCACAATATCCCCCATCGAATTTACGCTTTATGTCGGACAATGTGGCGATGACTTGTCTTATCTTTCGGTGGACACTCGAAAATTAACCCATCAATTTATTTACCTTTATGGCGTTTGCGTCAATTTTTTCTCGACCGAGATATGAAGAAAGGAAACTCAGGCGGCATGACAATCAAACGAGAATCGCAATTTTTGCATTCTCATCGAGTTCTTCAGAGCGAACAGTCGTTTGCTCATAGCATAGCTGAAACTCGTGTTTGTGAAACACGTGTTTGTGAAAGTGTGTAACGCACGTGGGTGAAGTGCACGTGTAAAAATACTTTTAGTAATAAAACAGTGAAAACTAACAGTAACGCATGCTGGGCGACGTCCCCAGTGATGACCAACAATTCATCATAGAGCGTAAAAGAAGAGCCACCGACGATTTACTGACGCAACAAAGAAACCAACAACCATGGAGACACAAGCTATGGACTACCAAAAAAAGTATCTGGAAGCCATGGATTATATCAATACACTGCGACTCCAGATGAAACAGCTCCACGAGGAAATTCGCTCCCTAAAAACAAGCAATAAAATCAGACATGACCTCTGCATGGAAGAAACGCCTGCTCAACATCCCGGACTAGCCCCATCATCTCCAAAGCAACAATTATCGTCCCCCGAAACACCATCTCCCCAACAAAACAAGACAGCCGGAAATCAAATGTCTAACACGAACGCCAAACATACAAGACCACCACCCATCTATATTAAAAATATATCAAACATCAAAGAACTAATTAGAATGCTCGAAAGTACCTTAGGCCACCGCAATTTCACCACAAACACAAGAGGAGCTTCGACTTCCATGGCAACAACAACTTTAACGGATCACAACAAGGCGGTGGACAAACTTGCGCAAGATAAGCTTGCATTTTTCACTTTTCAACATGGACAGTTGAAACCAGCGACTTTCATCTTAAGACATATTGATCCAGCATGGACCAATGAAGAACTTGCAGCAGAAATACTCAGGATTTGTCCGGAACTGAAAATAAACAGGTTGGACTACTTCCAAACGCCATACATGCGGACTAACAAGACTCTGCATTTACGTATTATACAAATTCCTCCAACTGATGTCACCCGGCTCAAACAAGTCAAATATCTTTTCACGTATAAAATTGCGATTGAGGAACCACATAAACAAAACGTTCTTCATTGCAAAAGATGCCAAGGCTCAGGACACTTGGCGGCCGCATGTCATCTAAGCGTACGATGCGTAAAGTGTGCAGAACAACATCAACCTGGAGAATGTAAGGTCAGCCCGCCTGGGATGGAACCAGGAACAATCCAAACAACAAACCCCGATGGATCCATTACAACGAAGAAAATCACAGTGACATGCTGTAACTGCGGAGGACCCCACCCTGCCAACTTCTCGCAATGTCCTCATAAGCTGAGGATTCTACAAAGGCGAACAACACCCATGGCAACGAGCAAACCTTCACCAACCAAAACAACATCACCTCAATCAATAAATCCTACAAGTCCAGGAATATCATACGCTAAGGTTATCAAGGATTCCCATAACACGACAAGAAATCACCAATCCAACAGTAACGATCTGAATCTGGACATCACCGGATACATAAGTAGCTTACAGAAGATGCTACCCACGTTGAAGCACAGCTCAGAAATAGAAAAAAAAAAAGGTCAGATTTTATTTCTTATTACTTCACATATCCTCTCCCTTAATGGCTAATTTAACGACAATTTCCCTCAACGCAGGGTCCATATATTCCAATATTCGCTGACAACGCCTCCGATTGTTCGTTGACAAGTTTTCTTCATATATCCTCCTCCTCTCAGAAACGTGGCTCTAACCAAACTCCCGAGTATCTATCGCGAATTATACACATGTTTCTAATCCACGAACCACTGGACCTCGTGGAGGTACTGGAATTCTAATATATAAGAAATTCCAATTTTCCGAAATTAGGTTCACCAATATAAATAATATTGAGTACACGGCAATTAAAATCTTTTGCAAAAGCAACAAAGTGTTTGTACTGTCGTCCGTATACATTCGCCCTTCTCGGGAACCAAACTTCCCTAGTTCCGACATCACTGAGATAATCCAACAATCTCTACCTGCACCTTTCATAATAGGAGGAGATTGGAATGCTCGGCATACTTCATTTAACGACACTAAGTGCAATAAATCTGGCACAAGACTAATGACCTTGGCCGGAAAAAACAAATCATTATGGAAAATGTAACAAGCCTCAGGACTTGCTAAATAAGGTCAAGACCGGTTCCCGGTTGTAGTGCCGATGATGATGAAGTGCAATAAATACGGTTGCCAACTTCTAGCACTCCTTCAACTCCATCCATATATCTATGCGGACTGTCCATTACAGCCAACACGTATATCAAATACTACTAAATCAACAATAGAGTTTTTCCTAAAATCCGTAGACGTCTACTCACCTAACCTCCCTAGAGTATCCTTCGATCATGGGTCCGTCCACACCACTGTTCAAATCCCAGCATTCGAACCATGTTACTCATTCAATCCGATCCCGAATTTCTCCAGGACAAACTGGAAAAGAGTCAATAGGGACATTGGTGCCATTTTTACAGACTATACTTTGCCAGAGACTTCAAATCTACTCCCTGCTGAAATTGATCAAGCAGCCTTAGGAATAGAGCAAATACTAAAAAATGCCCTCTACAGCCACACACCTGCATCCATCCTTCATAATCACCTAGGAACACCTTTACCCAACATCCTTACAAAACTGTTACGCGTAAAAAAACAGCTTAGACGAAAACTACATAGCAGTTACTCCCCTTTTATTAAAAATCAAATTCAACTCTTCACTACCCTAGTAAATGGACAACTAAAACAATTTGCCGACAACTAAAACAGACAATATATTGCTAGTTACGCACAGAGTTTTCAAAGCATCATTTGGCGCGAGTGCAAGTTCACTGACTCTTGGCCGACGATGGCCGAGCTCGAGTCGGCGTGCGGAAGAAATCGACTTCATGGTTCGTATTGCGGGTCGCCTTTGTTTTTTTTTTAATGAAAAAAAACTGGAAAGAACCAGCATGAACACGGAGGAAGACAAAAACGTGACAAACAAACGAAAAGGTACACCGAAAATCTCCATTGTGACGCGAAGTAAAACCGCGAAATTAACAATGGAGAAAAACGGCCAGCAAATGGAGGAGGACAGTGAGCGTCCCTCCCCCTACAATTTTAATATGTATGGGGCAAACAATTCGTTCGCTTCTCTTGCATCCTCAGAGTCTGAGGATGAAGAAGAGGAAATAAGCAAATTGGAGGCGAAACTTGCGATGGCAAGAGCCCGTCTAGAAGAGAGACGCCGAAAAAAAATAGCGGCACTCGAATAAGAAAAAGACAACGAACAACAACAAAAGCCGAGGCCAAAAGTCGGCCAACAGCAACAGCAACAGCAACATCAACATCAACAGCAACAATCAACACAAAATCGACCACAGCAAGCAACACAACAGCGGCAAAGCAACAATAACAACCAAAAAATAAAGATGCCACCAATCAACACTATAGATATTGAGTGTAAGGAATTGGTAAGTCTTTGTAAGCTAGCTATAGGAAACAATTTTGTAGTTAAAAGACTGGATGGTAATAGGCATGCCATTCAAACCTATGCGGTGGCAGACCACGATAAAATTAAAGAGGTCTTAAAAAGGGCCACCGCGGAATTCTACTCGTTCACACCGAAGCAAACAAAGAGGGTAACGGTTCTATTAAAGGGTGTCGATCCTGAGGTAGAACCGGGGGCTCTGCTCGAGATGCTTCAAAAGTTGAGGCACGACGATCTCGAGTTTATCTCCGTAAAACCGTTCACTACAACCAAGACAAGAAGGGAAAGCCTCAAGCTACCCTTCTTTTTGGTTCAACTAACGCCCAGCAGCAGAATTGGTGGTCTAAGAAAGATTACAGTCTTGAATCATCAAAGTGTCACATGGGACAAGTTAAAAAAGGCAGAGACATCCTGCAAGTGTCCGCTGCCAAAGGTTTGGTCACGCGGCGGCGAACTGTGAAATGCAGCGCCGTTGCGTAAAATGCGGAAAGGACCATAAGGCAGAAGAATGCCCTCTGGGAAAAGAAAGGGTAGAAGACAAAGACCTTCTAAAGTGCGCAGTGTGCCGGAATGAGGGACACTCCGCTAATTATCGAGGATGTCCTAAATTCGGTGAAATAATGGCAAGAAGTGTGACCCGGCAAAAAACACAGAGCCAGCTCGTACTACAAGAATGCCCGTAACATCGCAGCGGTCGTACGCACAAGTTGCGTCGGGTGGGAGACCATCGAACCAGGCTACAACATTGGTAGCCACAAATACTCCCACACAGACTGAAACAACATCGCAAGCAGACGTGGTCACGGTTCTGCTTAATCTGCAGAGACAGATGACACAGCTGCAAAATCAAATAAACGAGATCTCCTCGTACTTGCCCAATCTAAACAAAAAGGCAATATAAACCCTCTAACCACAACATCAATAAAAGCTCTTGTCGTGAATGTAAATTCACTAATAAGAACTGAGAGAAGAGCCAATCTTTTCAACCTGTTGCAAGTTGAACAGCCTGATGTACATCTGGCGGGGAAACAAAGTTAAACCAGAGACACAAGATATGACATAAAAGCTACGATATTATACGAAGAGATCGACCTAGCTCCTCCCTTGATTAGAAAAGGGTGTCGCAATCTTTATTAGAAAACGGGATCCCTCATAAAGTTATATATAGTGGAGAAGTGCGCAGGTTCCGGGTGCTGGAAGCCTGTATCGTACGCATACCCCTTCAGCAAGGAAGGGGTTTGTATGCGATTGCGGTCTACGCACCTGAGGAGCACCAACATAATCTATTTATTGCAGAGCTCGAGACTCTCTTCCGATGCTTACAATTGCACCTGAGCAAAAATTACTTTATCCTAGGGGGAGATATGAACGCCAACCATAGAAATTGGGGAATTCATATATCTAATGCCAGTGGAAATCAGTGGGCTGGCTGGTTAGATCAGTTTCATATTGAATATAGAACTGACCTGCTAGCTACGAAATATCCATCGTTCCCCAGAGGTAGATCGTTCTTAGATATCTTGCTAATCGACTCACGACTGAGATTACTTAGTACCAACAGACGAAACACAGACTGTTTACGGACAATTGAATACGACAGTGACCACTGTGCATTCACGGCAGTAATAGAGCTTCCGAACGAGCTCGCAGATCTGGAGGAATTCGTGATCCCGCAACCCTATAACTACGGGGCAATGCAATGGCCGCCGTTCACCAGATCATTAACAAGAGAACTGCGTTCGAATGACTTTAATCTGCCAGTAAACAGAAACCTGACAAATGACGAAATCGACAAATACATTCAACAAATGGACGAAACCGTAAAACGAACAATGGACAAAACAATCCCCAAAACAACAGTTACAGATCACATAAACATGAACAGAAACGCAACAATAAACGCACTCCACAAGAAAAAGAGCAGACTGCTATCGAAATTAAAACAATTACACAGACAGTTTACAGACAGACAAGACCAGGAGATAATATCACTGAAATCCCGATTAAAAAACCTCCAACAATCACTTAAAGCTAATTATAGACTAGCAACAAATTTGTATTGGAACAACAGAATTCGAGCTATAAAAACTAATAACCCGAATATGTTCCCACAAATAAAAAAAATATTCAAGAGAAATAATCAAAACGAGATTCAGTGTCTCCAAATTCCACGTACTGAGGTAAACAAACAGCTGCTAACCAACATTGGCATAGATACAGAGAACGCTATCCTCAATAGTGAGCTCTTCGTGATCGAAGATCCTTTGGAAAAGGTGAACGCTGTGGGAGCTGTCTTTCAGGAAATGTACAAGGTGAATGAAAGCATTCACCGAAATCACGACCTGGAGGACAGAGGTCTACTCAATCACCTGCACCTCCGGAATGAAATTTCACTTTGGCAATCGGAGAATCCGGGTTTTACCGAATTCAGTGAAGATAATCTGTCAATTGACATTAATGCCAATGGTGGTGCTAATAGCCTCCTAATAACAAGGGAAGGAATCCAGAGTATCTTCGACTCATTAAGAAGCAAAAAGTCAGGGGGAATAGATGGAGTACCCAACATCGTACTCAAGAACCTGCCCCCAATGGCAATAGATATATACACGGTCCCGTTTAACAACGCGTTGAATAATGCATATTATCCCGTGCGTTGGAAAACGGCTATCATTCAGCCCATCGCAAAAAAGGGCAAAGACTGTACAAACCCAATGAACATGCGTTCGATAAGTTTACTCCCAAGCATCAGTAAAGTATTTGAAAAAACCATTAACAAAGCTCTGGTAAAATGGGTAGACGACAACAACATTATTCCAAATAACCAGTTTGGCTTTAAGGCGGGTCATGAAACCACACATGCCGCAGCTAAACTGGTCTCTGACATACAATGGAATAAATGTAGGAACCAATGCACAGGTGCCTGTCTGATCCACTTGTAAACAGCCTTTGATACCGTCTGGATCGGACACGGCATACACAAGCCTCTACTATATGTACTTTACGATATGTTAAAGGACAGGAGGTTCGTAGTCAAAAATGGTAATATGACCTCTAATAAACCGTATAATATCAAGAATGGCTTGTAACAGGGCGCGGTACTCTCTCCGATTCTTTTTAACATTTACATTAGCGACTTATTAAATGCACTTCCGCAGGCTATTGCGTACGCAGACGATCTCATAATTTCCAGAAAAGGTTCGAAAGTTGAGATCATAAATAGTTTACTACAGCGAGACTTCAACAACGTGCAGCGCTATTGCGATGACTGGAAACTTAAGACCAACTTCCAGAAATGTGAAGCCATCCTATTTAGAACCCCATTATATAAAGCCACGAACGACACAAGGAAAAACTGGCGTAAGTTAGTTATCCTGGGACCGCATGGAGGCAAACTGGAAACGAAGAATGTAGTTAAATACCTTGGCATTTGGCTAAATCAATATCTGTATTTCAACAGACGTGTAGAGGCTGCGTTGGTCAAAGCGAGGAAAACGTTTGTTATTTCACAGTAGCCAATTTGACAGTAGAGTAAAAGTCATATGCTACATGACGCTAATCAGGCCAATGCTCATATATG
The DNA here is from genome assembly GCA_963931805.1 of Microdon myrmicae. NCBI lineage: Eukaryota > Metazoa > Arthropoda > Insecta > Diptera > Syrphidae > Microdon > Microdon myrmicae. The sequence goes on from OZ007496.1 coordinate 122,209,445, forward strand.
GTTGTCAAGTATGGTTTAACATAGGTCCAAATTTGATGGAAAAGATTCGGGCGTTCGAAAGCAACTGTCTCAGAACTTGTCTCAGATTATATCGAACACCGGAATCGCACTATAAAAAGTACTACTCAAATGACTTTATATAATGAAGCATACATAAATAGGGTGGATAATTTTATGATTAAATTAATTAGAGGACATATTGCGAGAGAAATAAGCTCGTCCAATGACCAAATTTTCGGGGCTTATTATCCAAATACCCTGTACTATGAGAACGTGCGTCGCAATGGTTTTGTTCCACCAGAGGCGTTCCTTGATTTGGACATGAAAGCGCTATTACAGGACAGATCCGGAATTCCGCTGATCTATCATTAAAGTAGATCATCCGTATACTGGCGATTGCGCTACGACCGAGTAGTCACGCGCACCGAAGAAGTTTTGTGGGGGGCGAGAGTCGTGGTTCCGGCTTACGACACGGGGTTCTACTCCGTCCCACAAGTTCTAAAGGGTCCGCCGTAAAATAAACTGTTCACCAAGCAAACCGAACGAGTACATCGTCACGACACACTGTCCCAGAAGTAAATACGCAAAACACACTTTTGTTTATTCCGGAGACGTTCTTTTTATTTAAAACAAATGTTGCTGCATTTAATTAGTTTACAGCGTACAGATGCAATTACACCGACGACGAACGGATGCACAAAAAAGAAATATATGACAGTGTACACTACTGGTATGACAAAATTACTTTTTAATTAATAGCCCTATCACTCTACTCGACTCAGAATATCTACGCGCCGTGCGCGGAACGGGTAGCGGAAGATGGACCGACCAGCTCGGCCGGGTGATGGAAAACGACTCAGAGATGTGAATTCACTGGCTAAGGAAATTCGGTCATTGGTGTGGGGGTATAAGTTGATGTGCCTGATACGACACGGATTTCTTATATTCCCAACGATCTTGCTTCGATGAGGATAGTCCACCCAGGACGACAGGAACAATAGCAAACACACTGAGGTTGATTGATTGTAAAAATGTTTTTGCTTTATTTGATTTTGTTGTGCCATCGCGGCTGAGTTTTTAATTAACATTTTGATAAGTAGAACGTTCTTGGGCACTCGAGGTGCGTCAGCCTGTTACACGAACAACAGCTAAAGACACATTTTTATCGCAATATAAATACAATTTAAATCACTATAACTTTACACTTCTTCTGTTTCGTTAGAAGGTCTCCGATTTCCGACTGTTCATTTAGTTATATTAGGGAATCTTCGCGGACGAGCGTGTGCATAAGCATGCACACGCGGCGATGGTTAGCGTAACGACCTCCTCCTGTGAATCTTCTTAATCGACTGACTTGAAAAGGGAAGAAATTGGATACAACCAAAAGAGAACATACTTCTGCTCTCTCATTGCCACGTTCTTCGATGTGTGGTAGGTTACATCGGTAATCTGATGATCGAAGAGAGCGGGACAATAAGAGAACAGAAACACGATGTACGATTATCCTAGGGGTGGATTTGGTTGCATGTGCATGAATCAATGTAGTTCTGAGCGGAACCCGTTGACCTGATTCGGTAGTATGGTGAGTTCAGTGTACATTGATCCATACGAAGACAGAACTGAGAAAGAGAGGGGAATTGAGCTGATGATATTCACCTGCAAAAAGAGAACATTGATCCCCAGCGAATGAAGTGTCTGGAGAAAAACCGAAGTAACGCTAGGGAAATATTATCACGTGATTCAATCGAATGTGCTGATAAATTTCCCAAGCGGATCCGCAATGATACGACAACTTTGTCCGGCTGGATCTGGTTGTCGCTAATCTACATGGACACGAGTTGCCGTATGGCAAAAAAGGTAAGCTAAACTCATTTATGCATTGTCTGCGTGGTACAATGAGTTTAGCTATGTGTCCTTGGTGGAAACATGCTTTGCAGGTGAACAGGTAAGTAGGGGGGAATGGGGTTGATTTGACGCGCTGAAAGGTGGTCGAAATTAGGTAGGAAATGTTCGTTGGAATTGTGGGTTGTTTCTCATGTAGAATAGAGAAACCCCCCACAGTACTCCCCCGCCAGTGACGTAGTCACGAAATAATGGTAGGGCGGAAGGAGTAGTTTGATGGGTGTCGAAAGAAAGTGAGGTTGGTGATGGATTGAAAGGATGGCTAGACGCTTGAACGATAAGGTAGGTCTTCTCGCTTCGGAAGGCGCGGTGGTGAGGTATTGTAACTGTCCTGAGTGACGAGTTCTTTGCTCGGTGGGCCTGGGTCGATACTAGGAGTGGACACGTTGTTACCGCGTTGATGCCACATGGGCAAGGGGTATGCGGCGTGGTCCACTGACCTGTTATGGGTCATTTGGACCAACAGGTTTGTCGTCCGAATAGGTCGGGGCCTATTGGGATGGAAGAGGTTCGAGCCAGGGTTCATCGCATCCGCGGGAGTCCCTAGAAAGAAGAATTCTTGCGTGGGAGTAATGGTGGTAGAGGCGGGCGTCCTGACTATTGTTTGCTACTCGGAGTAGCGGGTGGATAGCAAGGAGCCGGCCTGGGGAGTCGGGTATCCTACTGGTTGTTTGCTACACGTAGTAGCTATGGTTCAGTGAGGAGCCGAAGTTGTGAAAGGGCGTGAAGCCGAAAGGATTGAATGGGGGCGTCGTGTGCCAGTATGCCACTACGGGCCAGTAGGTCGAACTATGTCGAATGGTTTGGTCGGTGTCGAACGATGTCGACAGGGTTGCGTAGGGTTGAGGGACGGCGAGCTGGGTTACGTGGAGTCAGCTGGTGGGCGTCGTTGTGCCGAGGTTGAGAGAGAAGTCGGTTTGAAAGAGAGGGCGGAGTCTGAGGAGTGTTGCGTGAAGTTGGGCGGAGGAGAAGGGTGTCGGGTTAATGGAGTGAGATTGAGCCGATGTCGAGGAGGTGTGTTAATGCGGTGTTGTGCGTGGGTGTGTGCCCGGAAGGGGCTTACAATGGTTTATAATATGATTATTTACAGTCAGTTATTTTCTAGGGATTATATGCTCAATTACATACAATATCTTATTTATTAATTACACTTTTTCTTAAATATAATAATAATAATGCAAAAAAATATTTTCTTTGATTATGAAATAAAATTAAGTAATGTTCACAGATTCAATTAAAACTAAATGTGTTAAAAAGTAAAAAAAAAAAAACCGTCTTCATTGACGTTGTTAGTGAACAATTTATGTTGTATTGTACATCTAGTGTAAAGAGAACGTTTACTTGTATATATGGTATTCGTTATTGTTTATGTGTATATAGAAACCTTAAACTTATAGATTTCACATAGATTTCCCAACGTATATGTATATTTGTTTGTTTCTTTCATTGTTGGAAATTTTTTTGCTTATGTTGGTTTTGCTATGAAAATAATTTATATATCGTTTAAAACTAGAAACAGTTTTATATGTATGTATATACACATCATTGCTGTAGTAAGATTTCTTATGTTAAGGTTTTTATGCATTAAGTTTTATATCTGCTTCTAGAATAGCAGTAGTATCTCAATTTTTCTATCAGTTATAATTTCAGTTTCATAGATTTTAAAGCCTATTCTTAGGATTTGCTGTTTCTGATCGAAACTTCTTAAATTCGAAATTTCCATAAATCAAATGTTTTACAAGAAATTCATTAAGTACTTGAATCGAATAGTAGAGATACTTATTCTTAAATTGTAAAAAGAAGATTCAATGAATTAGAAATAATAATAATGATAATAATAATAAACAAGCACTGCTTTTGGCTTTAAAATTATGCACAAGAGTTTCATGATCTTTCGTCATGCATTGTTACTTAGGTTTACACATTCTGCTTAATTCTATGCTATAATTCTAATTCCTTACTACGACAAATTTGATATAAGCAGAGGAATGATAATTAAAGATACTCCGTATTCACATACAAAAACACATTAAAGTAAAAACTTAAAGCTAAATCTAGGGAAAAAGTTGTTTAAACTACTGTACTACATTATTTGCATTGGTGTTTTTTGTTTTTATTTATTTATAATTTTTTTCAATCTGGGTCTCGATCAGGGCTATTCCCTAAAAATTTACTCGCCTGTGTCGTTGATATTGGTGATGGCGCAGATGATGAAGATGCAGATGCTGTCCCTGATGGGGTGATAATTCTCGCTTAATCCTCATCTTTGAAAATTTTCACTTTTATGAGTCACGACGATGTATCTGTTGCTTGATTCTGCCACGCCACTTTGTATATTCTTTCTTCAATATATTTTTATTGTTTTTGAAATTTAGTTTTGTTTTTGAAATGTTATTGCTTAATTTTGTTTAAATTTCTTGATTGTCTTTTTTTATAACTGATTTTGTTTAATTTTGAATGAAGTTTTGTCACTGCGCTCCGTTAAAGTTTTTGTTTTTATTTGAACGTTTTGTTGAAGTTTTTGTTCACTGAATTTTCTATTGGGATTTTAACTGTTTTTGAATAGATTTTGTTTGTGTTTAAAAATTTTCTTATTTTAGCACTTTTTTTATAAAATTTATGTTCGTCAGAAGGTTGCGTATCCTGTGTCGCGTCACCAATGTGGGGGTATAAGTTGATGTGCCTGATACGACACGGATTTCTTATATTCCCAACGATCTTGCTTCGATGAGGATAGTCCACCCAGGACGACAGGAACAATAGCAAACACACTGAGGTTGATTGATTGTAAAAATGTTTTTGTTTTATTTGATTTTGTTGTGCCATCGCGGCTGAGTTTTTAATTAACATTTTGATAAGTAGAACGTTCTTGGGCACTCGAGGTGCGTCAGCCTGTTACACGAACAACAGCTAAAGACACATTTTTATCGCAATATAAATACAATTTAAATCACTATAACTTTACACTTCTTCTGTTTCGTTAGAAGGTCTCCGATTTCCGACTGTTCATTTAGTTATATTAGGGAATCTTCGCGGACGAGCGTGTGCATAAGCATGCACACGCGGCGATGGTTAGCGTAACGACCTCCTCCTGTGAATCTTCTTAATCGACTGACTTGAAAAGGGAAGAAATTGGATACAACCAAAAGAGAACATACTTCTGCTCTCTCATTGCCCCGTTCTTCGATGTGTGGTAGGTTACATCGGTAATCTGATGATCGAAGAGAGCGGGACAATAAGAGAACAGAAACACGATGTACGATTATCCTAGGGGTGGATTTGGTTGCATGTGCATGAATCAATGTAGTTCTGAGCGGAACCCGTTGACCTGATTCGGTAGTATGGTGAGTTCAGTGTACATTGATCCATACGAAGACAGAACTGAGAAAGAGAGGGGAATTGAGCTGATGATATTCACCTGCAAAAAGAGAACATTGATCCCCAGCGAATGAAGTGTCTGGAGAAAAACCGAAGTAACGCTAGGGAAATATTATCACGTGATTCAATCGAATGTGCTGATAAATTTCCCAAGCGGATCCGCAATGATACGACAACTTTGTCCGGCTGGATCTGGTTGTCGCTAATCTACATGGACACGAGTTGCCGTATGGCAAAAAAGGTAAGCTAAACTCATTTATGCATTGTCTGCGTGGTACAATGAGTTTAGCTATGTGTCCTTGGTGGAAACATGCTTTGCAGGTGAACAGGTAAGTAGGGGGGAATGGGGTTGATTTGACGCGCTGAAAGGCGGTCGAAATTAGGTAGGAAATGTTCGTTGGAATTGTGGGTTGTTTCTCATGTAGAATAGAGAAACCCCCCACATTGGTACTGGCTCTCTTAGTTAAGGGTGCGTTTCCTATTCCAATCGGATCTCATAGCGAAGATTAAAGCGGTGTGCATGTATGTGTGAACATTGGTTCTTTCATGGGACAAGGCAATGAGAACGAATTGGAAAAATCGAAAGGGTTAATGGGCATCAATGAGATGTGAGTTCGGCTAAGTAAATAAGCCAGATCTCATTGGGTGCTAATTGGATTTGTGTTTGCTCATGCCGCGAGGACATGAGAAACGGATCCGGGAAATTAAAAGACATAAAGGAATTTATGAGCTGAGAGTTCAACTGAGTAAAAAGTTGCAACTCATTAGCTGCTAGATGCATTTGGGATACTTGAAACAATTTGAATTGTTTGTGGTATCGCCGGAATGCCTGCTGAAGAACAGCGTTTTTTTGTTTGCACATAGTGCGTGCTAAGGAAACTTATTTTAGCGTCTATTGCGCTTATTGTATGCAGCTGCGTTGGATTGTGTATCGTTGGGTGAAAATGTCGCCAGCCAATGTGTATGTTAGGGAATTTATTGTACACATGGTGAGGCTGGGAATAGGCGACGCAATGTTTATTCTCCCTAGTTATGATGCTTACATTATGTGTGAACCGTTTTGTTTCTTCACAGGGATTCATCTAGGGAAAATGATAAGATTAGGCTTTGCTTAGCAACCGAAGGTGCCGAATTCGGTTTTGGATTTATGATCCGATAAGATGGACAGAATTCTTGTAGGCAATTTTGAATGCGAAGTTTTCCAAATTTTTCTTTGTCTTTCAAATAATTATAAGTACTATCACAAAGTTCTGTCGCCGAAAGGCAAATTATACAAATGTTAAGTAATGTTTTGCTTAGAGCGTCTGCGAAGGACCAGTAAGTTATTATATAAGATAATTAAGCTAGAATTTAGGAATTTTTGTCTAGCCTTTAATTTAGAAACTAAGATTATAAAAAGAAAAATAAAAAATGTTTTAAAAATGAAAAATGAATAAGCTCGTCCAATGACCTAATTTTCGGAGCCTATTATCCAAACACCTTGTACTATGAGAGCGTGCGTCGCAACGCCTTTGTTCCACCAGGGGCGTTCCTTGACTTGGACATGAAAGGGGTTATACAGGATAGATCCGGAATTCCGCTGATCTATCATGTAAGTAGATAATCTGTAGACGGGCGATTGTGCCACGACCGGGAAGTAACGCGCACTGAAGAAGAGCTCCTGCGCTTCAGTAGGGCTATCTCCCACAGAGACCGGGACGATAGTATTAGACATCGTCAACAGTTCTGGTGGTTGAATGGCATATAAAGACCTGGATACCAAAGTCGGTATAGAATCATACTATCATCAGCTAGCTTACATAGACTTAGCTTTTCTAAAATTAGGGTAGTATAAGATTTAAGTTAAGTTAGGTTAAGTGCTTTTACATTAAAAAAAAAAAAAAAAAAAAGTAGGTATGTTAAGTAAGTTTAAAAACAAAAAAAAAAAAAAAAAAAAGAAAAGTTTTTCAAATTTTTCTTTGTCTTTCAAATAATTATAAGTACTGCCACAAAATTCTGTCGCCGAAAGGCAAATTATACAATGGTTAAGTAATGTTTAGCTTAGAGCGTCTGCGAAGGACCAGTAAGTTATTATTTAAGATAATTAAGCTAGAATTTAAGCATTTTTTGTCTAGCCTTTAATTTAAAAATTAAGAATATAAAAAGAAAAATAAAAAATGTTTTAAAAATGAAAATGCTCTGTTAAAACTAACGCACGATGTCACAACTAATCTTCAAAACCAAAGCCCGATGATCTGTATCTCTCTCGACATATCTAAAGCATTCGACTGTGTTTGGATTTCAGGACTGCTTTACAAGCTGTACTACATATTTGGATTAAACACCCATACCACCAAACTTCTTACTTCCTACCTCTCTGGTAGAAAATTCATGGTCAAAATAAATTCTTCTATCTCCCAATCGAATAGTATAACCGCAGGGGCTCCGCAGAGGTTCCGCAGGGTTGAATTCTTGGACCACTATTATACCTCCTCTATACTTCAGACATACCGCAGCCTCAATTACCCAATACTGTAATGTTGAGTCTCCTCGGTAGTATAGTGGTTACTATACCCGCCTGTGACGCGGGAGACCGGGGTTCGATTCCCCGTGGGGGAGCCTCTGGCGCAAGACTAAATACCTTACCCGGATCATTACGGAAAATTAACAAGCCTCAGGACTTGCTAAATAAGGCCAAGACCGGTTCCCGGTTGTAGTGCCGATGATGATGATGATGATGTAATGTTGAATTACGCTGATGACCCCGTGGGGGTAAAAAGTTTGTATGCCAACTTATGGCAAGTATTCACTTTTTCCCAACGATGATTCGCAGAAGATTGTTCACTGGTATATCAAAAGGCACTGTGTTGGTTGGTGTTAATTCGTTTTTTTTTATTTGTTTTATAACTATCCACATTTATTTACAAAAGTTCACTTTTCCTTTAGTACATGAGTTTTTCTTGTATCTATTAGTTTTCTTATCATGCAGATTCTATCTCACATTCTGCTTCATTATGTACGGAAACAACGTATGTCTTGAAAATTTCACCATTACTAGGTCTTAAAGCACTTTCCTCCTTATGTATATATGAAAAGTATTATATAAAAAAAAACCGAACAAAACAACAGTAGCGACTCGACTTTTATGTATGGCGGCGTGACTTTGCACGATACTGGTTGAGATGTAACTGGCTTTAAAGATCACGAAATTAAATTTTCCCCCGGCGGCGTGACCTGCCGCGGTTGTGGTTGAGTAATGACTAATTGAATCAGGGTGGAATTTGTGATTTCTGCTTTAATACATCGATCCGCCAATGGTAATCATGCTCTCTTATGCATTCCTCAATTCACCACACTCATCGAGGTAAAAATGCACTAATGTATTCGTTCGACGTCGATGGGCGTAGCCAGGATGGAGAAATCAAAAGGAAAAACAATAACCCAGGGTTGATCTGGCTTAGTGTGTGTGTATCAGTGCCGCGTATGCGACTGGTCTACTGACCTAGTGATGATCTAATAGGTCATCGCATTATAGAAAGACAGAATTTCGAAGGAGAGGAAAATTTAGCTGGTGGAATTCACCTGCAAAAAGAGATCATTGATCCCAAGCGACTGGATGATCTGATGAAAAGCCGAAGTGACGCCAAATTGGCTAGGGTAATTTATCATGACAACTAATTAGATATTTTGATAAATTCCCCAGCGGTTTCGCTATGATGCGACGGCGTCGTTTGCTTCGACTTGTTGTTGTTAACCGAAATGACTTTGAAATTTCCGGTGGAAATCTTATAGTTAGAGCAATAGTGTTGCCATATGGCGAAGATAGTAGCTAAACTCAATTATGCATTATCTGCATAGGTTAATGAGTTTAGCTATGCGTCCTTGGGGAAATCATGTATTTCAGGTGAATAGCATATAAAGGAAATGAGTATGTATAACGCGCTGAAAGCGGTCGAAATAAGGTGGAAATTGTGGGTTGATTCTCATGTAGAATAGAGAAACCCCACAACCCCATAGTCTACTCCAGCAGCAAGTTTGTAAAAGAGGCAAGAAACCGCATTAATAAGTTCCTCCCAAATCTATCAACATACTTCAATAAATGGAAAATTCGCCTAAATCCTGATAAAACCCAACTTATAGTGTTTAAGGGTAAAAATGAGCATTGCACAAACAACACAAGGCGCACCTACAACAAAATTAGACTCAAACTAAATAACACCCACATAAAACCTTCTAAAACTTTAAAATATCTTTTTTTTTTTTTTTATTAGACTTCTCTCGGGAGAGGCGAACCTATAGGGCCGAGTGGGCGCCCCGAGATGCCATCAAATAACTGTTGCAGTTCTTTTTGAACAGTTGCAGGTTGTAACGTTCCGGGAACACTCGCGTGGGAAGGGAGCTCCACAGCTTCCCCGCTCTGTAGAGGAACGAGTTCTGATGTAGGGATGTTCGCGCCGTCGGGAGATGAACCACAAACGGGTGCGATCCGTCGGATTGTCTTGTGGAGCGCATATAAGCCGAATTGCGCGGAACAATACCACGAATCTCCGAAGAACAGCACCCGTGATAATATCTGTAAAACAGACAGAGGTCGGCTACGCGCCTTCGCTGTGATAGCGACTGTAGTCCCGACGTCAGCCCCGAGTCCCCGATCAGGCGGATCGCTCGTCTCTGTATGCTCTCAAGTAGGTCGAGGGTATGTTTAGGAGCCGAGCTCCAAACATGAGAGCAATATTCGAGCGCGGGTCTAATTTGAGATTTATATAGGAGGAGAAGTTGGGCCGGGGTAAAATATTTCTTGGCTCTAAAAAGATAACTCAGTTTTCCTGAGGCTGACCTGGCGATGTTCGACACGTGCTTATGCCATGATACATTCCCACAGACCGTGACGACGAGCAATTTCAAACCTTCCCCAGCCTCGAGGGCCCGGCCATTCATCATCAGCTGTGGAACCGATGATCCAGTTTTCTTTGTGAATGTTGTATACTGAGTCTTCGTTGCATTGAAGTCGACAAGATTGACCTTTCCCCACTGCAGGACTTTATCCAGATCCCGATTCAGAGAATCAATCTGTCTACATCTCAGCTGGTGTGACGCAGATGCACCAGTCGGCCGATCACTCGAAAATGAGGAAACAAGCGTACTATCATCCGCAAAACTGAACACTTTGTTATCCGTTGTCTCCAACAAATCATTTATGTGAAGCAAGAACAAGGTTGGAGCCAAAATAGAACCTTGGGGCAACCCCGAATTAACAGGATACAGATCCGAACACTCGCCGTCCACAACAACCCGGATCGATCGATTTTCAAGGAAACTCCTCGTCCAGTCACAAAGCTGTTGGGAAAGTCCATATGAAGGAAGTTTGCTCAGCAATGCCCCGTGCCAGACGCGGTCAAAAGCCTTGGAAATATCCAATGCGACCGCCCTCGACTCACCATGCCGTTCAATCGCAGATGTCCATATATCGGTTATAAGTGTCAAAAGGTCTCCTGTGGACCGCCTGCCACGGAATCCGTATTGAAGATCATTCAGGAGTCCGTTGCACTCCAAATACTTAACCAACTCAGCATTGATGACTTTTTCCATCACCTTAGATAAAATAGACAGTAATGCTATCGGACGGTAATTTTGTGGGAGACACTTTTTTCCCGTCTTTGGGATTGGCTGAACTCGAGCGATTTTCCAGCAGGCAGGAAAGGTCCTCCGTGCATAAGATAAGCGGAAGAGTCTGCCAAGAACCGGCGATAGTTCTGGAGCACAGTTCTTAAGGACTATTGCTGGTATTCCGTCCGGGCCGGTTGCCTTCCTACAATCCAGTTCACGAAGAATGCGTTGAATAGTGCGCGGACGAAATCTCACATCCCGCATGGAAGACTGTACCGGCGAGATCACAGGTGGGTCCAAAAGGCCGGGATCGAGGTTTGAATTCGCCGAAAATAAATTTGCGAATACATTAGCTTTATCCCTTGAATTCGTGACTAACGTCCCGCTGTCTGTCACCAACGGAGGGAAAGAGGAGGATGCAAAGTTACCGCTGACAGCCTTTGCCATTGACCAGAAGGAGCGCGAACCAGTTGGGCACCGAAGGAGCTTATTGATCACCCTGTCGTTGTGAGCCTTCTTCGCGGTATCAATCGCCTGGTTGCACGCGTTTCTGATTCTGACAAAATTCGTTCTGTTAACATCGGTGGGATTGGAGCGCCATTGCTTAAAACCTCTATTTTTTGCCGCTGTAATCAGCTCGCACTTTTTGTCAAACCAAGGTTTATCAGACGAACTTCGTTTGATGGAATGTGGAATATACATCTCCATCCCCAGAAGAATAATCTCTGATACCGACTCCGCGGATGCGTTAACATCGGAGTTCCGAAGCACACCTCGGACCACGGAAAGGATGCCAAGAAGTCTCGCATATCGTCCCAGTTAGCGGCCCCATACTTCCATACATGACGAAGCTGCCTAGGCCGGTTGCTTGCTTGGTATGCAAGTGCTTGCGCGACAGATACCAAGCAGTGATCTGAGTTTCCCAGTGGCGCAGAAACCTCTACGGTATAAATACTCGGTTCGGATGTCAAAAACAGATCCAGGGTGTTCGCATAATCGCCCCGGGCATCCGGCACTCGCGTTGGCTCCCCCACGAGTTGAGTCAAGTTGTGGCTTACAGCAAACATCTCCGCTAGCCTCCCAGCCTTGTCGGTTCTGTTAGAATGTAACAACCAGCCGGAATTATGCACATTAAAATCACCAAGGACAACAATTTCAGAAGCTGGGTGGTTGATCTGTATCCAGTCGACGGTATATGAAAGATGTTCGAAAAATGTCCCCGGTCGATCGTCATTCGGGGAGCGGTAAAGACAACAAAGAAATTTTACGGAATTCCTCAGCACGACCCTCAACCATATGATGTCCATATTATTGGGTTCCAACGCCTCCATCCTCTGTCAAGCCAGATTGGACCGCGGGAAGACGCAGACTCCACCCTTAAAACGGAATCTCGAATGTAAGTCGTATCCTGAGCAACGAAGATATGTCGAATCAGTGAACGAATCGACCTGGGTCTCAGTTAGGGCAAGGATATCAGGTTTCGTTGTTTGTAAATATTGGTGGACGGCGTTTACATTGGTATTGGTGAAACCGATGCCCCTGATGTTACAAAATGCCGTCACCAGTCGAGCGTGGGCCGAGCCTCGAGAGCGAGACCGGTTATGCGATGACGAACCTCTTAAAGTTCCATTATTTATCATGATATCTGCATGATGTTCCCCCTGATAAAATATCTGGGAATAACTTTTTCCAATGACCTTTCATTCTCCACCCACATTAAAAATACTTTACGTAAAGCCACAATACAACTAAATCTCTGTAGAAGAGTGATGTGGAAACCCAACGGTCCCTCTCACAAAGTCAAATTGCTCATCTATAAACAATGTCGATTGCAGGAGTGGCAACAACGCCGATGTCTTTTAAAAAACGGTCAATAAACGTTTATTACGTTAAATAAATGATCAACAAAATAACATTTGTAGTTTTATTTCTATTCATGTTTCAAATGTGCAAAAGATTCAGTCTGCACTAACATTTTAAAATTTTGTTTTCCTGGAGAGCTTCGACGATGAAGAATAATTTAATTTACGGGCGTCAAGGTCTGTTACGCAAATTTAAATGAAATATGTAGTGTGGGTTATTACCACCACAATACCCTCGTGGAGTTGCCACAGGTAAAGACGATTACTTCTTGCGTATTCCATAAATTGTGCATATCAATCCCGGTTACTTTCGTCTGATTTGTTATATTTCGAAGGGCTTTAAAAAATCGCATGAACAAACCAAAATTGTAAATAAGTGCATCATGTTTTTTTTTCATATCAATATAAATATCTCTTTTTTCTTTTTTCAACCACTTTCAAAGTTTCATAATGTGTATATAACCCAATAAAACAAAACAACCTTTTCCTACTCCTCTAGTGCTATCTTCCTAAAAAAATCTTCCCATAAATTGATTCACAGAAAAAGAATGAGGTTGGTTTTTATCACTCCTTTACAACTTTATACCGATGCCCTTCCTGCCAGGAATGTCTTTGTCTATCCAAGTACAATAATAAAAGGTCTGGATCTTCAGGTTTGTCTCTCCAGTCTACCCAAACTACCTTCGTTCACTCCATAATTCATTTCATAGCATCCCAGGTTCATTTAAACGAACATCCACTGCATATGTCAATAACATTTTTATTCACTTCCGTTTCAGCGTATGTCTCCAACTCCATCTGCGAAGGATATTAACATAATCCTTCGTCTTACAAAAATATTGTCTCACTTTGGCCAAATAAAAACTCTAAACTCCAACGTCGTACTGCTGGGCCAAGCGACACACCGACGTATTCCACTAAGGCGTACGAGTGTATCCAAAGTTTAGTTCCACAAGATGTTACCAATTGGCTGCACTTCTGTTGATTCTGCATCCGCTCCATAGATGATGATATCCTGCCCGACTCCGTTGCAGTCAAAAGGCACTTCGTGTAGACAAACAAACCACCAAAAAGTCAACGACTTGTGAATGAAAAAGGAAGGCCCAGTTCCTTGGGGAATAGTTGGAGCCATAAATACCGTCCGATGAATATGGGAAGTTATATTTTTAGCTATGTTTGCAAACTGACGAACACGAATGTACCGGCATTTGTTTTTTATGAGATTGTCTATGAAATAATGTTTCACCCTATTTGAGTGAAGCAGTCGTTGGGGTGGTGGGGAAATTCGAATAATGTTTCCAACCGTTCTACTGGGATACTCAATTTTAAATTGTGTCCATGAGATATGTAATAAATCAAAGCAACAATTTAAAAATAAATGCCACTGTAATTTTTAACTGGAATCTAATTACTCAAAAGCAGAAAGCGCACTTGAAGATTGTGACTCGGTAAACGATATTGGTTGCGTGTGGCTATGGAGAATAGGTAAACATAATTTGTGAATAGGTACTTCACAAATTGTTTATATTTTAAATTCCCCTTTCAAGTGGTTGCATTTTAGTTCTGCTCTTGACGTGATTTTATTTGTTCACAGCTACTGCACAAGAGAGTAGATTGGCACCACACAGACGTAGGAGAAAACCTATTTGGTTTGCATTATATGGCTTTGCTTAAGGGGGTATTCTGGTCTAGACGCACGAATTTAACGCAATTTTTGAAGTGCTTTAATAAAAGCAATCAATATTTTTACTATTCATTGTCTTATACGAGGGTGGCCTCTTATGTTTCGGGATTTGGCAACCCTAGTGTTGCAATCCGGCAATTGACAGCTCTGTCGTAAAGTTGGACATTTTTGAGGTTATACGCACTCAGAACGTTTTGACATACGAGCGCTATTTGTGTTGTTTACAGTAACTTAAAAGATTCATCTCGGCCCAAAAATGGAATTAAATCGTCAACATTTTCGTGCGATTATTTTTTACAACTTTCGGCGTGGATTAACTCAGCAACAGTGCATGGATGAACTTAATTCAATTTTTGGCGATGAAGCTCCATCAAGGACCAGTGTTTATCGATGGTATGGTGAATTCAATCGTGGTCGTAGTTCACTCCAAGATGAATTTCGTGAAGGTCGTCCAAAATAAGTTGTTGTTCCGAAAACCATTGATGCTGTGCGCGAACTGATATTGGAAGATCGTCATGTGACCTATCGTGAGATTGAGACAACCTTAGGCGTTAGTGGGACGAGCATACATTCAATATTGCATGAAAAAGATGAATACTCGCTCTTAAAACAACTTCGTGGCACCAAGTGTACCTTACGCCCAAATGACAGGCGGAGTAAAAAATACACCAATCTTAGAACAATCACGTAATGTCATTAGAATGCCTGCTCCAGAGGCCCAAATTGACAGCAATATTACTGTCCACACAAGGACAGTTTGCCGCGTTTGATAAAAAATTCGAAATGATCGAAAAAAAAAGACGGAACAAGCGGCTTGAACTGACATTATTTATTCGACCCTGTTTCCAGATGAACCCGCACTTTAATCATAACGTTCACTACGACTGAATTACCTCTAAAAATTATTTCTGTGAATGTTAATTCACTAATCCGCATGGAAAGAAGGGATAATCTCGGCAATCTGCTGGAAGCTGAACGCCCAGATGTACTTTTGTTTAGCGAAACTAAGCTAAATCAAAGACAGAAAATGGGCTCCCCAAATTATAAAGTAATTAGGCGAGATCGTCCAAATTCCACCCAGGGGGGCGGGGTCGCTGTCTTAGTTAAAAATGGTCTACAACACAAAGTCGTCTACAGTAGAGATGTATACAAGTTCCAGGTACTAGAAACCTGCGTTATAGATATTCCTTTGAAAAGTCACAAGCATCTATATGTGATCTCTGCTTATGCTCCGGAACCTTCACAGTGTATACAGTTTAGCAATGAACTTGATACTCCCTTGAAGTTAGACTCGGAAAATAATGATTTCTTTATGGCGGGAGATCTCAATTCCAAGCACAGTGCTTGGGGTCAACTTATCACAAATACAAGAGGCAATGCGTTGTTCGACTGGTGGCAAACAAACGCTATCGAACATAAACTATAATTGTACTCTACAAGTACTCCCTCATATCCAAGAGGAAATTCCTTCTTGGATTTACTATTGCTGGACGAGCGAATACAATTATTAGATACGGATCTAACTACACGGAATTGTCTTCGTACAATCGACTACGATAGCGATCATTATGGACTTGGTGCTGTAATACACTCACTACTTGAGCAGTATAAACAGGTACATTCTTTTAATTTCGGAAAAGCACACTGGTTGCGCTTTGATCGGATAATAAAAAAAGAATTACGCTCCAATGGCATAGATTTCTCAACTGACAGAAATCTTTATAATGACGAAATTGATCATTATCTTTCGACGATGAACAACATTGTTACTAATACAATGAAACGTTCTATCCCAAAAGTGTCTCACATGGAGAGCCATACAAACCAATACAGAAACTCGACGATCGACACTGTATATACGCAAATGAGCATTCTACTCTCTAAGCTGAAACAGCTTTATAGGTCAGCGATGCAAACAGCCAGGAAATAAAAACAATTAACTCACTAATTGAAAATCTTCAAAAACTGATCCGTGACAACTATAGATCAGAAAATTAATGAAGACTGGAACAAGAAAATTCGAGCCATCAAAGCTAGTGGGCCGAAAATGTTCCCTCAAAAAAATAAAGTCTTTCGAAGGAAAGATTATAATGACATCAAATGTCTGCGAGTTCCGCTGACTCCCAAGAATTGTCAAACTCTGCTGAACGCAGGACTTACCCCGGACCACATTAACTCTAACGAAGAGTTCATAATAGTCGAGGACCCGCAAAAAAAGGCGAACTCTATTGGTGCTTGTTTCGAAGCAATGTATAGATTGAACGAATCGGCTCATTCAATTCTTGACCTGGAAAATAGGGCTCTCCAAAAGCACATTTCGCTACGCAATGAACTTAACAATTGGCATCTCTTAAGTCGAAGTTTCACTATCTTTAGTGAAAATAATAGAGCGGATTCCCCTCTTAGAAATCTAAACACTAGCATATTTGTACACAAGGATGAACTGACGGACATTCTTAGATCCATTAAGAACAAAAAATCTTCTGGAATAGATAGTATTCCAAACATTGTTTTAAAGTATTCACCTCTGGAAGTAGTGAGGGTTTACACTATTTTGTTCAATAATGCTGTTTAGAGCATATTATCCAATCCAATGCAAATCTGCGGTAGTCCATCCCATCCTCAAAAAGGGCAAGGACAGGAGCAATCCAGTCAATCTTCGCTCGATTAGCTTGCTTCCGAACATCAACAAGGTATTCGAGAAAATTATAAATAAAGCGTTGACTAACTGGTGTGAGAAAAATGGTATTATTCCGAGCAACCAGTTTGGCTTTCGATCGCAACATGATACAGTTCATGCTGTGACAAAACTTGTTTCCGACATACAGTGGAAAAAGGCGAAGAGAAAATGCACAGAGGCCTGTTTGGTTGACTTTGAAAAGGCTTTCGACACCGTATGGTTAGAAGGGCGTGTATATAAGTTATCAAATCTAGGTATGCCCGGGTATTTATTATACATTATCTACGATAAGATACTGGGTAAACAATTTGTGGTGAACTGTGGAGATTTAATCTGTAACAAGACCTTCCACATCAAAAACGGCTACAACAAGGACCAGGGAATTCTCCCATTTTATTTAACATTTACACTAGTGATCTAGTGGGTTCTCTCAACTACGCAATTGCGTATGCCGACGACATTGTGGTGTATAGATCTGGAGAAAAGATTGATGTCATCAACAAAATGATTTCAACAAAATCAAATGTTTTTCCGACGACCGATAATTAAAAATAAATTTCCAAGAAAACAGAGACTATCGTTTTAAAAACGCCCCTGTTCAGTGCATCAAGGGATACAAAACGGAATTAGAAAACATTTTCTATTACAGGAAGTAATAATTTTCCGCTACAAGTAAAAACTGTGAAATATGGAGTCCTTATTATTTACTACGCTCTCCGCGCTGCCAGAGATAAACGAATTCTCTATGATAACGATGTCCCTAATAAGCCTGTAAGTTAATGTAAGAATGTTATTTGTAAAATAGAAGTTAACATTTAGTCTTAAGTAAAATATGTAATTGAATTGTTAAATAAATGTGGAAATAAAACAAAACAAAAAACAATACCACCACAGGGAAACTAAGAGAACGGGTGCATGGATATCGGAAGAGATCCCTCAAAGTGGGACAAGAAAATAAAGTATCGAGCAGCAATAGCAGCGGCAACAGGTTCCAGATTATTGGAGACTTTTCCATCATCAGCTCGCTGAACAAGCAAGCACTGAGGAAAGAACAGGACTACAACCAACCAGGCTACAAGACTGGTAGCCACAAATGTACCGACACATACTGAAACAACATCGCAAGCAGACGTATTCACAGTCCTGCTTAATTTACAGAGACAGATGACACAGCTGCAAAGTCAAATAAACGAGATCTACTCGCACTTGCTCAGTCTAAATAAAAAGTCGATATTAACCGTCTAACTAAAACGAGAATCAAAGCTCTTGTCGTGAATGTAAAACACTTATAAGGACCCAGAAAAGAACCACTCTTTTTGACCTGCTACGAGGGTTGCCTCTTATGTTTCGGGATTTGGCAAGCCTAGTGTTGCAATCCGTCAATTGACAGCTCTGTCGCAAAGTTGGACATTTTTGAGGTTAAACGCACTCAGAACGTTTTGACATACGAGCGCTATTTGTGTTGTTTACAGTAACTTAAAATATTCATCTAGGCCCAAAAATGGAATTAAATCGTCAACATTTTCGTGCGATTATTTCTTACAACTTTCGGCGTGGATTAACTCAGCAACAGTGCATGGATGAACTTAATTCAATTTTTGGCGATGAAGCTCCATCAAGGACCAGTGTTTATCGATGGTATGGTGAATTCAATCGTGGTCGTAGTTCACTCCAAGATGAATTTCGTGAAGGTCGTCCAAAATCAGTTGTTGTTCCGAAAACCATTGATGCTGTGCGCGAACTGATATTGGAAGATCGTCATGTGACCTATCGTGAGATTGAGACAACCTTAGGCGTTAGTGGGACCAGCATACATTCAATATTGCATAAACATTTGACTGTCAAAAAAATTTGTTCGCGTTGGATCCCACACAATTTGTCAATCGTCCAAAAAAAGGCTCGTGTCAATTGGTCGAAAGAAATGCTCAAAAAATACGGTCGCGGTGCTTCGAAACACGTCTATGACATCGTGACAGGTGATGAATCGTGGATTTACGCGTATGAGCCCAAAAGTAAACAGCAGTCGACTGTCTGGGTGTTTCAAGAGCTCTCACACATCGGCTGCGACAACTGCATTTTTGAGCACCCAAAACATCGATTTGATGGGTCATCCACCGTATAGTCCTGACTTGGCACCGAATGACTTCTTTTTATTCCCGTACGTAAAAAACAAACTGAGAGGTCAACGTTTTTCGACACCTGAAGAAGCGGTTGCTGCATTCAGAATGCATGTGTTAGGAGATACCTCAATCAGAGTGGCAAAAGTGCTTCGACAATTGGTTCAAACGCATGCAAAAGTGTATAGATCTTCATGGGGAATATTTAGAAAAACAGTAAAGTGATTTTCGATGATCAATATTTGTTTTTGTTCTCTAATCCCGAAATATAAAAGGCAACCCTCGTACAAGACGAAAACCCTGATGTGCTTCTGGCTGGGGAAACTATGTTAAACCAGAGGAATAAGATAGGGCACAAAAAATACGATATTATACGAAGAGATCGACCTAAATCCTCTCAAGGGGGAGGTGTCGCAATCTTTATTAGAAAAGGAATCCAACATAAAGTTATATATAGTGAAGAAGAGCGCAGATTATGTTTTCTTAAACTCCACTTGAGTGAAATGAAGGAAAACACTTTTAAATAAAATTAATATTTTATTCAATTTTGAATTTAAGAAACGTCTGCTCTTCAGAGTGCCGTTTTGTAAACTAAACTTACTCTAACATAAAATCTTATATCTAGGTTTATTTCTCTACGTTGCAATATAATATCTTTCTCACAATGGATATTATATTGCAATTAGTGTAATATTCATTTTCGCGTTTCCACGAGTTCCTGTTAATTATCTTTGAGTTTGTTCATCTGGATGAAATGTGCAATTAGGTAACATATGTTGTGATATACATTATATTCTAATTTGGTTATTCCATATTTTATGTTTCTTTGAATTTCTGTTATTTGTTACCTTTTGAGTTTTGTTCTTAATAATATTTCTGTCTGGACAAAATGTATAATTGGGTTATTCCATATTTTTATGTTTCTCTGAATTTTTTGTAGTTTGTTAATATACCTTTTGAGTTTTGTTCTTAATAGTATTTCTTTCTAGACAAAATGTGTAATTAGGTTAAACATTTTGGTTGATGGGTTTTTGTGTCGTCATGGACTCTTTGACGTAACACGCAGGTCACGGGTGCTGGAAGCCTGCAACGTACGCATTCCCCTTCAGCAAGGAAGGAGTTTGTATGCAATTGCGGTCTATGCACATGGGGAGCACGAACATAACCTCTCTATAGAGCAGAACTCGAGACACTCTTTCGATGCTTACAATTGCACTTGGACAAAAACTATTTTATCCTAGGTGGAGATATTAAATTATACATCTAATGTCAGAGGAAATCAGTTGGCTAGTTGGTAAGATCTGTATCATATAGAGTATAGAACTGACCTGCTAGCTACGGAATATCCATCGTTTCCTAGAGGTAGATCGTTCTTGCTTATTGACTCACGAATGAGACTACTTAACACCAACAGACGAAACAGAAACTGTTTACGGACAATTGAATACGACAGTGCGTATTCACGGCAGTCATAAAGCTTCGGCAAGATCCGACAGATCCGGAGGAATCCGTGATCACATAATCGTGCAACTACGGGGAAATGAGATGGTGAAAAGGTGAACGGTGTGGGGGATGTCTTTCAGGAAGAGGTAATTCTAGTACCTAAACCAATGCAATCAGGGATTTTCCTATACAATTGTATTGTAGGGAAAGCGAAGAGTGCCCAAGTAGAGGTACTCAATATCGCAAAATACCTCCAAACCATAGACCGAATGATGGTGGAGTTACATCCAATGAAGGAATTTTCCACCTTTCCGCTGGAAAATGAGGACAACCGTTCTACGGGATACAATGCGGATAAAAAGCCTTCGGAGGGAGAAAAGCTCCAGTATATCCAACATCTATTCCGAGAGGAGGAATTACCAAAAGATTCAAGGTTGACACAACTACACGAAGAACTCCATTTAGGGAATAACCTAAGTCCTCAAGCGTGTCAATCCATAGCGGAAATATGTGAGGAGTTCAACGATATTTTCCACCTCAAAGGTGACCTCCTAACATATACCAGTGCAATAAGGCATGAGATACCGGTGATACAGGATCAAGCATCGATAAATCAACGAATGTACTGTCTGCCTGAGTGCAAGAAAGAGGTGATCAACGAGCAAGTACGGGATATGCTGGAGAATGATATCATTCAACCAAGCAAAAGTCCATGGAACTCACCACTCTTGGTAGTTCCTAAGAAAGCGGGCCTCGATGGGAAAACCCGATGGAGAGTTGTGGTCGATTTCAGAAAACTGAACGACAAAACCATCGGTGATGCGTACCCTCTCCGTCGAATAGAGGACATTTTAGACCAGCTCGGTCATTCACGCTATTTTTCCACGCTAGATTTAGCCAGCGGCTACCACCAAGTCTTAGTGGATCAGAAGGATCGAAGTAAGACAGCGTTTAGCACAAACTACGGGCACTATTAGTTCAAACGTATGCCATTTGGTCTGAAGGGAGCACCAGCTACGTTTCAGAGACTCATGAACCATGTCCTAACCGGGTTGCAAGGAATCGAATGCTTTGTTTATCTGGACGACGTTGTCATATATGGGAAAAACCTAGAACACCATAATGACAAACTCCGGAAAGTATTCGATCAAATTAGATACCACAACCTCATTTTGCAACCGGAGAAATGCAAGTTCCTCC
The DNA here is from genome assembly GCA_963931805.1 of Microdon myrmicae. NCBI lineage: Eukaryota > Metazoa > Arthropoda > Insecta > Diptera > Syrphidae > Microdon > Microdon myrmicae. The sequence continues at coordinate 122,231,297 of OZ007496.1, forward strand.
AGAAGGAAGTAGTATACCTGGCACATGTTTGTTCCGAAAAGGGGTCAATGCGAAATCCAGACACGACACCTAGTGTCAGGGATTTCCCCATTCCCAAAACGGTAAAGCACGTCCAATCTTTTCTAGGCTTGGCGAACTACTATCGAAAATTTGTTCAACATTTTTCGAAGATATTACGCCCCTTAACAAATTCACCTGTTCAGACAAATGCCAACAAGCATTTGATAACATAAAGGAATTATTGGTGTCGCCGGCACTGTTAATCTATCCAGATTTTACCAAACTCTTTAATCTGACCACGGAGGCGAGCAATGAAGCACTGGGTGCCGTACTGTCGGAAGGCGAAATCGGTGAGGACCAGCCAGTCGCATATGCCAGTCGAACCTTCAATAAGGCGGAAAGGAACTTCTCTACGATCGAGAAAGAGTTACTAGCCATTGTTTGGGCGGCTAAGGGAGTTGTTATTTACAAGGGAGAAAATTTAAAATATACACGGACCACAAACCGTTAAAGGGAGTATTCAACGTAAAACTTCGCTAGAATTGGAGAATAAATTTATTTGTTTTCAAATCGAAGCCGTCTAGTATCGATAATGATGACGAAGACGAGAGCATTCATCTCCACAACGAAGTAAATTCAAATAAGTAAGAATTATGAAGTTTGCAACAAAGTATACACGAAAGTCAAAATACTTTAAAGGCCCTTCAAGACCAATTTGCTAGGTGAATGTAGGCATGCACCGAAATCACGACTTGGAGGACAGAGCTCTACTGAAAACGTAATGAAATTTCATTTTGGCAATCGGAGAATCCCCGTTTAACAGAATTCAGCGACGATAATTTCTCAATGGACATTAATGCCAATGTTGGGGCTAATAGCCTTTTAATTACGAGGGAAGTACTTAAGAGGCTATTATATATTCGACTCATTGAGAACCAAAAAGTCAGTGGGAATAGATGGAATGCCGAACATCGTACTCAAGAACTTCCCCCAATGGCAAAATAAACACGGTCCTGTTTAACAACGCATTGAATAAAGCATACTTTCCCACGCGTTGGAAAACGGCAATAATACAGCCCATCTCAAAAAAGGCAAAGACTGTACAAACCCAATGAACATGGGTTCGATAAGCTTACTTCCAAGCATCAGTAAAGTATTTGAAAAGACCAATAACAAAACTCTGCTAAAATGGGTGGACGACAAAAACATTATTCCAAATAACCAGTTTGGCTTTAAGTCGGGTCATGAAACCGCACATGCCGCAGCTAAACTGGTCTCCGACATACAGTGGAATAAATGTAAGAACCAATACACAGGTGCCTGTCTGATCGACTAGGAAGCAGCGTTTGATACCGTCTGTATACAAACTGTTCAGAAATGGCATATATAAGCCTTTACCATTGTATATGTACTTTAGGCAAACTGAAAACCAAGAGTGTAGTTAAATACCTTGCCATCTGGCTAGATTAATACCTGTATTCCAACAGACAGGTAGAAGCTGCTTTGGGCAAAGCGAGGAAAACTTTTGCTTGACAAGGGGGCTATTTCATAGTAGCCAACTTGACAGCAGGGTAAAAGTTACATACTCATCATCATCATCGAAACTACAACCGGGATCCGGTCTTGGCCTTATTTAACAAATCTCTCCACCGGTCCCGATTTCGAGCCGATGTCACCCAGTTTAGCACTCCCAGGCTCTGGGCGTCCTGGTCTACGCCATCCCTCCATCGCAGACAAGGTCTGCCGCGCTGTCTCCTTCCATACATCCTGCCACAAAGGACTTTCCAGGCAGGGTCCTCTTCGCTCATTCGAGCTAGGTGTCCCGCCCACCGGAGTCTACCGAGCTTGATTTTTCTTACAATATGAGCTTCAAGGTAGATTGCGTACAACTCATGGTTGTAGCGTCTCCGGAATCGTCCTCCCTCACATACGGGGCCAACAATTCTCCTTAAGACCTTTCTCTCGAACGCGGCCAAGAGTTCAGAGTGCGTTTTATTAAGCACCCACGTCTCGGATCCATACATGAGTACTGGTAAGACCATGGTCTTGTACAGTAGTAGCTTGTCTGTTCTGGATAAATTTCGGGATTTAAAGAGCCTTGATAGACCATAGTAGGCTTTGTTGGATTTAATCAGCCGTTCGCGCATTTCTTCTTCCATATTGTTATCGGCTGATACTATTGACCCAAGGTAGTTAAAGGATTGCACTACTTCAAATTCGTGCTCCACTACCCTGATAGTTTGACCAACGTTAGGTCTTCTCTTCGCAGAAGTTGCCACCATGTACTTGGTTTTTCCCTCATTAATGCGCAGTCCCAGTTTTTGTGCCGCCTGCTCGATCTGGGTGAAGGATTCCTGTACCGCCGATTCGGTTCTACCGATGATGTCGATGTCATCTGCGTAGGCAAGTATCTGGCTGGACTTGGTGACAATAGTCCCTCTAGTTGTAACGCCAGAGTCACGGATTGCTTTCTCCAACGCCAGGTTGAAGAGGAGGCAGGCCAGACCGTCCCCTTGTCGGAGTCCATTATAGATGTTTATTGGTTTGGACAGCAATCCAGCTACTTTTAGTTGACTAGTTACGTTGGTCATGGTCAACCTACAAAGTCGTATCAATTTATTTGGAATGCCGAATTCTCTCATGGCATTATATAGTTCTACCCTGGCTATGCTGTCGTAGGCGGCCTTGAAGTCTATCAACAGATGATATAGTGGAATCTTAAATTCCAGACATTTTTCCATCGCCTGCCTAAGGGTGAATATCTGATCAATTGCTGATTTGCCTGGGATGAAACCACACTGATATTGACCAATGATGGCTTTAGCGTATGGGGATATCCGGTCTTGTAGGATAGTGGAGAGTATCTTATAGGCGGTACTCAGCAATGTTATACCCCTATAATTGCTGCATAGTGTGATATCTCCCTTCTTATGTATGGGGCAAATTATACCACGACGCCAATCTTCCGGCATCTCCTCTTGCTCCCATACGTGCACCACGATCTCGTGAATTGCGTGATGTAACACTGTCCCTCCTTGTTTGATCAGCTCAGCTGGTATGCCATCAGCTCCAGGGGCTTTATTTGATTTTAGCTGTCTAATGGCTTTTAGGGTTTCCTCAATGCTTGGTGGCGGCAGCATTTGGTCCTGGTCTTGCATTGGTGGAGCCTCCAATTCTTCTGTGAGCTGACCATTTAGCAATTCATTAAAGTGCACTTCCCATCGCTCCAGAATGCCTTCAGGATCGGTGATCAGATTACCCTCTTTATCCTTGCAGTAAGTGCAGCGTGGTGTGTACCGCGTCATACTGCGGATTATTTGGTAGAACTTCCGCGCCTGGTGCGGACCTCGCTCTCTACTTTTCTCTATTTCACAGACAAGATTTTTTTCCCAGGCACTTTTCTTTTGTCTGTGAAGTCTTTTTTCAGTTCTTCTGAGCTCTTTGTATTTCTCCTCGCGTACCCGCGTCCTATGAGACTGCTGCATTGCCCGGTATGCAGCATTCTTACGTTCAGTCGCTAGTTACATACTACATGACGCTAATCAGGCCAATGCTCATATATGGTTGTCCAGTATGGTTTTGTGCGGCGTCTCTAACAGATACACACACAAATACACAAGCAAATAGTGAAGAACACCGAACGAAAATCGAATAAGAAAATACATCAGAGCCGTATACCATAGCGATAACAAAACAATTCACATCAGTGGAATATACTTGAGTTTAAAAATCGAATTTTACACATGGCTAGTAGCCTGATGTGTTACGGCTAGGTTCAATTTTTGGTGATTCTAACTGTCATAGCGTCAGTTCGAATCACATGTTCTTCACTATCATTTCCAAAACGCTACAGTTTAACATTATAATGAAGCCTACATAAATAGGATGGATAATTTTATGATCAAATTAATCAGAGGACATATTGCGAGAGCAATAAGCTCGTCTAATTGCTATATTGTCGGGGCTGATTATTTAAATACTCTGTACTTTGAGAGCGTGCGTCGCAATGGCATTGTTCCACCAGAGCCATTCCTTGATTTGAACATGAAAGGGCTTATACAGGATAGATCCGGAATTCCGATGATCTATCATGTAAGTGGATCATCCGTAGACGGGCGATTGTGCTACGACCGGGAAGTAACGCGCACCGAAGAAGAACTCTTGCGCTTGAGTACGCCTATCTCCCACAGACACCATGACGTTAATGTCATAAAATGTCGGTAGAATAACTGCATTATCAGCTAGCTTCCACAATCTTAGCTTTTCTAGAAATAGGTAAATTTGTTGTACAAATAATCATAACTACAGCCGCAAACAAAGTTCTGTCGCCGAAAGGCAAACTACACGGTAGTCATATAATGTATGACTTGAGCGTCTGCGTAGGACCAGTAAGTAATAATATACGATAATTAAGCTAGAATTTAACCATTTTTTGTCTAGCCTGTTATTTAGAATCTAAGAAACAGAATTAAAAAATGTTGCAAAAATAAAAAAGAAAATTTTAAAAAAAGTGATCTCATTTGATTTTTGACATTTAACGCCGTCACACTAAATTAGCTAAGTCACATGGAGTGGAAAATTTATTAGCTACAAAGAATATGTAATGAAAGTCTCGAAGATTGTAGACCCGGCCTAAGGGCATTTAGATTGTAAAATGCAACATCACTGTAAAACAGTAAACACCAATCGTATAGCCGTTTATGGTAATTTCGTATGGTACAATAAAAATAACGACCAGCGAAACCGACAACCGCCAATAAACACAAATTTGTGATGACTACGACAAAAAAGAAAAAGAAAAAAATCAGTAGTCACATGAAGGACGTGTTTGTAAAACGCGGGTGAATAATTGCTATCGCCCCTCCATAGGACAATTTAATGACACCTAAACATCCGAAATGACGCAATTAATGAAAGCAATTAAGCAGCCCAACCCGAGGAGCTTGACGTACCAGCCACCCTCAGTGTTGGTCATAAAGTTCTAAGCAATCGACACCGTTTAATTTCTCAGCTCTTGTCAGGTAGTGATGCTAGTAGGAAAATACCTTGAGCACATACCTCCGCGACTCCACAAGGATGTAAAATGTGTATTGCAGCAACAATAACTGCGTTCTGTTGTCTCTCTTTTTTTCAAACTCAATCGCCCCATTCCTGTTTCCCGTTTGTCGTTTTTTAAACATTACCCATGTTCACGCTGTTAAGGGCCCGATACCCGGGTAGACTGAAATCATGGTTCGTGAACACCCAATTTTCATCTCGTAAAGGATCTGTTGTAGGGCATTGCGTAGAATGCAAAATGGTTTTCGAATTCAGGATGCGAGTCCTCGCGTCAGACGTTTATTGCCTTTCGGATTAGATGGCGGAATTTCGTCCAAATTTAACGTTGCCTACACAACGCCAAGGCGTATATATAGAGTTGAAATTAATTTCGAGACCTATCCTGGGGGAATCCTTTGTAGAAGCGGACAACGAACGGAAATCTCGATAAATTTTCGTTTTAATTACGATCCATCGGTCCGGAGCAAATGAAGCGGCAAAGCAAAGGACCAACTGGGCCTTTGAATGCAACACTGTTCGAAAGAGTTTGTTTGCTTTTCGCTTGTGAGTTGCATAGATGCAGTCAATCGTTTGTCTGGACCATCAAAAAGAAGATTTGATACTGGGAGTCGATTGTACACCAAAAATTGAGTCCACAGATGGAAACAATTGCAAATTGAAATGAGCCACACGACGGAGAATGCAATCGTGGACCAGAGCGTGTTTGTATAAGTGCATTGAAGTTGAAACCATCCCGAAGGACTAGCGGCAGCTTCCTGCAGCGGAATTGGAAATAATCAGACCGCAAAACAAATTTCATTGCAGGATAATTAACTTTTATCGTAATTATTAGCGCTGCAGTTGAAAAGAGGCGAATAAATTATGCCAGTGGAATAGACGGACTGGGAGAGTATGATCAATCTTATGTGGTATACTGCATTCAGTTGACTTTCAGGAGGGGGTGTCAATTATTACGCAGGTTGGAATTAACTGTTTACCAAACTTACGTTTCGAGAATGTTGGGGTTTTCAATTAGGTATTCGGAGTGGGTTGTTCATAACAACTGTTATCTCTTAATTTAGCGGATACTGGATACACTATAAAAGAAAGACAGATGGAATCAAATGTTTGGTATTCGAAGCGAAATTTGGATATTCGAAAATATGCTTCATCTCAAACAATCGACGGCATGTAAGAAACGAACATGTATAGAAAACGCCCACGTATCATAGTACCCTTAGAAAACGGGATATGATAATTGGATTTAAGACTAGACTTAGAAACATAGAATACTATTAAATAAATTAGTAAATTCTTGTCGTGGTAGTCTATGGTTCAGTTTTGGTTGGAGAACCTTTCTTTCTAAATTTATAATTAATTTTTAAGGGGGTATTCTGGTCTAGACGCACGAATTTAACGCAATTTTTGAAGTGCTGTAAAAAAAAGCAATCAATATTTTTACTATTCATTTATTATAGGATGTTTATTAATATTTCAAGAATACAGTAAAAAAAATTGAAAGCAAAAAATTCAAAATTCAAAAAGTTAGCAGCTGATGAAGTGGGGGATCTCAAAAATTTGGCACGCGACCATACCCACGATTCAACCCACCTAGCAATCTGAAAAAAAAGATTATTAAATTACAGAAATGCCTCTACCGTTGGAACTAAAAAAAGTTGAAAAAAAATTCTTTTAATAAAATGGCGACTGCTTGAAAAAAAATTTATTTTTGTACCACCTTTTTTAGTTTTTCGAATTTTTTAAAAATAGTTAATATTGAAATTTGGAGATGACGATAGTTCATGCAATAGAAACGCCTATAAAGAAGATACATGCTAAATTTGAAGTAAATCGGTTCAGTACAATTTGAGATATCGTGTCAATAGACTTGAAAAAAGTGGTTTCGAGAAAAACGCGTTTAAAAATGTTAGGGTATAGTAGCTTCAAGTGACATAATATTGCTAAAGCAGCTGTAACGCCAATTATTGGAATTTTAAAATTTCTTTTGGACAGCATATTCTTAAAAGTATAAACTATAAGAAAATATAAAGAGAAAAAAAATCAATTTTTTCAAAATTTTAGACCAGAATACCCTCTTAATGTGAGAACAGAAGCAAGCTCTGGGCTATAGAGCCCACATGTCGAGGAATGAATTACATATTCCCAACGTTGACATATTTTTCTCGAATAGTTTATTGTCGAACTGTCACATGAACAAATAAAATATTGCATAAATCGCCACATCCCTTTTTGTGTTAAAATTACAATATTTCAATTGTCGTTATTTTAGTTTATCGTGAACGTACTGATTAAACCCGTCGTTTCTATCGATTCACTCTATAAATCCGACGTATAGTAAATGCGAGGATTTCCAGACTATGTGTAGTTTAGCTTCATGCGGCAACCACCCAATTTATTGGCTTAATACAAGCAATATAATTACCTACATGTAAAGTATCATCATCATCATCATCGGCACTACAACCGGGAACCGGTCTTGGCCTTATTTAGCAAGTCCTGAGGCTTGTTAAATTTTCCATAATGATTTATTTTTTCTAGGCAAGGTCATTAGTCTTGCGCCAACATGTAAAGTATATATAAGTTATAAACTAGAGAGCTTTAGTAGTATCTTAACTAGGCTTCACCTCAGGAACCACGACAAATTAAGAAGGCTGGGGAGGGGGCGAGAGGTGGGGGCAGGTAAGTGTATGGAATCCAGAAAAATATCTATCAGTTCATTTAGCATATGTTTCACCCTGTGTTTCGCACTTTATAAACGCCTATCTCGATTTTTTTTGACACGTATAGAGTAATCTTCATCTCGGATAGATTATTGGTTAAGGTTCCTCAAAGGATCAATGAATCACTTGCTACGTAGATTCGAAATTTACAGCGGTCACCATCGTTCATCCTTTATCAGCCACTTAAAAATATCTCAATCCATGGTATTGGTTTTTTTTTGTGACGAGCAGTTTCTATGACATTAGAGTTTCGCATCAACCATTGCAAGATGCCTACCTTCAGCTATAATATTTCTATATTATCTAAGATACCAATCATCCATAACCACCAATTCTCAAAGTGAAAATAGGAAGGTGAATCAAATATAAACGGTAATTAAACTTTTTTGATTAGCAACAAATTGCGAGCAAGGAATTTTTTTTTTTTTTTTTGGTTTCGGTAGGAAGGTGGAAATCTTCAAAAGATACCTCTAGACCGACCCAGAGGCATGCCAGGTTTTTACCGACTAAAACCACCTCCCGCCAGGCTAGATATTCCATCGCGGGGCGGGACGGAGTTTACCTGTTACTCCGCTTGTCACATCGCAACTGCGGCATCATTTCACTGAGAATACCATTGGTTACGGACTATGCGAGCAAGGTAATCTTGTGCATGTGTGTTGTTTGGTTTATGAAGAGTACAAGAACCGGTTTGGCTAGCGACCGCGCTCGCCTTTGTAGTCAGTACACCCATGAGTGAGCAACAGGTTATACGTCTGTTGGGCAACGGATAATTACAAAATTTTTAACAAATGAAGGCGTTAAACCCTCTGGATTGAAGGCACCGTGTAGCGATGATACACTGTCTCAGAATCGTATGCATATGCGGGCTAGAGAATTTAAAAGTGGGGAAGAAGGTATCGAAAACGGAAGTCATGATCGACGCCCAAGGACAAGTCGTACAGATGACAACATCTGTGCCGTTCTAGAGCTTATTGAAAGTGATCGCCATTTAACTGTTGGAGAATTTATCACCATTATAACGGATGATCTTAGCTTCAAAAAAATTACTGCTCGATGAGATTCGAGATTATTGACCATAAATCAAAAACAGATCAGGGCGGAAATCAGTGGAAGACTTCTCAATGGGATTTGACAAGAAGGGGGGGCTTTTTCAAAACGAATCATTACATGTGATGAGACGTAGGTACATCATTATGCTCGCCAAACGAAAATGGCAAGTAAGGAGTAGCGAAAGAAGGATGAAAGCTGCCCAGTGAAGACCAAATCTCATCTCTTGATTCTTGCAAAGATTTTTTCCGATTCAAACGGCGTTTTACTGATTAATTTTCTTCGCGAACAACGAACAGTGAATGCAGCTTACTACTGTCAGTTATTACAGTCGCCAAAAGCCCTATTTTTTGTTGCTGTATTTTTGCTGTTTTGTGTCGAAGGGGATCGTGGGACCGCATGGAGATAAACTGGAAACCAAGAGTTTAGTTAAATACCTTGGCATCTGGCTAGACCAATATCTGTATTTCAACAGACATGTAGAGGCTGCTTTGCTCAAAGCGAGGAAAACTTTTGCTATGACGAGGAGGCTATTTCACAGTAGCCAACTTGATATGCTACATGACGCTAATCAGGCCAATGCTCATATATGGTTGTCCAGTATGGTTCGAAAGGAAGTGTCTCAGAAGTTGTCTCAGATTATATCGGACACCGGAATCGGACTATAAAAAGTATTATTCAAATGAGACTTTATATAATGAAGCGTACATAAATAGGGTGGATAATTTTATGATTAAATTAATCAGAGGACATATTGCGAGAGCAATAAGCTCGTCCAATGACCTAATTTACGGGGCCTATTATCCAAACACTCTTTACTATGAGAGCGTGCGTCGCAACGGCTTTGTTCCACCAGACGCGTTCCTTGACTTGGACATGAAAGGGCTTATACAGGATAGATCCGGAATTCCGCTGATCTATCATGTAAGTAGATCATCTGTAGACGGGCAATTGTGCTACGACCGGGAAGTAACGCGCACCGAAGAAGAGCTCATGCGCTTCAGTAGGGCTATCTCCCACAGAGACCGGGACGATAGTATTAGACAGCGTCAACAGTTCTGGTGGTTGAATGGCATATAAAGACCTGGATACCAAAGTCGGTATAGAATCACACTATCATCAGCTAGCTTACATAGACTTAGCTTTTCTAGAATTAGGGTAGTATAAGATTTAAGTTAAGTTAGGTTAAGTGCTTTTACATAAAATTAAATTAAAAAAAAAAATTAAAAAAAAATGTATATATAAATAAATAAGTTAAATTTTAAGAAAAAAAAAAACAAAAAAAATTGACAACGTTTTTCAAATTTTCTTTGTCTTTCAAATAATTATAAGTACTGCCACAAACTTCTGTCGTCGAAAGGCAAATTATACAAATGTTTAGTAATGTTTAGCTTAGAGCGTCTGCGAAGGACCAGTAAGTTATTATATAAGATAATTAAGCTGGAATTTAAGCATTTTTTGTCTAGCCTTTAATTTAGAAATTAAGAATATAAAAAGAAAAATAAAAAATATTTTAGAAAAAACAAAAAAACAAAAAAAAACGTACTCTTCTTCCGTCGAGTTCTTCGAGGGCGAGTCTTAATGCATGACCAAAGGTGTTGCTGGTATTCTCATTGCGTAAGGCAGCCGTCTTGACTCGAACCTGATTCGCGGATGCAATACGTCTCCGTAAGGCAATCCGCGCCCGGAAAACACAACAAGATAGTGATCCGAGTCGACGTTGGCACCTCGGTACGTTCGTACCGTCATCAGGCACGAGGAGTGGCGGCGATCTATCAGCACGTGGTCAATTTGGTTGCGAGTGGCTCCATCAGGTGATACCCAGGTGGCTTTGTGGATATCTTTACGCGGAAACCTGGTACTCGCAACGACCAAGTTTTTCGATGCTTCCAATTCGATGACTCGTAGTCAATTGTCATTAGTGTTCTCATGCAAACTATGCCAACCTGTGTAGTGCCTGAAAACCTGCTCCCGATCTATTTTCGCATTCAAATCACCAAGAACGATTTTCACATCGTATCTTGGGCAGGCATTCAGGGCCCGTTCGACGTTCTCGTAGTATTCTTCCTTTTCGTCGTCACGGGACTGCTCTGTATGTCCGTGGCCGTTTATGATTTACTTTGATATCAGATTGTTACTAAATCGATTGGGAATTGGATTTAAGTAAATGTGGATTTTTGGGGATGTAAATATGCTCCTCGATAGTATAGTGGTTAGTATACCCGCCTGTCACCCGGGAGACCGGGGTTCGATTCCCCGTCGGGGAGCCCCTGGCGCAAGACTAATGACCTTGACCAGACAAAATAAATCATTATGGAAAATTTAACAAGCCTCAGGACTTGCTAAATAAGGCCAAGACCGGTTCCCGGTTGTAGTGCCGATGATGATGATGATGAAATATGGATAGAGGAATAATGGGGCTTTGCAAGTGGACCAGAAAGTGAAAGCGACGACTATCGCCCACCCTTTGTCAGCCCCATCAAGGCATCCCAATCCAATTCGGTGTTTTGTAACCAGTCCTTGCTGTGATACTAAAGTTTTGCGTCGGTCATAGCAGCATGCCTGCTTAAGCTGCGTATGACAGAATAACTTTTGTTTTATTCGGTATTGTCGACTTTCAATTTTCAATTGCAACTCTTTGATTTTTTATTGTTTAAGCAGTTACAATTTAAGGAGTTTTAATTTATCTCTGCTTATGTACTAACAAGGCTCCTCGATAGTATAGTGGTTAGTACACCCGCCTGTCACGCGGGAGAGCGGGGTTCGTTTTCCCATCGGGGAGCCTCTGGCGCAAGACTAATGACCTTGCCCGGAAAAAACAAATCATTATGCAAAATTTAACAAGCCTCAGGACTTGCTAAATAATGCCAAGACCGGCTCCCGGTTGTAGTGCCGATGATGATGATGTACTAACAACCATTAGGCGCGTTTACTAGGAGTTTTGTTATTTATATTTTTGTCCATCATCCTTACCAACGTCCGGCCCGTTATTTTCCACTGCTTTGTTTCTCACACTCTGTCTTTACTCTACACACACACACGCTTCCCCATCATACCCTGGTCTTACCTCGCTTTTGATTTTTTTTTTTCGCTTTACCTATCTCGTTCTCCCTTTCTCATCCTTTCTCACTAAACCTATTTCTATATTTATCTCGTCTTTTGTGTGCGTCCCATATTTTTCCCATACAACTCTTTTGCCTTCCACGATCTTCGTCTTTCATCATATTCCTCTCTTCCACTCTGCTTCCTCCGCCTTACTCTCTTTCTCAATGTGCTCACGTAAATTATTCACTCCCACCCTCGCTATTGGTTTTTCTCACTACATTTTTAACCAAATTAATTTCCATCGCACATAACCAACTGAACTTTCCAAGCCTTAAATTACATCGCGTTTATTTGTGGACATCACCTGCGTTCAAAGCATGACCTACAAAACCTACAGCATGCTATCCCTCCTACCAGAGACAATCCTATGCAAACAATTAACCTGGCTCTCAAACTCATGATTAATTATGTGCAGCAATACAGTCGAATCAACACTGGCTGTTTCCGTGGTCTATGAACCAGTCTAGAGTTATCCATCTTGCAGACGTTGACCTGGAACTGGTTCGTCCTCGGCGGAACCGCGCACTGATAGGCAAGTCGGGCGAACACGTTCACCGAACGTCGTCTTAGCGAGGCGAACAAGTGATTTGTATTTTGCTTGAAGGTTTTAATTTCGTATGCTCAGTTTGATAGAACAGGTAAATTGGGCGCTAGTTTGTAGAGGGCCTGCTTCCAGGAGACTAATCTCTAACAAAGCTATAAAAATATAAGAAGACAAAAAACCGAGAAACCTGCGACCGCGTAAAATATGTGACATAACTTGGGAGGCGATCAATAAGATTGCAGACTGAAAACTGCTCTGTTCTGATGTAAATAGGGTGAACTATACTTAGGTGGTCGTAAACAGAGAAAGGAATACGGAAGTTATAACAGCTTAACCTCTATGTTGGGAAGATCACTCATAATCAACGCCAACGCTGGGCAAATGCATACAGTTGGTTTCAGTTAAGCAATAGGTTGAATGGTAACACCACATAGTTTATAGAATAAGAAAAGGCTTTCAACTTCTTGGCCAAAGCTTCGGCATCGTCGTATTGAGGCAATGATAATACAATCTTTAGTTTACACAGTATTTTGTAGTGGTTGTAATGATGTAGCGATTCTAACAGACGCGATAGGCCACACGAACATGGTTTGCGTGAAGCTCATAGCATAAAAGAAAAATGGAAAATAAATAAATCATCAAGAGTCGTAAACTATAGCAAATATAATAATCCCCCATTTTAACACATCCTTGTCTACCTACGGCCGTGGTCTAATGTGTTGAGGCTTTGGTTATAACCCTTTGTTGGGATTTTTGCGTTGATTCGAATTCTCTTCACTTCGATGCAAAAGTCTATAAAGAGGTGTTGCATTATTCTCTCTACTACTGATTATCTTAGCGTCTGAATCTCTTATAAAATGACATCCATTCTCGGTAGTGCACAAGGTATTAAGTGAATGTTTAAACAAAATTATAAAAGTCTTTCCATTAAGAAGCAGATTTGCCACTTCCTAGTATGTGGATACACTTAGTGGGCTACTGTTTTGGGGTTTTTATAATGTTAAAACGGAAACACACCAAAATATGTCAGGTTAGGTTTTTATTTATCAATGTCACCATAAAAAAAAAAAAAAAAAAATAAAAAAATAAATAAATAAACAGTACTATCTTTGTGCTTAGAATAGGATCCCAAGATTGCTGTTGCTCGTAAACTTTATTATATGTGTTGATCAATAGTCACCATGAAGCATCCCATCGAAAACTTTTCAATTTGTTTCTTTTTTTTTTTGTTTACTGAGTGACTCTCAAGCTACACTTTGGGGGCTTTGAGAATGATCGCCGAATATGAATTAACAGTAAAGAAAATTATTTACACCTTTGTTGTATAATTTTAACAATTTATGTAAACAATATAGTACAGGCAGTAAAGGGAACGCGACTTACTTGGGCCTGTGGGGTTAGTATTACTCGTACACCTTCACGGGCGTGGGTTCAATAACACTCCCACCTAAAATCGCGACCAGCGAGCACCACCAGAAGAAATAAAACACGCTATTGTTGTTGGCTACTTGTTTTTAATTTATTGATTACTCCACTATGTTTCTAATACTGACAGGGCCACTTTACAACACAGTTCTTATTTTGATATAGTTTGGTGTTTTTATTGCTAGTGCAACCTCTTTATATAAAACAATCTTAACTTTTTATATTATTACTGTTTTTATTCCTAGCGGTACCACTTTATGTGGTGACACTTCGACTCGATTGCCACGACTCTTCACTCGTCTCACTTGTTGACCGTTGGTATAACCTCGCTTCCTCAGCGGCTGAAATCTGACTCCTCGAGCCATGGAACGGATCATATCACCAGCCGCACTGGGGTGGATTCACAACGCGGTGGTGAGAAGCAAATCCGATATTGCTTTGGTGACGACCAATGAGAAATCGGTTCGGTTTAATTGGAAGGACTTCCATTGAGATCGTGCAGATCTAGTTGGATGTCCATACACTAGAAGTGCGGACAACGATAATGCATCGGCGGTTAGATGTGCGGGAGAGTGACCAATCCTGCAGCTGTTCAAATAAATGAACAAGCAACAGAGGCTCCAGGCATTGCTATCGTAAACGATAGAGGGTGTTGCCGGATGCAGAAATAGATTTCTTTATATTGTATATACAGAAACGCTATTTAGAAGGGCAAGCGATAAGATGCGCATTTGTTTGCATTGGTTAATGAAACATGGGAACATTGGTTGTTTACCCGATCGACTAAAGCCATGCCATTGTAAGCAATAGAAGATATTGCCGAAGACAGTAATGGATTGTTCTGTGATGTTAAGTCAACAGAAAATTTGATCGCGATGGCAAGGGCTAGGATTGGAGATTGTTTGCTTTAGAAAAACGGATCGTGGAACATGGCCGTTGATGTGATTGTTTGGACAACAATTATGGTCGTGTCCAACTCGATGATCGCTTATCGGTTTAGGCGATCGATCATGGGAAATTTGGCTTGCAGATGTGCAAGCGTACAGCTTACCCAGCTTGGCTTTTGACCAACGGATGGTCGGGAAAAATAAACGCAGTGACATTATTGTGTGTTTGATTAACATGGAACCGATCCTTTCCTAAATGGTTCGTGAAAGATGAACCGAAATGGTTTGGATAATATGATTTGTTTGATGCCATGGCAAGATGATGATCTTGCCGTGGGTTTATATTTCAGGTTAAAGATGTTGGAAGGTAGCTCAACGCTGCTCGATTCCACGTAAGCTAATAATCTCTAGGTGAGGGATGGGGAGTTGTTTAAGATAATTGGGTGGTTCTTTGGGTAGGTTAGAAGAACCCCCACAGGCCTCTTACGGACTCCCCCTCCGTGTCTCCCCGTCCTCCGTCAATATGTTATACTAACTCCACATACTAACACACTTTGCCTTGTGAGTCATTATCATCAGCACTACAACCGGGATCTGGTCTTGGTCTTATTTAGCAAGTCTTTCCAGCGGTTCCGATTTCGATGTCATCCAGTTGGCACTCCTAGGCTCTGGGCGTTCTGGTCTATGCTATCCCTCCATCATAGACAAGGTCTGCCGCACTGTCTCCTTCTATACATCTGTTGACGAATGTTCGACAAATGATCTTCAATCATCATCATCATCGGCACTACAACCGGGATGGCGGTCTTGGCTTGATTTAACAAATCCATCCACCGGTTTGGCACTCCCAGGCACTGGGCGTCCTGGTCAACGCCATCCCTCCATCGCAGACAAGGTCTGCCGCGCTGTTGCCTTCCATACATCCTGCCACAAAGGATTTTCCGGGCAGGCTCCTCTTCGCTCATTCGAGCTAGGTGTCCCGCCCACCAGAGCCTACCGAGCTTGACTTTTCTTACAACATTAGCTATAAGGCAGATCGCGTACAACTCATGGTTGTAGCGTCTCCGGTATCGTCCTCCCTCACAAATGGGACCAAACATTCTTGCTAAGACCTTCCTCTGGGACGCGCCTAAGAGTTCAGAGTGCCTTTTATTGATCACCCAGGTCTCGGATCCATACTTACTGGTAAGACCATGGTCTTGTACAGTAGTCGCTTGGATGTTCTGGATAAATTTCGGAATTTAAAGAGCCTTGCTAGACCATAGTAGGCTTTGTTGGGTTTGGTCCGCCGTTCGCATATTTCTTCTTCCATATTGTTGTCGGCTGATACTATTGACCCAAGGTAGTTAAAGGATTGCACTACTTCAAATTCGTGCTCCACTACCCAGATAGTTTGACCAAGGTCTTCTCTTCGCAGAAGTTGCCACCATGTACTTCATTTTTCCCTCATTAATGTGTAGTCCCTACACTTTGTCTAATATCGTATTTTGTTTATTGTGCCTAAGTCCTACAGCGGAAAAGGCCAATCTCGTTGACTTCAATGCCACAAAGACGCAATATACAACAATTCCTTGAATTTATGAAAATGATGAGCTTGCTCGAAGCCACATCATCATCATCGGCACTACAACCGGGATCCGATCTTGGCCTTATGTAACAAATCTCTCCGCCGGTCCCGATTTCGAGCCGATGTCATCCAGTTTGGCACTCCCAGACTCTGGGCGTCCTGGTCTACGCCATGCCTCCATCGCAGGCAATGTCTGCCGCACTGTCTCCTTCCATACGTCCTGCAACAAAGCACTTTCCGGGTAGACTCATCTTCGCTCATTCGAGCTAGGTGCCCCACCGGTGTCTACCAGGCTTAATTTTTCTTACAACATTAGCTTCAAGGTAGATCTTGTACAACTCATGGTTGTAGCGTCTCCGGAATCGTCCTCCCTCACACACGGGGCCAAACTTCTTTTTTGACAGCTTTTTGATAATATTATAAACTGAAATTTCGGTTGTTATTGAATAAACGATCTAGGGTGCCGAAGCACATCCATTTTCAACTAACCCAAGGAAACCATAATTTGATTTTCAGGATGAAGTATTTTTGATGTCGATCTGCTATCATTTGGGGCTGCAGTGCTCAATCTGCATCTGACATTTGTGTAGCCCCCCGTTCCCTTGCCAATGTAGTAATTAACGAAAAGCTGCATACTTTTGGAACCGTTGTCCAAACCTCCATATCCTTGCAGTATAATCAACTGCTTGTCGATTCCGTCATACTCGACCGGTATGTTTTATGTGCCTGTTATTGTTAGCAATGTCCGTATTGCTTTACTTTATAAAAACTTTGTTGTTCATGAGCATTTTTTAATACGCGCTCATAAAAGGAGTTTTTGGCATCTGTAAATGTCAATGTACTGTGCGGATTGAAGAAAAGACAGGTTGCTGTGGAAAGAGATGCCGAGGCGCATTGTTATTGAATGCCTGAAGAAGCACATAACAAGACAAATACGTCCATGCAGGTGTAGTTCGACTGAAAAGCGATTGTGGGTGTTTAGCTATCTATCTATCTAAAGTTTATCTTGATCAATGAAACCCATTCTTATTACTTAAAAAACAATTTTGAATTGTTTTCAACGCTTAAGCAGCTTTATGGTCAAATAATTATCTACAGTCGTATACAGTAAACTTCACATGCTTCTCTGTATGAGTTCCACTTGTGGTTGAAGGCAAATCATACATTCTAAGGAGACACCGCACATGTGTAGGATGTTCTCTGGCGCTTAGGCGATGATTTGTATCGGCGAAAACGTGACAGCCTTTTAATTTTCCAAACTCGATTGGAACCTGCCCCTGGGTGGCTGTCTCACTGCACGGGCTGCCTAGTGGGTTTTTGTTTCATGCAGTTCAATTTATTTATGCCTTCTGCTAATGACGCCTGGAATGCATTAGTGTTTGCTTTTCGCGGGCACGTGGGCTGCTACGGTGGAGGAAAATTAGTTGCGCCCCATGTTGTCCAATTATAATTTTATCCAAGGCTAGATGTATCATCTAGTCAACTTGGTTGTATTACTGGTCTTGATCAGTGTATAATTCTTGTCTCCCTATTGTGTTCATTACGCGTTAATCCCACCTCTCTGAGTCGATCCCCAGCTGATGATCAGTTAACCACACTTGATGCTTGGCAACAAAGAGACACCGGTCAGCGGCTCTGTGACAACTTAATCTAGGTCAGACGCAGAGAAGACTTATTCATTTACCAGGTGGAGGTGGGTAGAATTCCTTGAAGTTAAGGTAACGTGCTGGGTTAGTCGGTGGTCACTGGTCTTTAGTTTTTGACCAACAGGTCTCTCAATTCAAGTCACTCGCCGACAAATGGTGAACTGTGGTACGTTTGAGGTAGATTAAGATAAATAGAAGATTTATGGTGCCGATTGAACTTGGGTACGCTGGTGGTACAGTCTAGGTATTTAGGGGTAATATTTATTGTTTCTGTGATGGTCAAGTGCGTCTCTCTGTCAGTTGATAAACTATACTGTCTACCATCACCTGGGTCGAGAGTTGGGCACAGTTAGAATTTGTAACGATCGGAACTGCCTACAGTCGAAAAAATTCTAGTTAACTGTTTGCTTTAGTTGGCAACCTGCGGTAGATACATAAGTTATTCAAAATAAACGGAGAATATGAAAGCCTGTAATCAATTGTTATTTAATATATTACGAGATCGGGACGGTGTTTATTTGGTACATTGAAAATACACTAGTTTAATGACCTTTAACTTGCAGATTTAAATGAGAGTGAGACTCAGAAGAAACACAAATTCCCGGTGAGTTGAGATCGGCTCATTAAGAACGTAATTAGTTCGATTTTATCGATGCGGAATAAGAGAACGGTTCTGAGATTAACATGGTTGAGGGTAACTTCAACGAAATTGAGCTGGGTGTTCAATGGTACCAATCATTAGTTGATGTACGAATAATATAGTGACATAGTTGCATTTATTGGTCGTGTTAACCTACATTGGACGGATTCGAATCCGTAATTCGATGCAAATTGCGGGATAGTGACCATACACAAGGATAGACCAAATGGATGGCATGTACTGCGAAGCCTTTAGCTCAGCATTTCTATGTAGCCAGTTTGATTTGAATATTATTTGGGTACGGGAATATGATTCTTAAAATTCCATTGTTAAAATTTTACATATAATATTATAAATGAATACAATTTTTGGGGAAGAGTAAAGCACGGTGAAGCGTAAAATTGATGTAAAGTTGCGTGTGCAGTGTGGAAGAGGATGGTTGGTTCAGAGGGGCTTATAAAGAGACGGAGTTTAGGAACAGAAGTGCTAAGGTTAAAGTTAAAGTAGTTGAGGTAAGAGTTGGCTGTCCATAGCATTCGCCAGATGGGCTCGTTAAAACCGTTAGAGGTATGACAGGCGAATAGATAAAATAGACGAGGATTCCAAAGTTACGGCGGTTGATATTAGAAAAAATAGAGGAAAGACCGCTTGGAGAATTGACTGAACCTGACCAAAGACGGTGGATGTAGCGAATGTCAGCGTGAATTCTAGGCTCTCCAAGCGTGGTGAGGTTAATTATTTTTAGATAACTGGTGTAAAGTGGCAGGGACAAAGGGTTTTCCCAAAATATTTTTCTATGGGCAAAACATAAGAAATGACATTGAATGCTCTCGATTCTACGAATGCGGATCATGTGAAAAAAGGTAACGTAGAGCGATCGGGTCACATAAGTATAAAATAATCCTTAGACCAAATCCGAAGGCAGAGTCGCTCTTAAGGATTATGTCGTCAATGTGCAAGAGGAAATTTAGCTGCCTCTCATATATGATGCCCAGGTCGCCAATCGAGTGAACAGAGATTTGAGGTTGGTTGAGTAAGCTCAGCTTGTCGGCGTTGATTAAATGAGAAGTAGTAGAAGTAGGGGGGGGGGGGGGGCGCTTCCGTTAAAATATATGTGGCTTGCATTTGTCAACATTAAGTTACAAATAATTCTTCTGGTCATCATCACCATCATCGGCACTACTACCGGGAACCGGTTTTGGCCTCATTTAGCAAGTCCTGAGGCTTGGTAAATTTTCCATGATAATTTATTAGTCATTAGTCTTGCGCCAGAGGCTCCCCGACGGGGAATCGAACCCCGCTGTCCCGCGTGAAAGGTGGGGATGCTAACCACTATACTATCGAGGAGCTCAATTCTTCTGGTACTGAATCGAAAAGTTATCGAAAACTATTTAAAACGGGAAAAATCAAGTGGCGAACAAAGAGTTTTGAAAAATTTAGTATCTTCGGCATAAAGAGAAATACAAGAGTGCTTGATAATCATAACAATGTCGTTTATTATAAATAGACGGGGACCTAGGTGACATCCCTGAGGTACTCCCGAGTGGGACCCCCGAGAGAGGCGCCGAAAGGATCTGAGAGAACTGATCTGAACCGTACTCTGTAGGTTACTCAGGTAAGAAGAAATACCAGATAAAAATCTAGGGATAATTTAGAAGGTATTTGCTTGTGCGAAGTTTTGTCGAAGGTTTTACTGAAATCGATTATAATAACGTCGACATCGATCCATTCTTTAGGGCTAGGAGTGTGTGCGAAATTAATTTAACTAAATTTGTAATGGTAGACCTTTCACCATTAGAGCCGTGATACCTGGGTGAAATGAGGAAGTTGTATAACCCTTGGCACAGAATGCTTTCAATAAGTTTATTAGGAATGTGGAAAAGTTTGGCGATGGAACGGTAGTTTGAGATGTCGCCTTTGAGTCCTTTTTTATGTATCTGGGTGATGACCGAAGTTTTACAAATGTTAGGAAATTCACCCTAAGAAAGGGACACATTGATGATAATCGAAAAGGGGACGGGGACGGAGGTGTAATTTTTAAAGGATATAGCGGGGGATAATCTGGGCCAGAAGTGGATCCATGTTTAATTTATATTAATTCATTTTTAATCGTGCGTGAATATTATAATTAAATGAACTTAATTATATAACAGGGCACAAAGGGAAATTGTTGACTACCAAATCAAAAATGCATAGTGTGAGCCTTCACTGTTATGGTGAAGAATGAATCGTTGTTTAGAGCTGTTTTTCTTTAATTTGTCAAAAACTTTCGTCAAACAAATTGTTTTGTACTAATCAAAATTTATCACTCTATCATTATCTTGTCGCGCCCATTATTTCTTAAAAAAAATGCCTACAGTGAACATTTTCATGTATCATGTGCATGAGTTGTCACCTATGTAGTGCTTATATAGAGACTTTATTCTTCATCGATAAAATTTCTTTAGGATCTTTTTTACCAATATAAACGATGCCGGACCTGAGTTTTTGCAAATTACGCGCGATTCAAAGTTAACAGAACTTTTTTTGTCCGAATGTTCATGCAATATCTTATGCTAACTCCACATACTAACACATTTCCCTGTGAGTAGGGCGTTAGAATATACTCTCAGCTAGGCTAGCTTGTCGTAAGAGGCCGTCAAAGGCCGAGTGGTAGGTGGGGTTCCAACCCCCTGTCGTCCCGTGAAATACTACCTCATCAAGCTATAGGCTCCGTAAAATGGTCGGGAGAAATCCCTGGCCATCTTTCGGAACTTGGCTCATGGACCGGTTCGAGAAAAGGTTAGATGGTAAGTCGGTCCCAAGCTGAGATACACCCCGTTACGCTGTACATTCCGCGATATCATCGGAAGACATTTTCGACTATGTTTCGGATGTATGGCTGATGGCCCGGAATGAAATGGAGTTTCCCAATCGAATCTCCTGGGGACTATGTCAGAGGGAACATTACACAAATATTTTGATAAATAAGCGAACCTTAAGAAATTCGTCATCGCGTAATAGGGTTCGTTCTCAAAACACAGTCGACGTTCGACTGATAACGGCATTTTGTAACATCAGGGGGATAGATTTCACCAATACGAATGTAAACGCCGTTCACTAATATCTGCAAACAGAGAAATCTGATATCTGAGCTTCCTTGTTGTTCTAGACTGTAGTTGTAGATGACGAGTCTTCGGATCTGTATCCTGTTAATTCCGGGGTGCCCCAAGGTTCTATTTTGGCTCCAACCTCGTTTTTGCTTCACACGAATGAGTTGTTGGAGTCCACGAATAGCAGGGTGTTCAGTTTTGTGGATGATAGCACGATTGTTTCCTCTTTTTCCAGTGATCGTCCGATGAGAGCTTCAACGTCGTATAAGCTGGCATGTAGCCAGAACGACTCTCTGGATCGGGATCTCAGATCCTGCAGTGGGGAAAGTCCAACACCGTTGACTTCAATGCAACGAAGACACAATATACAACATTTACAAACAAAAGTGGATCATTGGTTCTACAGCGGATGATGAGCGGCCAGGCCCTAGAATCTCGGGAAAGTATGAAATTGTTCGGCGTCACTGTCAATGGGAATGTATCGTGGCATAAAGACGTGTCGAACATCGCCAGGTCCGCTTCTGGAAAACAAAGTTTTTCTTAGAGCCAAGAAATATTTTACTCCGGTTCAACTTCTTCTGTATAAATGTCAAATTAGACCTGGGCTCGAATGTTGCTCTGATGTTTGGAGCTCTGCTCCTAAGCACACGCTCGACCCTCTTAATAGCATACAGAGACAAGCGATCCTCCTGATCTGGGCGCGACGCTGATTTCGGGACTACAGTCACTATCACATCAAAGGCACGTAGCTGACCTTTGTCTGTTTTACAGATATTACCACGGGTACTGTTCTTCGTAGATTCGTGGTATTATTCCCCGGAATTCGGTTTATATGCGCTCCATGAGACAATTTGTCGGATCGCACTACTTTGCGGTTCATTTCCCGACAAACTCGTTTCGTTACAGCTTTTTCCCCTCCCCACGCGATTATTTCCACAGCGTTATAACCTGCAACTGTTTTTAATCAATTAAAAAGAACTGCAACAGTTATTATTATTGGCATCTCGGACGCCGACTCGGCCTATAGGAAGGCCTCTCCCGAGAGAAGTGTAAAAAAAAAAATCACAGGGATCTATATATCATCATTACTTCAACCAATGCATCAACGTTTGTATGACCAAATGACGCCCACAATTTAATTTAAACTTTTGGCTTCAATAAAAGCAAATATAAAACAGAAAAAAAAAAAAAACGGTCAACATATTTTTACTTTCGCCAAAAAAAGGAAAAAAAGTCTTGAAAATGGTTCTGAAACCATTCTGGATCATTTAAGTTTTTTTGGTTCGTTTTTTTACTGTCTGAGTTACGATCGAAATCAAACCATGTGGCCATGCCGGATCTTTCTTTTTTTTTCTGTGGAAACAGGTTCAGGTTGTGCGAGATATTACATAGGTTGCTTTCTAATTTTCCTTAGTGGCATTGTAATCTAATCTGTATTTAATACTGGTCAATTTGGATTTTCGAAAACGGAAATAAGGGGGCTCCATTTTCAGTACGGAAATCTTTTAATTCCTTACCACGTTTGATGAGGACCCATAGAGTCGGCACAGGTTTGCAAAGCTGTTATACAATAAGCTGACTGTACAAATAGTTTGATGACGGGGTGGGAGCTCCTAATTTACTTCTTACTACTCTTTTTATCTGGAAAATGTGTCTGCCATACGAAAGCTAGAACAATGTAGTAAGCCGTGAGACTATGTGAAAAATACATTTTCTTTTATAACAGCAATTACTTGAAATTGTACGTTTTCTTTGATTAGTTGTTTTGTGGGTTGCAGTAATGGTATGAATGGATATTGTTCATATAGATATTCGTCAGCTGCTTGTGAGGTATGCGATTTGGGATGAACCGTAGCCTCAAAGGAATTTTCTAAAAAACTTGCGAAAGCATTTTCAACATCGTTTCATTTTAAACTGGAATAATAGCAGTTTGAATTACGTTCGATATTAAAAAAAATTCCTGCTAGAGTCTTGACTGAGATCTGTTGGTAGTGCGCTAATATCAGCCGAGTATAAAGTTTGGAAAGTGTCGTCGAACAAGTTTATTGTGGTCTGACGCAAATCTAGATAAAAGGTATACATGGTGCTTTCTGTATATGTTTTACTTATTTATTTATTTAAGTTCACATCTCCATCACAATCAATGGCTCTGTAAGTATGGCATTTGAATATACTCACAGACAGAGAATTTTTACGGTGAAAAGGGACTAAAGGTTAAGTGGTAAGATGTGCTCTAACGCATAAAGATTATTAGCATTTTAATCTGTTTTTTTTTTAAATATAATAAATCAAGGAACAAGTGTTTTCAAGCCAGGTGGAGCTGGAAAAAAGAGAATTATAAAAGTAAAGAAAGAAAAGGTATAACGTCGTCCACCAAAACAGAAGCTATTTAGTTGTTGTTGTATTAACGCGAAGAAATATTCTTTATGAGGTTGCCAGGGCAATTCTGTGAATGTTTTTAAAGTAGATGTTTTCTAACTTGTACCGCTAATGAAAGTGCTTTACTTTTCCTGACTGAAATGTTTAATTAATTGTTTGTTTTTCGATGGATTACGAAACTGTTCTGTGGCAAATGGGCATCGATAATGACGTTAAAATCTTGTCGTGAGCATTTTCTACACTGTTATGCCATTTATTCCCGATTAGAATAGCATTACTAATTCGAAATAAGTACAAGTATTATTACGTTTTGAGGTGGTTGCTGGTCATTACGTTAGTCGAATTCGTCAAAGGATAACTATATAGGCATGTCATTTGGCTAAGGTTAAGCTGAATGACAAACTAACGGCCACACATTCATTATCTGCAGCCTTATTCCCCCTTTTAATATCACTTCGTTAAGGTGGTAATTTATTACCCACATTCCTGTATTAAACATGTTCTGGATCAAGCAATGTCACTTTTATACGGAAATGAAACTTTAGAATAATTTAAATCTTGCAACTCCCGTTTAAACTAAATTTCTTCGAAGTTCACTTAATACCAAGCATACAACATGTAACAGTTTAACAGCTTAGTATTAATCCAAAATCCGCTAGCTTTACAGAGACATACTAGAGTAACTTTAAGTAAGTATTGGCTAACGTTCAAAACGCAAATTTTACACCTAAAACTTGAACCCACAAAGACATTTGGAGAGCCCACAGAATTTCAATAACCATAGAAAGTTGCAAGGATAAGAAGAAAAACAGTATCACTCATTTAAATTAAGCACCAAGGAAATGCAAGCGTACAACTACGAAAGAAACAACATAAACAACCTAAGGAAGGAGTGGGGCAAATGCAGAATAAAACCAACAGGATCTGCCTGCCTGCCTGCCTGCCTGTGTGTAATTAAATTCTTCAGCAAGGCGTATAAATCACCTGTAAAAACGCCTAATTAAAACGGAACTGTTTTTACTCACAAGGTAGCTTTGGCACGAGACCATTCCTTAACGTCGCTAACTGCATGAATATGGATGAGCCAGAGTGGCACGGACTACGTTTGCAACATGTTCCGAAAGGACCTCGTAAGAGCCAACTTCGATGTTTTAGTGCAAATGTTTTAATATCATAGCTAGCAGTGTTTTGATGCCTGATATATCGCTACAGCATTGTCGGAGAATTACTTGGATAGACCGTAAGGTTTATGAAATGTCGAACTGTGTTCCTCTGAGGGTAGAAGGTATAATCTTTCTGGTGTTCGACATATGCATTTATCGGTATCACATGGAGCCTCCATTTGAATATCCACCTTAGTGTGCCCCAACATTTTATTGCTATGGCTTAGTGATATATTACATTGGTTCTCGTGGATGTGTTGTACCCTTACGTAGAGACAGGTTGTTTTTATTTTGGAAGAACGTTGAAGAAGATTTTCGGTGAGAATGTAAAGAATGCGTTTTAAGAGTTCTATTTTTCACCCATGTACCTTACGTTATTCCATAATGTCGGATGGGGACTCTTTTTTTAATTGCGTTGACTTAAAAGTTTTAATTACGTTTGTCTAGAGTTAATTATTTACAAATTATACTACATAGAATGAAAAGTCCAGGGATTTCTAATGAAAACAAGCGTTTTTTTTTTTGGGCTAAGTTATATATTCTTCGACATAGTTGTCTTCGAGGGCGATAGACTTGGTATCACGGTTTTCCAATATTTCGATGCCGTTTCTGTAGTACGAAATGTCCAAGTCTTCGAAATACGCCTCGGTTTCCGCGATGGCTTCCTCATTCTTCCTGGATCCATCGCTTGAGGTTTGGGAACAGATAATAGTGGCTGAGGGCCAAATCTGATGGGTGAGCAACCAATTCAAATTGTAATTGGTCCAATATGGCTATCACTTTCAAGGACGTGTGTGGCGGTGCGTTATCGTCATAGTACAGAACTTTTTCTTCGTCATATGGAGCGGTTTTTTCTTTATTTCCTTGTTCAGTTTGTGCAATAACGCCCCATAATACTCTCCTGTGATTGTTCTTCCCTTCTGCAGGTAATCGATGAAGATTATGACATGCGGATCCAAAAAAAAAAAGCAGAGACCTTCCCGGTCGGGGTTGGTCTTTTGGTCGCTTTGGTCGCTTTGGTCAGCTTTGTCGCTTTCCAGCCACTCTGCAGACTACCTATTGGACTGAAGCGTATAGTAAGGGACCCATGTTTCATCCATCGTCAGAAAGTGTGAAAAAACGTCCGCTCGATTACATTGCCACAATGGCAAACTGGCCGCTTCATCATCACCGTACTGCTGTTTTTGATCGACAGTCTGCAAACATGGTGCCGATAGCTTTTTCATCTCCAAAATATCGTGCAAAATATATCCCGCCCTTTGTTTTGATATGCTAACTCAAGTAACTTCACTTTACGATCACTCAAAACTATTCCGATGCACATGATTTTCGATTTTCCGCTTTCGTAGCCTCTTTGACCTTCCAGAGCGAGGTGCGTCTTCGGTGCTTGTACGATCCATTTTAAATTCACTAAACCACCAATAAACATGGTGGATTAACATTTCTGTTCGCCCTGTTTCAATAAACCGTGTACTTACCTGCATTGACTATTCCAATAACCACGAAAAACCACCAGCACAATGTCTGCTGATACGAAAATAATATAAGCAACAGCACACATTCCCTACATGGGCATATTTAAACCTGAAAAGTATGACTTACCTGCCCTTATGACTAACCATCAGCTGCAATGCTTAACTGCGCTGATTATGTAAACACCATCAGCAACACAAGCATGTCCATAGGAAGGGCAAATTGGTCGCACATCTAGCAACCAACTTTGCATTAGTCCCTACCAACGAAATGTCTCCTAAGAGGTCGGCTACAATGCCACTAGAGATATTTCGTCCTTTTGGTTCTTTCATGCAATGCCCACATCGGTCGCTAAATCAAGCCACACGAAATGGAAATTCGCACCTGGCAGCAAAAAAGCATAGAGAACTCGCCAGTGTAAAAACCCACACGACGGTTCGACCTCTGTTTATGCCAACAACAACATGCGTACGATCAGCAAGCATGCTACACGTAGTCGCTGATCATGTAAACAAATAACCCTTTTCAGAACATCTCGCCCCAGCTGCGAATGTGTTTATTTTTATTTTTATTTACACCCTATGGTTCGCATGCTGGGCGACACAGGCAATGAGCACCAAAGGGGAGCATGTGTGTGCATTTCACCCTTTTTCGTGTGCTTAACAAACCGAAATCGCACCATATATGGCCATCGAAGCGATGGATGGAATTTTGGTGTTCTGTCGTTTCGATGGCCGAGGTTAATCTCGGTTCGGATTCCGTGAGGGCAAGTCGCGCCCTCACGTTAATTTACATCCCTCTTGGGCCGTCCCAAGGGATAAGTAACATAGTTAGGCAATGGTGGTGGATCCTATTAGACGGGCAGCGCTTAATAGAAATTAATAAAATCTCTCATGGGATGTCCCAAGAGATCGTGAAGAACAAGCGTATATAAAAGCAAATTAATTTTGTAAAATACCTCGTGTGCGGTACTGTAAAATAATATTAATATACTTCAACTAAGGACTACTAGTGTTTGTAAAATAATATTAATATAACTTCAACTAAGGACTAGTGTTTGTAAAATAATATTAATATAACTTCAACTAAGGACCACTAGTGTTTGTAAAATAAGATTAATATAACTTCAACTAAGGACTACTAGTGTTTGTAAAATAATACTCATATTAACTTCAACTAAGGACTACTAGTGTTTGTAAAGTAATATTAATATACTTCAACTAAGGACTACTAGTGTTTGTAAAATAATATTAATATAACTTCAACTAAGGACTAGTGTTTGTAAAATAATATTAATATAACTTCAACTAAGGACCACTAGTGTTTGTAAAATAAGATTAATATAACTTCAACTAAGGACTACTAGTGTTTGTAAAATAATACTCATATTAACTTCAACTAAGGACTACTAGTGTTTGTAAAGTAATATTAATATACTTCAACTAAGGACTACTAGTGTTTGTAAAATAATATTAATATACTTCAACTAAGGACTACTAGTGTTTGTAAAATAATATTAATATAACTTCAACTAAGGACTAGTGTTTGTAAAATAATATTAATATAACTTCAACTAAGGACTACTAGTGTTTGTAAAATAAGATTAATATAACTTCAACTAAGGACTACTAGTGTTTGTAAAATAATACTCATATTAACTTCAACTAAGGACTACTAGTGTTTGTAAAATAATATTAATATACTTCAACTAAGGACTACTAGTGTTTGTAAAATAATATTAATATAACTTCAACTAAGGACTACTAGTGTTTGCAAAATAATACTCATATTAACTTCAACTGTGGCAATATGTAGCCACAGAAAATGTAATATATATTTAAATGCAAAATTGATTACCTGGTTCTGGGGGTGGACTGCTTCCGTGGTTCCGAATTGAGAAGCGGCTGTGTCTCCGAGATTCCAGGCTTTATGCTTGGAGCTGTTGCAGTACACGCCTTTAATGTGGCTCCTCAAAGGCGTTTCCCAAATAAAATCGTAGAATAGGCATCTTATATTAACCCCACGAGATTCCGCTGAGCACCGCAAATAGTTACTGACCAAATTAATTATTTAAGATTCAGTTGCAAGAACAATATGATTGATAATTATCGACGTCTCACTCGGGTTTACAACCAATGTTCGAGGATTAGGATTGTATCAGAAGCTTTGAGATAGACAACACAAATTCCACTTGTTCGGATGTTATCTTAATTCGTTTTTCTTTATTATTCTTGTTTTTTTTTTCTTTTGTTTTACTTTCGAAAAACGGGGACAATCTCACAGTTTCTTCCTTTTTTTCTGCTCAAAAAATGTTTCTTTTTCTTTGTCAAAACACCGTGCACAACGGGATTCAAAAACCGTATTCCAAAACATTTACCCACCGTCTCTCTCGCTCCCCATTCACGTCCACTTCGAAAAACAAATTCGAACTCGAAGAACTGCACGATCCACACCCGAATCGGGGCGTGTTCAAAAACTCACTTCTGGATCGTGCAATTCCTCCACCACCTTACCATCATACTATCTTAAAACAAAATTATATTAATAATTAAATACAAAATTATTAATTGATGGGGTGGACGACGCACGTAACACAACTAAGGACTACTAGTGTTTGTAAAATAATATTAATATACTTCAACTAAGGACTACTAGTGTTTGTAAAATAATATTAATATAACTTCAACTAAGGACTACTAGTGTTTGCAAAATAATACTCATATTAACTTCAACTAAGGACTACTAGTGTTTGTAAAAAAATATTAATATAACTTCAACTAAGGACTACTAGTGTTTGTAAAATAATATTAATATAACTTCAACTAAGGACTACTAGTGTTTGTAAAATAATACTAATATAACTTCAACTAATGACTACTAGTGTTTGTAAAATAATATTAATATAACTTCAACTAGTAGTAAAAAAATAATAGTAAAATATTACTATTCTAACTACAAATTAAGAACTAATGTTTATGATAAAATTGAATTAACCTAATGGAGTCGGATTAGCAAATATTGTTTTGTCATAATATTGAAATAAAGAACCTTTTGTTTTGCGTTATCAGAGTAACCAAGTGTTTTCCTACAACGGCAAAAATTTACTGACTGTGGCCGGACTGGGTTGGCGTTCCGCTACGACCACTAAAAACATTAACCCGCCACCACTAACAAAACATAAACCCCACAGCCCCACCTATTAAAAAAGCTCGAGACTCTTTAGCTCATGTAGTACATCACAGCAATGTATGAATTCGCTTTGATCGATTGTAGCTGCAAGAGATGCAAGGTCGTGGGTGAGTAATAAACTTACTTATAATCTTTTAACATTGTAGAATTGCTGAACGTGAGCTAATTTTTGATTTTTGATTTGATTTTTTTTTCCTGTGATTAGTGTCTATATTTACTGGCTCACTGTTTATTTTCCTCTAGTTAATGCTCAAGTTCTTAGCTTGCACAATGCAAGATCTGACATCAATAGGTTTTGTACTTAAGAAACGTTAAAGATTTGCTTACAACCAGCGATAACTCGGTGTAGTAGTAGCGTCACTTGGGAGGATATTATTTTTAATCCTTATGAACAAGATCTCTAGAAGATCCCCCAAGCTTGCCCGTTGTGGTCACCACCGTGCTTCTGGGTAAACCGGGAAGAGTAACGACCGACCGCTGCATGGAGAGTAGTGGTTCTTGCAATCCGCAACCCAGCGGCTTCAGCTGGCTTCAATAGGACAAGCGATGCCCAGTGACGGCAAAGCTGAAAAAATAATGTTTTCTCACGACTCTCACCAGATTCTCGCCTTCAATTTCAATTTTAGCAGCCAACACTCGTTCTCGCACTCAATTTTATTTCGGATCAGCCGACACTCATTAGAACAAAAACGACTTTGGTTAAGTTAACGCACCTTTATTAACATTAACTGCTTAAATTATACGGATAAATGTAACTGTTCTCCTGGGGCACTTCCTCCAGGTATGCTTGCTCCTGAGATACTCCACACGCGAAAAAGAAAAAAAAAGGGGGGGCGGTGAGAGGCCGACGTTAGTGAGTCAAGGACAGATGTGTCCTTCATATTGTCTCTGGCTTCTGGTCATCTTACGATAACCAGAATCATCCACATCCGTGAGGATGTTGGACTTGGCCTCAAGGTGTCTAAAAAAGAAAAAGGGGGGAGGTATCTAAGGATAGTGTGGACAGGGTTAGACAGGTGTTCTCTAACTACTTGGATGGAGGGATGGTGGGAAATAAAAGACCGGTATCACCTCGATTAGGGTAATGGGGGCACCTTCGTATATGTGAGAGTGGGCTCCACACGCGAGATCCTTTTAAATGAAAACAAATCGAGATTTTGTATCTCGAAGAGTCCGAAAAGAAAGCAAAATCTCGAAAAAGATACTTTAGGTGGAGCCAAGTGTTTGTATTTGAGATAAGAATTTGGTTAGGCGAATTCTCGGAATTATGGGTGTAAGTATGGTAGTTGTATGGGCTCCTCGATAGTATAGTGGTTAGTATACCCGCCTGTCACCCGGAAGACCGGGGTTCGATTCCTCGTCGGGGAGCCCCTGGCGCAAGACTAATGACCTTGCCCAGAAAAAAATAAATTATTATGGAAAATTTAACAAGCCTCAGGACTTGCTAAATAAGGCCAAGACCGGTTCCCGGTTGTAGTGCCGATGATGATGATGATGGTAGTTGAACATCTGGTTCAACTTACGATGTGTTTGTTTTTGCTTGGAGGTCATGGGAAATTGGTGTATATGGATAATACGGGAATATTTGATTCGTTTACCTGGAATTTTGTTGGATTGGGATAATGTCTTTGTGGATTTGAGTTTAGGAGTATGGGGAATTGGGTGGAAGGGCGATAAATGAACATTTAATTCCTTTATTGCGAATTTTGAATTTGGATGATTGATTTTTGAATTTTAGTTAAGGATTATGGGGAGTTGGGTGCAAGGCCGATACACAAACATTTGAGTCGTTTATCGCGAATTTTGCTGGGCCGGGATATTGGATTTTTGAATATGTGGGGGAAAGAGACGGTAGGGCTTTTAAGAGCACTACATTGGGGACCAGGGTTTTTAAGAATTATTGTTTGTATTCCGTCTAGTTTGATTCTTTTCTTAAAAGCGAGTCCAAGGACAATGCGGTGAGTAGCATGTGGCTGGAACTTTATATTCCGTATTGAATGGCGGGAATAGTGTATCGAATTCTCGAATATATTGGCCTGTCTTTCTGAGTTTGTGCATGCTGTACTCCTGGCCGTCTCTAATAAAGAAAAGTAAGGGAAAATGAATTTGTTATTAAAAACCTTGGCTACTAACCAAGAGGATCGTTCATCAGCTAAATAAGTCAACTTGCTTTTTTGTGAACGAAGCTACGGAGAATTCAGGGAACAACACCCGTGTTGCGCGTAAAACCCACTAGCCATAAAAACTTACTCTTGGGGACAACCCCCACCAATTGGGTTCACTTAATGTAAATTTCTGTGTCTTGATTATTATACGATTAACCAACAAACAGTATTGGTTTATGAGTACGTGTAAAAATACGTTAAATTAAAAAAATTTAAAATCATAGTATCCAGATACCACATCCAGCAAATCTCTATGAAGGCACAAAAAGAAATATAAATACAAATTGTACTACTCTTAAGGGGCTGTATCTGTTTGGAGCCCAAAAAAGGCCCTTTTAATTTTTTTTTATGAGCTTGTCTTTAAGTTCAGTTTAGTGAGGCTACCACCCCGTTTATTGGTTTAATTCAAGCAATATAAGTACATATAAGATAAAGTATATATAAGTTTGCGAACTAAAGAACGTAAGAACTAACATAACTAAGCTTAACCTAGGGTGCACAGGACATATTGTGAACGTAAGAATAGAGATGGGGGGTGGCGGCAGGTTACAGAGGTGAGCATGGTTTAGGTGCTTGAAAGTATGGGTAGGTGGGTCCAAGTCAAACAACGTCCAAGTCAAACAACGTTTCGCATCCGCGAAAGGGGTTCCTTGAAACCATAAGAGGTCCGGGGAGGGGGAATGTAGAGAAGGCGGGGATTACGCGTATTTCGAGGGTTTGTGTTCATAGGAAATATGTTAAGATGTAGGCGCAGTCGACCGAGCCAGAGAGGATCTGCGCACCTCAAGGGTTCAGAGGTTGATTAAATTGGGTTAATGTACGGGGGCAGGATTAGGGGTTCTCCCATCCCAGCCCTCGGAGAGCGAACTGAAGGAAGCGACGTTGAATACTTTCGATTCTACGGATATGGGTCTTGTGTTACCTGACTAGCATATTCTAGCAGTGGACCCAGATAAGGTAAAGAGATCGTCTTACGTAGGGGTGAGAAATCGTTAGACCAGCGTTTCACGAACCCGAGGGCAGAGTTGGCTTTCAGGATCATCTCGTCGATGTGTGAGAGGAAGTTAAGCCCCCTGCCGCAAAGGATTCCGAGGTCTCGAATGGACTGGACAATGGTTAAGGGTTGGTTATGAAGGGAATAAGGACGCGTGGATGAGTGAATACGCTTACAGGAAAAGGTTATAGATTGGCATTTGACGATATTAATTACAAAGAAATTTTTGTCACACCAAGTCGAGAAGTTGTCACGGTCTGATTGCAGGAGTGCAGAATCAAGTGGTAACTCGATGATCTTGTATATTTTGGTGTGATCAGCATATAGGGACAAGCAGGAATTCTTAGTGACCTTATCAATATCATTAGTGGCAAGCATAAATAGGAGACCGCCCAGGTGAATAAATAATCATAAACAAATAATATATGAATCGATTGAAAAAAAAATGGTATTGCCAAAATTTGCGAAACGGCGACCGTTGGTCAATAAACTAAAAACAACATTTAAAAAAGTATCTCTGCGGCACGCAGTAGAAGTCCCTCGGATCACCATCTGGAAGCAGACAAATTTTTTTTTTCATACATGCGTTTTGCTAGTGAAATACACACGATCGTAGTTATAGAACTTTTGTCGCAAAATGGCGTTTGTTTAAACAAAAAAATGCGTTTTCGGCGAAAAAAATCGAATTCAATTGTATATTATTTTTCTAATTTCATCATTATCGGCACTACAACCGGGATTTGGTCTTGGCCTTATTTAGCAAGTCTCTCCACCGGCCACGATTTCGAGCCGATGTTCGATGCTTCATAAATTTGCGATAATAGATTGCTTTTCCGGGCAAGGTTATTAGGCTTGCGCCAACCTTTCTCAGGATGTCGCTGCATGCATTGGTTCAGGACTTGGCGGGTGCCAAAGTAGCTATCCAGGAATGTCACGTGGAGACTGCATATCAACTTGGATTGAACAGGGGCAAAGATCGACCTGCCCTTCGTCGGGTTGAAAGTTGAGACTTTGCCCCGTATGTTCGCTCCCACCCCCCTCACAACCACATTCACTAGGTTTTATTGACAAGTGCTACTATCGTCACGTTAAGGTCGGAAACTTTTCAGCAAACCCTAGAAAGAGTACTTATGCTTTGCTCCCTTGCCAAGAGCACCAAGAATTATATCCGTCTGGACACATATCGTGTTGCGGTTTTCATCTGTGGATATTTTACGGTAGAGTGTTTCCTACAGCATTTCTAATTTTTTCATCTGATTTAATATTGCGTCTAATAGCAAGTCCGTAAAAAATAGTATTGTAAGTTCATCAATGAGCTTACCCATGAATTTACCTCCTGATAGCTTTGCTATCTTTTTTCACGTCACGAAGGCAAGTTCCTATTCTCTTTTGAACATGGCCAATGCACTCGTTTTTAGCAAGAGAAACATTTCCATACGGATTGGCGTCAGCAATTCGGAGCTCTGGAACATATCAACGACGGTGTCGATCTCCATCTTGCCTTCTGGACCCTCATGATTTGCTAGGCAATGCACTTAAAACCTTCTTCATATTCTGCAGGTCCTTCTTTTTTCTTCCAATATTCGCACACTTTACAATACCTTGATTTGACACAAACATCCAACACAACACAACACTTTAACAATTAACGTAATGAGCCCGAAAAGAGAAGAAAAACCTCGCATTCTCCACGAACCGTCGCCAGATACTATAAGCCCGTCGCTGTTATTATGCTCTATAGACAATACTTTTTCTTTTTCAGCTGCACTTTTAAACATAAAGTGCACACGCGTTCGGTAGCAATTGCAATATTAGAAATCATCTTATCGTACGTTACTTGAAAAACTAGCTTTGGAAGGTCCGTGAAAGCCCAGAACTTTTTATTGCCATTAATTCTAATACCAAGCATGCTCATTGCAACAATCATACGTGTGTTGACTTCATATGTACGTTCATTAATTAATCGGCAACTGTTTATAGAATGATCGCTGCAATTCCTGCAGTTTACAATAATTTTAGAGCCAAGCCCGAGTCTCCAACCTTTTGAAAATGTCACGTCACGTGCATTCTCTGCATTTCTCTCAGAGAAATAGCACAAAATACAGTCAGAAAATTGACGAAACGGTAGCCAACGATTCACCCACTTCTCTCTCATGGTTGTCATCGTTTATTTTGAATTGTTTTTGCCGACGCGCTACCGTACTCCGAATCGTGTTCGAAAAAATGACGGTTCGGCGGACGCCTGTTTCCGATTTTGCTTCGTCTCCGCGTTGAATAGTTTTCCTTCGTGCCTTTGCGGCCATCATACAGTTTAATACTTATAACTCAGAACGTTTAAATAAATTATAACGACAAAATAACAACGATAAACACCTAACTACGACTCGCACTGCAGGGTACAGGTGGTTGACGAAACTGGTGCTCTTACAATAGTAAACACGCACTATATAGTCCATAGTGTATGTATAATACACAGCGACATCTATAATATAGTTTTGAAGTATATTCTCAGCGATGGATAAGTTACAGGCATATATATATATATGACGGTGAGATTCAAAAATGCAGCATCAACGAAATTTGCTTTTCTACTTCTCAGAGTTGCTCTAAAAAAATTGTTTTTGAAAAAATGTTTGAGTTTTTTCCATGGTTGGACGTCACTGATTATAAATCTAGGAATGTTTTGGCGTAATTTAAGCAATAAAAAAAATGGGAAAAAAAATTTCAAATAGATATAACCCTTAACAATAATAACCAACTTCATGACATGATACAATACGATATGTAAGACATCGTTGGCCATGAATGGACACTTGTGTAAACACACTTGGGTAAGCACACGGTTCATGTTACGGATATCTAAAGTGAACAATATGCAAGTATCTGTGGTCAGATAGGAATCGCAACGAAAGCAACGAAATGGATGTACTGGCAATGGGTGGGTGCCCCCCCCCCCCCCCCCACTCCTACTTCTTATTCAACCAACCTTTATCCTCTGTTAACTCGATTCGAAACCTCGGCATCTTATGTAATAATCAGCTAAACTTTCTCACACATATCGACGACATGGTTCTCAAGGCCAATGCAACCCTCGGCTTTGTGAAACGGTGGTCTAAGGAATCGCTCTACACTACTTTCGTTCGCCCTCTACTAGAATATGTTAGCCAGGTTTGGTCCCCATATCAAGTATCCCATATCCGCAGAATTGAAAGCATTCAACGACGGTTCTAGCGTTTTGCCCCCCGAGGACTGTGTTGGGAAAACCCACTGTCTCCGCCCCCTTACACAAGTCTAAAACTAATTAACCTGATCACTCTAGAAGAGCGAAGAATTCTTCTTCTGTCACGATCAATCGACTTTCATAGCCTTCTCCCCTCCATCCCGTTCTATACGAATCCTCGTAATCTACGAAACCCTCGTGTGTTTTATCTACCAGCCTACCACACTTCGTATAGCCTTACCGAACTGATCTCACGTATGTTACGCAACGTCAACTCTTACCCCACCTCCTTTGAGTTCATCGTTATCTCTCCTGTTCTCAAACCCCGTCCTCTTACTTTCTCCTCTTAGTTCCCATCCGAACTCACTCAGGCACACAAGTGCATGTATACACCCTTACCCATATGATACGCCAATACCTTAGGTCCTTCATTTTTAAGTTAGTAGTTAAGTTTATATGAATGACGCTTGTATAGGGCTGAATAAATGAGGATTGATGACCTCACTAAAATCCTAAACCCATCCTCATTCCCGCTTCCAAGCTTCCTGCCTATTGCCCTACCCTACCTTGCCACTTACACCACCATCTGTCCACCTTAGTAAGTTTCCCTCTTTAAATTAATTTTTGTTAATCTCTACTTTTTAAGTTAGTTCCTAAGTTTATTTTTATATTTTTATACCGCTTGTACTAAGCATAATAAAACAGGATTCTGCCCTCACCCAATTCAAAATTCAAAACAAAGGGGTAAGTAAGGCCGATAGAGCATCCTCCAATCCGCGTGGTCGAAGATGAAGAAGGGTATTGACTTAATAGACCTGAACGGACGTTAGACGTATAGTTTGCTCCTTTATAGTAATTTTGAAGAGTCGCGAATCATGCCCCTTGTCGAAGACGCATGTCAGGTCGATAATCACAAGCTGTAGTGAACAGGACCTGAATTAAATTAAATTAAAAAGTAATGAAGAGTCTGCGTGAGAAACTCGCCGACATCGGTTCATATAGTGTGTATGTATTGTAACGTTGTTTCAGGGAAACATTAAATTAAAATAGACTAATAAAATATATTTAAACATAATGTTTTCTTAACGGAAAGTATACTGTAATGTGTTACGCGTCGGCGATTCTTTACATCGGCCAATGAAGATGGGACTGGCGCGGTCATGGATGGTTCTAAAATGCCAGTATCTTGAGTTGAATTCTTGGAAAACAAACTGGCGAAAACATTGGGTTTATCTTCCGAGTTCATGGGATGTTATTACTAATAGCCTTTGCCATTGATCAGAGTGGGCATGAACCGATTGGACACTCATGTGGTTTGCTGGTTACTCGAACAAAATGCATTCTTTTGACTTTCATTGGATTACAGCCCTGTAATAAGTGCCAAAAATCCCCTTGTTCTGAAGGGAACACATCTATTCAGAGATTTTTGGGATTTGGCATTGCGGTCACACCGTGGGTCTAGATCTCCGGGAGAATCTAAAAAACCACCATAAAACGTGGTTAATTTTAAGACTTTTATTGAATCTATGAGGGTGAATCAAGTATAAACGATAGTTTTACCATTTTGCTTAGCAACAAGTTGCTGTCTAGATAACCGTGTGCGTGGTGTTTTTTTTTTTTTTTTAATACTTCTGCGGGAGAGGCGAACCTAGAGTGCCGAGTGGGCGTCACGAAATGCCCCCAAATAACAGTTGCAGGTTGTAACACAACACGGCTACACTCGCGTGGGGCTTTCCCGCTCTGTAACGGTGTAACAGTTTCCTTTTTCACTCACTTTAGATACCACACACTTTAAATAAAACACTCATTTGTTTGTTTTATATTTAAACTAGCACAACTTGAACCTATTAATATCGGTCCGGACACTATTTCAACTTAATTCCACGCACCACTTTTACTTAATCATATTGTTTCGGACATACTTTTAAAATTAACTCCGCGCACCACTTTCAGACCAACTCGGTCAAATCTCAAAAACCAACCCCTTTCAAGATTTTTTAACCCACTCTCGATGTCCGGTTTTTCATCGGACGAAAACTTTTCTTATCCTGCAGATAAAAGGATTTTCCTTTCTTTGTCTTTCTCAAATTTGGGATCGAAAGAGGAAACACAAAAGAACAATCAACAAAGGATCTTGCCGAAGAGCATTTACGATCCTTTGTGTCGGTCGGGGATAAACGTACATGTAGTTAGTTTTATGGTGCGAGTTGTTTGTTTTAACTTGGTTTGGTTAAAACGGAAAACGACGCTGATTGTGTTAATGGTTTTGGGTAACCATATTTCTAGATGATCATAAAATTGCTGGCGCGCATTTTATAATTCTCAATGATTTTGTTTGGAGAAAGACATCTGGTTCGCACATTTGGATCTTAGGGGATTTTTGTGGCGAACCTCTGGTTCGATTATCCTATCTAAGTTTTCAACGCGAGCAAATTGAACGTTTAGTTCAATTTGTTTGGTATTGCATTAATGTGGGACCATTTGATGCATGGGGTAATGCTATGGCTTGGGGAGTGTCTCATCCTTTAAGTGGATGTTATTGTCGTGTATCGCAATTAGTGGTGGAGATTGGCTCCAAAAGGGTTAGTATTATGGGATGGGTGGTTGTGGCCGTAACAACGGGACGAGTTCTGATGCAGAGATGTTCGCACCGTCAGCAGATGAACTGCAAACCGATACGAGCCAACGGATTGCGAACAAATACTCTGCGTTGTCAGCAAGCAATGCACAAGAATTTTATTAAACACAAAACATTTAATGCAAACAATATGATCAAAACAACGAATGCAAATTAAAATATGAAAGCCATATAGAAAAGCTCGTAACTCCACGACACAGGACATAAATTAAACAACAACATGCCACGAATCTTCGAAGAGCAGGATCGGTGATAATATCTGTAAAACAGACAGAGGTCGGCAATGCGCCTTCGATGTGATAGCGACTTTTGTCCCGACGTTAGCGCTGAGTCCCCGATCAGGCGGATCGTTCGTCTTTGTAAGATCTCAAGTCGGTCGAAGGTACGCTTAGGAGCAGAACTCCAAACATGAGAGCAATATTCAAGCGCTGGTCTAATTTGGGATTTATACAAAAGAGAAGTTGGGCCGGAATAAAATATTTCTTGGCTCTAAATAGATAACTCGGTTTTTCTGAGGCGGACCTGGGGATATTCGACACGTATTTATCCCACGATATATTCCCACAGTATTGTGCTGCGTCTGTTGTAACAACTATGCTGTGGCAGAATTGTGTTGGGGTTTTGTTGGCGGTGGTAACGTTTTTGGGTTAATATATATATAACTCTAAAAACCACTGTTTGGTGTATATAAATTGTTGTATTTTTGATATACGTATGTGCTTTACTTGCGCCTAGGTTGTCGCGTCTTAACCATTTGTAAAGCCTTTGGCTCAACACACATATAATTGTAAAATCTAATTGTTTTGGTGTATGTAAAAAAATGGTAAAAAGATGTAGAGTCGCAGACGTAGGCACAAGCAACAAAATTGGTGTAAATATAGAATTTATATCTGCAGCATTCGACACGACGACATAAACACTAGTTTCAGTCCATCAAACTTTTTGAAATCGTACACAGATCCAGCAGTATTTGTTAGATCAAATGGTTCTTCTATACACAATTCCTTCCATTGACGAATGTCGCTCTTTAAGCATTTCGCCTGTCGGCAATACTCGATGTGGATTACCGAACCAGTTCTTACAAAAATTGCCTATTGATCATAATTAAATGTGCCGTAGTATTGGAGGAACTGAAGAAATAACTCTTCTATGGGCTGAGAATTCTGCGATTCATATGGTCTTCTCTCGCAACTGGAGTGGGTGTTTTTTGTAGTGTTCCTCAATGGCGGCCTATGGACCTGCAACAAGAAGTCTCATTGACGTTTACCTCACTCTTAGCCGTAACCTCTAGGTTTTCAGCTCGCTCGACCGGACACCACAGGGTCCTCCGCAACAAACCAAAACCTCCT
Organism: Microdon myrmicae; assembly: GCA_963931805.1. NCBI lineage: Eukaryota > Metazoa > Arthropoda > Insecta > Diptera > Syrphidae > Microdon > Microdon myrmicae. Next base: position 122,271,601 of record OZ007496.1, read on the forward strand.
CGTCCGTGTCCCCAATCTAAGGGATGTTTGGCATCTACTCACAAAACTGTCACCTTCCAATGTCTTGGCCGGACTTCCCAGACAACGGGAGCCTCCTCCGAACACAACGTGCACAAAAACAAAACAAAAACAACAATTTCCGGTTCGATTAACTTTACTAACTATTATTAACTAGTAATTCAACAATTCTTTACATCAAAAAACCGTAAACTCTCCTGTCTTCCTTGACTACACACAGCACAACTCTTTAGCACAACAACGGAAAAAACCAACAGTCAATTACTTTTACTTTTCTTTTTTTTTTTTTCTGTTTCTTTAACCGCAACAGGAACGGGGAAAACAAACCGTCAGCCGACAAAACTTATCAGAGAGAGTCTTTGTCATCGGCATCTCTGCCTCCATTATCTCTTTGTCCTCCTAACTCCATTGCCTCGGCAAAAAGACTCGGCAAATAGACTCACCGGTTTGTGCATCAGCTGTCTCTACTTTAAACCAAATGATAATATGTTGGTATTTAAAAATACAAAACTTTGTTAACCGTTTGCAATGTATGTGTTTAATTAGTTTTTATATTTTTCTCGGCGAGAAAGGGGCAGTGGGGTGGCACCACGTAACACAGGCCGTGCTGCCAAGTAACTTCAAGCTATCCCCAGATTCGACGGCCTGACCTTTCATCATCAGCTGTGGAGCCGATGATCCACTTTTTTTTTTTTTTTATAAAACGCTGTCTTTATTGACCATTAAAAGTTTAGTTACATAAGTTTACAGCTAACTTAACTAGGTTGTGACAAATTTACTTACAATGTCTAGAACATTTTTCCAAGTAATATTTAAATTGAGGTCTTACGTCTAAGGAGATCTATACCAGATACAATTTATTAGTAGGACTCCTGGAAAGGTCATGAAAACCAGGATGGATTGTCAATGTTTACAATAAATATTCTTAAAACTACTTATCTCTACTTAAATCTAGCTTATATCTAAGGTAGTTAAATAAATTCACATATAGTCATTTAGAACAAATTAGCCTCGTCTTAAGCTTAAGTTGAGATTCCATACTTTACATACCCTAAGGAGGGAAGGGAGCGGCAGAGGGAGGTCTCTCCACCGACTGCTCGTTAAAGGAAAGAACCCGAGAAAAGGGTTGAATGTTTGAGTATTTGAAGTGGTTAAGATCGGTTACCCTGTTATGGTAGATGATTTCGTTCGCATCATTTACTAATCTTCCTGCGTAGAAGAGAGCCTTTAAATGGAGTGCATGAAGATAGGGATTTGATGCATTGTGGCTGGGGAGGCTAAGGGAATTGATGAGAGGGTTTGGATTGGCTGACAGGTTTTCAATGAATCTTATCGACAATTCCAGGAACCTTCTATCCAATCTCTCCAGGCCGACGGAGTGGTATAGCATAAGGCTGCTGATATATTTGTGGGAGTCGCGCTGTCGACGTAGCCCTGTGATTAGTCTGAAACACTTCCTTTCGAAGATACGAAGTTTTTCCATTTGAGAGGGAGAGATATGGAACCAGATGGGACAAGCGTAAGTAAGTGTGGGCCTGATGATTTGTTTATAAAGTAGAAGTTTGACTTGTTGAGAGAGACCATCTGCCTTCCACATTACTTTCCGACAAAGGTTCAGCTGTATCCCCGCTTTGCGGATGACATTGTTTATGTGAGTCGTGAAAGAGAGATTATTTTCGAAAGTAATGCCCAAGTATTTTAGTGATTTAGATGGTTTTATGAGGGTGTTGCAGAGGTTGAGTTGGATTTTTGAATGGTTACGTACCGTGTTATTGGTACAGTGAACGTTTCTACCTTTAAATACAACCAGTTGAGTTTTGTTGGGGTTTAGGCGGATCTTCCATTTAAGGAAGTAGGAGGAAAGAATTTGGAGGAATTCATTTACGCGGTTTCTGGCAGATAATACGAGCCTGCTGCTGGAGTAGACAAGGGTATCGTCTGCGTAGTTGAGGATTCGAGTATTCGGTGAGAGGGGTTGAGGAATATCAGATGTGTATAGTAAGTATAAGAGGGGACCCAGAATGGATCCTTGGGGGACTCCTGCTGTTATTGAGTACGTCTGGGAAAGGGTGGAATTTATCTTGACCATGAATTTCCTATTTGATAGGTACGAGTAGAGAAACTTGGAAGTGTGATTGTTGAGACGATACGTGGAATGTAATTTGTACAGAAGACCCGCAGTCCACACGCAGTCGAAAGCCTTGGATATGTCAAGGGAGATACACACAGAGGGGCACTGGTCGTTAAGAGCCATAGTGATGTCGTGAGTAAACTTGAGGAGAGCGTGACATGTTGAGTGTTGTGCACGAAAACCGAATTGGAAATCAGGGAGTAATGAGTTAGTTTCCGCGAAGGAGAGTAGGTAATGGTGAATTTTTAATTCAAGTAATTTGCTTAAATTATTAAGTAGTGAGATGGGTCGAAAATTGGCCGCCATCAGGGATGCGCCTGATTTTTTAATGGGGATGACTATGGCAGTTTTCCAAGACTCCGGTATGTGACCAGCATTTATTATGTGGTTTAGCAGGGTCATGATGTATAGCCGATTTGAAGGGTTGAGGTTTTTGAAAAGCACATGTGGAATTTTGTCCAAGCCGGTTGAGTTTTTATTGCCACGAGAAGATATCATTTGGTTAAATTCCTGCGGTTGCAAAAAGAAGTTTGTATCGGTGGGTTGAGATGCTCTATTGTCATTATTAAATTCAGTTATGAATGGAGTGAATGAGGAGATTAGTTCATGGGATGTATAACGGTTGACCACTTCCTCAAACTCGGAGTTGCCTAGGCTATCATTTTGCCTATGCACTTGGGAGAAGTGTTCCGCTAAATAGTTTGCTATTTCAGAATCAGAGTACAGAATATTATTTCTGGGACCAATTAGTCTGTCTATTGAGGTGTGTATTTTTCGTCCTGTAAGGCGATTGATGTTTTTGTAAAGATTACGGTCGGGTCTGATACTATTTAAAGTGGAGATGTAGTTCTGCTCTACGAAAGCATTTAACTGCTGGTTAATGAGGGTAGACAATAATTGAACCTGTACTTTCAGGAGGGGACAAAATCTTCGAAATAGTTTTCGGCGGAGCTTTTTTTTTAATGAGATGAGTTTGAGGGTGAGATATGGAAGTGGTTTACCTACGAAGGAGTGTGGCATCCTTGAAGGGGTATTAGAATACAGGGCTTGCTGTAAGATCCCTTCCATCTTACAAGCTGCTTCTTCAATTTCGTTAGGATCCAAGTTATTCGTATCAGTGATGGGAAGCGTTTGAAACATATCGCCAACGGATTTGTTGACCTTTCTCCAGTTAGTTCTGGCGAAATTATGGACTGGGTTGAGAGTTTGAATCGGATTTAAGGGGCCAAGGTCAATTACCGAGTGGATGGAGGCATGGTCAGAGGGGAAGAAGTGCGACACAGTAGGGGGAGATACAGAGCGTAGGATCGCAGATTTTAAGAAGAAGTCTATAGTTGATTGAGTAGAGCTGGAGCAATGAGTAGGTTCCGTAGGGGAGTCGATATAGACGTAGGGGTGGAGAGGTAGGAAAGCAAGCAATTGTTTGCCAAATTTATTGCAAGCGGTGTCGTTGAAGGCGGTATGACGGGCATTCCAGTCGCCTCCGATGATGAATGAGTGGGGGTGGGATTGACGGAATATTTCATCGAAGTCTGAAGATGGGAAGTTAGGGTACCTCTTGGGTTGTAAATAGATGGCTACTAGAACCAAGACTTTGTTGTTGTCACAAAGCAGTTTGACAGCAGTGTATTCGACACAGGAGATGTTTCTAAATTTTACTTCACTGAATTGGAATCTTTTATGAATAAGGATACCGGTACCTCCTCTTGCACCGTCAATTCGAGGAGTTGAAACAAATTGGTAATTTGGAATAGAAATGCGAGAGTTGGGTTTGAGCCAGGTTTCACAAAGAAGGAGGACGTCTGGAGAAAACTCCTTCACTAGCAATCGGAGGTGATGCCTCCGTATGTTTGACGAAATGGAATCTACATTGAGGGCAACTACACTTAACTTAGACATTTTGTGATAATATATGTGAGGTTATAAGAGAAAGTATCTGACCTTTTTTTTCGAAGTTACTTAATCCATTTAGCGTCGGCAAGAGAGCTTGCAACTCTCGGATGTATCCCATGATGTCGAGTCCTAGGTTTGTTCCTGGTTGTGATGAGGGTGCGTTGTTTCCTCTGGTAATTTCCGCATAGGATTTCGACCTCGTTGTTGTAGTAGCTGCTGCTGTTGGTTGCTTAAGTTGGCCAGTGTTGTTTTTGGTTGGAGGCACTCTCTGCTTCAGTAAACGGAGCTTGTGCGGGCATTTTGTGAAGTTTGCTGGATGCGGCCCACCACAATTGCAGCATTCAACTGACAATTCCTTTACAGAAATGGAGCCATCCGGATTTTCCGTGTGTATACGTTCTGGTTCCTCACCCGGTGGCTTGACTTTGCATTGGTTCGGTTCATGCTCCTGCGCACATTTTACGCATCTTCGTGGAAGATGACACGAAGATGAAAGATGACCTGACTGCTGACAGCGCTTGCAGTGGAGAAGCTCCTGCTTGTGAGGTACCTCTATGCCAATTTTATGAGTGAAGAGGTATTTAATTTTTTTTCAGGTTATTAATGTCTTCGTCTGGTGCCAGTTGGATGATCCGTAGGTTGAAAATGTTGTTGGATCTCATGTGTGGGGTTTGATAATAGTCGACTTTGGACGTTTTCAGGTTGGGACTTAATCTGGACAATTCCGCGCTTAATTCTTCGTTAGTCCAAGCAGGGTCGATGTGGCGAATTATGAATGTTTTCGGCTTGAGATCTGACCTTAGGAAGGTGAAGAAGTCCCAGCTTATTCAGAATAAGCACTTTTTCGGCAAGAGCGTGGTCTTTTAAGGAAGATAGTGATACGGAAACGTTGTCACCCTTAGATCTGGTGGTAAAATTCCGGTGTCCCAAAGCGTTCTCCAGAAGCTGGATAACTTTTTTGATGTTGTTGACCTTTTTTATGTTGATTGGCGGGGGCCTCTCGTTCTTCGGAGCTCCTCCTTTGACGGTGCCTTCATTCGTATGAGCTTTCGGCTCATGGGTTGTTTTGAAATTTGATATTGTTGGCGTTGCCTTGGCAGCTGGTGCTGGTAGCTGAGCAGGTTGGTCTTCCATGTCAGACTCATCTGATAAATCAGGAAGGTTTAAGTTGTTTTCCAGTTCGGCGATCTTTCTGGTTAAGTCGTTGATGATCTTCTCCTGGGCCTTGATGTGATCCAGGGCCTGCTGCAGTCTTTGATCAGCTGAAATTGACGCCATATTTTCGGGGATAGGGCTCAAGTAAGTTGGGACGGTCGAATTTCTTTTAGGGGGGTGCCGATGATCCACTTTTCTTTGTGAACATTTTATACTGTGTCTTCGTTGCGTTGAAGTCTACGAAATTGGAATTTCCCCACTACATGGCCTTATCTAGATCCCGATTCAGAGACTGAATTTGTCCATATCTCAGCTGGTGCGACGGTGATATACTAATCGGCCGATCACTCGAAAAAGAGGAAACAATGGTACGGTTGGGTCCTGAGGCGGAGGAGGCGGCGTAGTATTTGTGTCTTACGTTCTTATAGGAAATCCCCCGATGTTTCTAGTTCCTGACGGAAGTTAATTTGATCAATCCTTATTGCTGACCAATGCGTTATTCCAGTGGCTCATCCGTCCAGTCAGTTTCTTTTAGGTGGTTAATTCCCTTAAGCAGATTCTGCGAGCGCTTCAGGTGCCTTTTGGTAGTTGAAAGCTTGTACCCACGTTCAGAGGGAAGGGGGGACTCGTATCCTCCAAATGTTCTTTCACTGTGTGCTTCGTTCCCCTTTTTGTGGAGCTGCGGAGTGTTCCGATGTACTGGGTGCGTCGGATGAATTTACATCATTTGACATCACTGGCACTTGGTTGGGGAATTATGCAGATACGTCACTGTAAAGATTGTGAAAACCCCGAGGCCAACTTAACCCGAGGAACGGTGAACGAATACGGGAAACACCAAAGACGAAAAAGGCAACTTTTGTTTTGCTATGAAATGCTTAATTTTTATTTTTCTGTAATTTGGTTCTATATCATAGCGCCAGGGGTTCGGCCTCTGGAATCCAACTGATCACGAAATTCAAATTTACCGCCCTTTTATAAATTTTCTAGTTGAGAATTGTCAACTATTTTATGGTCAAAATTCCCAGAAACACACATAAGAGTTTGCCCGTTTTAATTTGGGTTGTGTTCTGGGAATTTGTTAGAAGTTTAGTTGGGTGGGTTCTAGGAATGGGAATCATGAAATGCGTTTTGAATTTAGCATTTCATGATGTCAATGTTTTTAGGAATTGAGTCAATGTATGATGAATTAACTTTTGGTTAAATTCGTTGTACATGTGACTCAGTATGGGATTTGAAATGAAGCAATGGAAAATTTGGGATTTGAGTTTATTATGTGGAATTGAACTTTGGGTTAATTTATTGCTCATATGGTTCAATATGCAATTAGGAATTTTAGGGTTTGATGATATTGGGGATTTGGCTAGGAGTAGCGATTTAGGATCGCTACAGTACTCTCATCCACAAAACTGAACACCCTGTTATCCGTTGATTCCAAAAAATCAAATATGTGAAGCAAAAACATACATCTCAGCTGGTGCGACGTTGATGCACCAATCGGCCGATCACTCGAAAAGGAGGAAACAAGCGTACTATCATCCGCAAAACTGAACACTTTGTTGTCCGTTGTCTCCAACAAATCATTTATGTGAAGCAAGAACAAGGTTGGAGCCAAAATAGAACCTCGTTGCAGCCCAGAATTAACAGGATACAGATCCGAACACTTGCCGTCCACAACAACCCGGATCGATCGATTTTCGGGGATGCTCTTTGTCCAGTCGCAAAGCTGCTGGGAAAGTCCATAAGAACGATCGGTAAAACGGAAAGGCGGTAAATTTGTGTGGTACACAATGATCAAATTTTAGTTGGAATGATGAACGGGGAAAAGCCATTTCAAAAAATCCATTAACGATGTTGCACGCGTTTAGTTTAGTTTAATGTGGCTCCTACTTCATTTATTGGCTTAATTCAACCGATATAAGTACTTCTACGCTAAAGTATATGTAACTTTACAAACTAAAGAACGTAAGAACTAACTTAACTAAGCTTAACCTAAGGTAAACAGGACAAATATAATTGCACGGGTGGGAGCAGGTTAGAGATGAGAGTGTACAAAGCGCCACTTAAGATCGGTGGTGGCAATGGTTTAGGGGGCGGTGCCTGAGAGTATGGGTAGAATGGTCGAAGTCGAACAACGTGTAGTTAGAGTTGACATTCCTCCGCATCCCCGAAAGGGGTTCGTTAAAACCATAGGAGGTGGGGTGAGGGAGTGTGTATAGAAGGCGAGGTTATCGCTTATTTCGAGGATTTGTGTTCAGAGGAATTAAGTTAGGGAGGTAGGCGCAGTCGACTGAGCCGGAGAGGACTTGATCAATGAACACTACGTCAGCCAGCGCCTGGCCCTCCGCAAGGGTTCTCAAGTAAATTAATTGGAGGCGGATAATGTACGGGGGCAGGATTGAGGGGTTTTCCCACCCTAGTCCCCGGAGAGCGACGTTGAATAATTTCGATTCTACGGATATTGGTTTTGTAATAAAGGGACCATATCCGACTAGCATATTCTAGCAGTGGACGGACAATGGTAAGGTAAAGGACTCGCGTTATATAGGGCTCGGAGAATTCCTTACCCCATCATTTCATGAACCAGAGGGCAGAGTCTGCTTTCCGGATCGTCTCCTCAATGTGAGAGTGGAAGTTAAGCTTATAGTTTGCGACGATAATGAAGAAAAAGTGATTCGAACTGACGCTATGACGGTTAGAATCACTAAAAATGTAACCATTGCTCAACACATCAGGCCACTGCCGCGTGTACGTATTCGGTTTCTAAACTCAAGTACACTCAACTGATCTGGAATTACTATGTTATTGATTGGCATACGTCCGATGCTTGTTCTCATTCGATTTTCGTTCGGTGTTTTTCACTATTTGCTTGTGTATTGTGTGTGTATCTATTAGAAACGCCACACTACTCCCTCCTCAATAAATTTGTTACGATCAACTTCGTGTGTGAACGACGGAGTGTAGTGCTCCAAAAAGCCCTACCACTTTTTCCCCCATTCCTACATCCAAATCCCAGCAATATTACCCTAAAACCCAAAATCCTATCAAAGTCCGAAAAAAATCAAACATGATCCAAAATTCGCAATAAACGAATCAAACATTCGTTTGTCGCCTAACATTTGCCCCCACGGCATAATTAAATCCAAAACCTAAATTAAAATTAAAATTCACAATAAACGAATCTAATATTCGTTTATTGTTCTACATTCGCCCCACGGCATCAACGAAAACCAAAATTCAGAGATCATTATCTCTATCTGAAAAAATTCCACTAGGAAAAACAAATACAAAACCAAAAGCAGATACATATCCACATCTGCGCAATAGTTTCCTAAGAATTCAAGAAATTGAATTCTTATCTTAAGTAAACACTCAGAATACCCAAAAATCGAGATTGTTGTACGAAAATGTGTATTTTCGGGATACAAAATCTCGATTTGTTTTCCTTTATAAGGGAATAGTAAAGTGATCTCCGGGCCGCAGTTGAATATCGAGATTTGTCCCTGGAGGAAGTGCCCCAGAAAAAAAAAAAGTTATGCAGAGAGTTTGACAAAATAAAACACACTTTTACCGAAGAAAAGCGACTTTTTTATTGAGCTGACAACTGTTAAGTACAGCCGTGGTATCTCAACAAAAGGGTAATATTTGCAGATAGCGAAGTATCACCTGGCCCCCACGGAAACCAGCGGAGACGAGGACTGGGGCCAAATCAAGGATGTTGCTCTTCCCTCTGGATCAGAGGAAGCACGGTAACGACCCCTTGCTGTAGTACAACAGCAAAACTGCAGCGTGGAACGAGCGAGCGCGAGAACGTCGGAGCAGGCGAGTGAGCCGGTGTTCTGTACAGACGCCGGGATCGTAGTAGTAAAGACCTGTTTGCTATGCGAAAGTGTGTGCTGTGCACAGATCATGTCCGGGTCAGCAATTATAGAGTTTGCGACGATAGTGAAGAACGTGTGATTCGAACTGATCTATGGCGGTTAGAATCGCTAAAAATTTAACCAATGCTCAACACATCAGGCCACTGCCACGTGTACGAATTCGATTTCTAAACTCAAGTATACTCGACTGATCTGGCATGACTATGTTATTGTTTGGTATACGGCTGATGCTTTTTCTTATTCGATTTCTTTTCGGTGTTCTTCAGTATTTGCTTGTGTATTGTGTGTGTATCTGTTAGAAACGCCACAAGCTCCCTTTAGCAAAGGATCCCAAGGTCTCGAATAGATTGGACAATGGTCAGATATTGGTTATGAAGGGAATAGAGATGCGATGTTGAGTGAATACGCTTACGGCAAAAGGTTGTAAATTGGCATTTAGCGATCTTAAGTATAAAGCAATTTTTGTCACACCAAATCGAGAAGTTGTCAAGGTATGATTGTAGCAGTGCAGAATCAACTGGTGACTCGATGATCTTGTATATCTTGGTGTCATCAGCGTATAGAGAGAAGCAGGAATTCTTATTGAAGGCAATTGACGCAATTCTTGGTGAGAGTGAATGATGCATTACTTGCATGCAATTAATTGATTACTTTTCTTCCCCCAATTTTATTAACGAAGTTTTTGCAAGTGTTGTATTCCAGAATAATACCCTTATTAGCTTAACACTGAATCTCATTACTTTTCTAACAAATCCTTAAAACTTCCTCTTTATATATCTTACATTCTCACTTAATACATACCATTCATAAACATTCACAATATTCTATATCAAGCCAGTTACAGCACATTTAATAACATGCCCCTTTTCATAACATGCACCTTTTTTCATTCAAAACAAAGCACTCTGATTTTCGTTCAAAGTTTATTCAAAATTTAAAAGTCACAGAGACTAAAGGAATACTTTGATAAAATTAGTTTTGTTCACATTATAATTTACAACCAATTAGAACAATAAGTAGCATAAGAAGAGAGAAATTTTAATTGTAAAATCAGTCAAGACAAGACAAGACAACATTTGAGTCGACATCAGTAAGACATACCCATCAGTGAGTCAGTCAGTCACTTTCAAGACAGGAGTTCACTAGTGATCGCATCGCTATACATCATACCAAGACGTAGCCAGTCAGTCATACCCAGTAAGACATACGACAAAGATCATATACATCGCAGTGGTCATTCATGTGTGTATACTATACTATTACCATTATTATTACTATTATTATTACTATTATTATTACTATTATTATTACTATTTATTTCTTTTCACCACGACAAATAAAGGACATCCCAAACTTTTCTTTTAATATAATATAAAAAAAAAAAAAGAAAAAAAAACCTCGCGACTAGGTTTACCTTGTTTCTCTTCCTTTTGTTTTTCGTTTGTTAGTGTTTGTTTCTTTTTCATTGTGGGTTTTTTGTTGCTATTTCGTTGGTTGATTTTGTTTCTACTCCGTTTGTGGATTTTTCTTTCTTTTTTATTTGTTGGCTTTTCTTTGTTGTTTTTGTTTGTTTATTTCTCTTTGTTTCTCCTTTTCTTTTCTTGCTTCCGCGCGCTTCTTGTCCTTGTCGCTTATCTGTTCACATGTTTTGTGACTGATAAAACATGGACACCTGCTCTACTCGTGGTGTGGGCCATCAGCCGGATCAGGGCATGATGGCTCTCATAAAGAGGCTGAAGGAGGACCTCGAGGCCCTCAGGGCTGAGAACGCGGTCCTAAAATATAGATTGTCCCGACTAGAGGTCGCCCCATCCGCGTCCCTTTTCGGTGCGGGTTCGGAAGCTTCTGATTCAGAATCAGAGCTCGAGCCGGAGTTAGAGATTGTCACCGAAAACCCTGACGATTCAATGGACGACGATCAGTCGCGTGCCCCCACCCCAAACTCATCTAGGGCGCCAAAACGAAAAACGCCGCTCCCAACAACAAGCTGTGAGGAAGGTCCCACCAATAAGCGCGTTGCTACCGGCTGCCCGCCAACACCACCTCCATCATCATCATCTCCTGTCCCCAAAAAGTTGTCGAACCCCACGATAACTCAAAACTACCCGAAAATCGTGCCTCCGCAGGAGTCTTGCCCTCCGAGGCCAACTCCGGTGGTCAATCCAAAACCAAAGGCCGCTTGCGTTTCCAACACTGTCCAGCCAGAGGGCGTGGTCCGCCCACCCGTCTCTAAGAAGAAGCAGCAACCCGGGGTCTTTGCACGAGACCTCAATTTAAAAAATTTTGTCGGTGACATGAACCGACTAGGGATCTCTAACTTCAAGGCAAAGACCTTAAGTCCATCCCTAAACAAAATCGTGACCTACGATAGGGAAACCTATCGCAAGGTTAACGACAACCTTAAGGCCAAGGAGGTGAATTATTACACCTTCACCCCGGCCGACGAAAAGTCCAGGACAATCCTCTTAAAACGAGTCGCTGCCTCTTGGGAAAAGGACGACATCGTAACTGCTCTTCAGACAACATTCCCTAGCGTCAAATTCATTGACATCAAAAAATCAACTTCTCCATGATTCGAAGAGATCGAACCCTCACAGGCGGTCCCACCATCAACGGAGGTGGAACTTGTATACTGGTTAATAGCGGACTTCGCCATGAAGCTATTGACCTCCCACACCTAGAGTCCATAGAGATATCTGGAGTTGAACTACATCTGGCTAGTAATGGTAGAGTGAATATATACTCTGTATACCACTCGCATAAAACCAATAATGGCCCCATTAATCCCGAAGATATCGGCAAACTAATAAGGACCTCGGGGCATACAACCTTCATCATAGGCGGCGATTTTAACTCCAGACATCCCCACTGGAACAACTCTGTCTCTTTCCCAAATGGCACAAAACTGTACCAATGGTACACCGCAAACATGTATGCCCTCAACTTCGAAATAGTCGCACCCACGGTTGGTACTCGAGGTAACTCAATTCTGGACATATTTATGGTGTTCAAAGACTTACTTCCACAAATCACTCCTCCTCAAGTTTCAGCGGGTGTATCTGACCACAACGCTGTGACCACATTCATTCGTGGCTATCGAGCATCTCGGGCTCATATCAGATACATACCCGATTATGGGCGGACAAATTGGGACAACTTCAATATTACATTGAACGATAAACTCCACCAATTCTCTCTTCCCACTGACAGGAACCTAACGACGGTTGAGATAAACAACGCTGCAAGACAACTTCACGAGATTCTAGTTGAAACCTCGGAGACTCATGTCCCGAAGTACAAATTTGAAAAGACCTATCAGATCCCCCAGGACGACCTCACTCTTCGGCTCATCCGGGAGCGTAAAAAGCTCTGCAGAATGAGATTTCGTCACCGCTTTCCGCAAAGGGAGCCATTATTGCGATCCATTATTCACAATATTGGTACACTGATAAAATAGAGAATCCAAAAAAATCGTACCCGACAATTGGAAGACAAGCTGAAGGGTATTCAGATGGACCAGAACGTTTATAAAAACGTTAAAAAGATATGTGGCTCTTCCCGCATCACTGGGCCAATTATGCACAATGGTGTTGTTGTCAATAACGACACCAATAAAGCAAATATCATCGGAGAGACCTTTGAAAACAATCACAAACTTACTCTCCAAGATGGCGAACCGGATACTAATGCAATCGTTAGTTCAGAGGTCCACAATAAGCTGGACGACTTCAACGAGCCAATTGTTGTCTTTAACCCAACTAACAGTGCATACTTCGATGACACACGTGATAATGGTCACACCAAATACCCTACAGAGCCTGGTTAAATCTCGACACCCTAAGAAGTCACCTGGTATCGACAAGATGTCATACCACTCGTTGCGAAGGCTTTCTGTCTTATTCTTTATAAAGCTCCCCATTCTGTTCAACCATGCTTACAACATGGGGTACTTTCCCCAAGCTTGGAGGCACGCTATTATTTGTCCAATAGCAAAAGTTGGGAAACCAACGTATCACCCCTCAAGCTTCCGCCCTATCTCGCTTCTCACTTGCATCAGCAAAATATGTGAAAAATTCATATACGAAAAGCTAAATAACTTTATCAGTGCCAGGCACCTAATACCTGATTTCCAATTCGGATTTCGAAGAGCGCACAGCACCACCATGGCTCTCAATTTATTTCAAAACCACGTCTGCGTGCGGTTCTTTAATAAGGAACCCACCGTTGCGGTAAGTCTAGACTATGTAGTATCATCTACCAGTTCGTTCGAAACAGAACCTTCCAAGTTAGAGTCAATGGAAAGCTTTCCCGAACTTTTCACGCCGCTGCAGGCGTACCACAGGGCTCCATTCTAGGCCCCATCTTATTCAATATTTACACCTCCGATATTCCCCGCCCTGTGGACGGGAGAGTAAATCAGATATGCTACGCGGATGACGTCCTGGTGTACACGTCAACCAAAGGCCCTAACCTCGTAACAAATCGACTCAACCGTCACTTGGACGAACTGTATCAGTATTACAGTCGATGGAAAATCCGACTTAGTCCATCCAAAGCAGTACCCATAATTCTGAGTAGTAAACACTCCCAACCTGCTTCTCGATATTCACAGAATATTCGAATAAAAATGGGGATACTACGATTAGACCACAGGACAAGATGAAATATCTTGGGGTCACTTATACCCCAAAAATTAATTTCATCAAAAATGTGACCCACATTCTCCAAAGGCGCCTCGGTCGGTCTAAGCAACTGCATAACATCTTGAAATGGAGGAACAAAGTTGACACCAAAGTTAAGCTTCTCTGCTATAAGCAGCTAATCCGATCTGGAATATCGTACGCCTTTCCCATATGGTCCTGCATATCTTCGGCCCAAATGGAAAGACTTCGGATTTTCGAAAGGAAACTCCTCAGAAGATGCACCAATTATTCTAGAAGGCCTGACGGTCGTCATTACCCCAACTCTCACCTATACGAAGGCGCCTCCATTACCCCTATCGACGAGTACTTGCTTCAATTAACAAATAAGTACCTCGAAAACATTCAGAACAGCGAGAACCTACTTGTACGGGACTCTTGCGTTCTTGACCCTTCTCTCTCTCGATCTCTTCGGATCAAACCCCCACAATTTCTTCTTCAGTACAAAAATTGTAAAATCAGTTCAAGTAGAGCTCAAGTTGAGTTTGAGTTGAGAAGCAGTGGAGTTAAGTTTCAGTTCTGATACAGTTCAGTTTAAAGTTTAGAGTTTAGAGTTGACTTTAAGTTTGAGTTATCAGTTAAGTTGAGTTGAGAATTTATAAAAGTAATTCGAAGAATAAAAGAATTTAAAATGAAATTAGATCAAGAAAATGAAATAACATTATTTTAAACTAAACCAAAGAAGAGGAGATATATGATTATATCAAAACCTCCACGCTCTTCCCTCGATATAAAGAGGAAGCACGGCGCTGGAGATGTAACACAAGTAAATCCTTTTGTGGCGTTAAACTTTTTACTGTGCGCCAGAATGTTAGAAGTATAAGAATAAATTTTCCATGTCTGGCCAGTCACTTAGACTTATTAGCTTGTGTCTTTGATATGGTATTTGTTTTAGGAATTTGGATTTGTGTCTTCAAGGCCTGAACTTTGTCGCTAAGATGAACAAAAAGTATGATGCAGGTGGAGTTGATTATTTCGTAAGAGAGCACAACAAGATTCTTTATTTTTCCTGTGCTGAGACAACAAGTACTGACGTTTTAAGGATTTCTGTTATGTTTGGCAATGTTGAATTCGTGTACTTTTGAGTCTATACACTCCGTACGATGAATATCGGAAGTTTTTTCCATTCGCTTTCTGTCTTCTTATCTATAGATAAAAATTTAATTATTGTTTATTATGCATATACAAAAATATATAACAATGTAATTATTGTTTAGTATATACACATTATTTCAATATCAACATCTTGGATGACGATGGATCTGAATGTAGCCACCTAACATTATTTGCTTCGCACAATCTTGTATGCTTTGTTAATCAGCCCACCATGCTGGTCCCATGAAACTGTCTTGATCATATTTATGGGCGCCTTATTTGTATTGACCTTAAGGAGTGCGTGTAATGTGTTCTTGATTTGCAAATCTATGATCACTGCCTTGTTGTAACCTTTCTCTCAGGGAGCGTGTCTCTTTGTCCTTAATAGGACGGGGGATCTCTTTAATAGACCGCCCCTTAGAAGGCTCGTTGAGGTCGTCACCGTGCTTCCTCAGACCTGAAGGGGAAGAGTGCCGACCGATTGTTAAATATGGGCCTGGGAATCGGCCAATCCCAATAAAATATCAATCACCAGTATTTCCAGTATTTAAAACTTAATTTAATTATTAATCATATTTATCTTATAATTTTATTTAGTTTAGTGGCGTCCTTTCCAATCGGGGTCCAATTAGGACTTTGTTTTTTTATTAGACTTCTCTCGGGAGAGGTGAACCTATAGCGTCGAGTGGGCGCCCCGAGATGCCATCAAATAACTGTTGCAGTAACTGTGTAAACAGTGGCAGGTTGTAACGCTCCGGGAACACTCGTGTGGGAAGGGAGTTCCACAGCTTCCCCACTCTGTAACGGAACGAGTTCTGATTCAGGGATGTTCGCGGCGTCGCGTCGGGAGATGAACCACAAACGGGTGCGATGCATCGGATTGTCTTGTGGAGCGCATATAGACCGAATTGCGTGAAACAATACCAAGAATCTCCGAAGAACAGCACCCGTGATAATATCTGTAAACCAGACAGAGGTCGGCTACGCGCCTTCGATGTGATAGCGGCTGTAGTCCAGACATCCCCGCAAGTCCCCGATCAGGCGGATCGTTCGTCTCTGTATGCTCTCAACTAGGTCGAGGGTATGTTTAGGAGCTGAGCTCCAAATTTGAGAGCAATATTCGAGCGCGGATCTAATTTGGGATTTATATAGGAGAAGAAGTTGGGCCGGAGTAAAACATTTCTTGGCTCTAAAAAGATAGCTCAATTTTCCCGAGGCTGACCTGGCGATACTCGACACGTGTTTATGCCATGATACATTCCCACAGACCGTGACGCCGAGCAATTACAAGCTTTCCCCAGCCTCGAGGGCCCGGCCATTCATCATCAGCTGTGAAACCGATGATCCACGTTTCTTTGTGAATGTTGTATATTGTGTCTTCGCTGCATGGAAGTCGACGAGATTGGCCCTTTCCCACTGCAGGACCCTATCTAGATCCTGATTCAGAGACTCAATCTGTCTACATCTCAGCTGATGCGACGCAGATGCACCAATCGACCGAACACTGGAAAAGGAGAAAACAAGCGTACCATCATCCGCAAAACTGAACACTTTGTTATCCGTTCTCTCCTACTAATCATTTATGTGAAGCAAGAACAAGGTTGGAGCCAAAATAGAACCGTGGGACACCCCCGAATTAATAGGATACAGATCCGAACACTCGCCGTCACAACAACGAGGAAGCTCCTCGTCCAGTCGCAAAGCTGTTAAGAAAGTCCATATGAACGAGTTTGCTCAGCAATGCCCCGTGCCAAACGCGATCAAAAGCTTTGGGGATATCCAATGCGACCGCCCTCGAGTCACCAAGCCGTTCAATGGCAGATGTCCATATATCGGTTATAAGTGTCAAAAGGTCTCCCGTGGGCCGTCTGCGACGGAATCGGTATTGACGATCATTCAGAAGTCCGTTGCACTCCAAATACTTAACCAACTCTGGATTGATGACTTTTTCCATTACCTTAGATAAAATAGACAGTAATGCTACCGGGCGGTAATTTTGTGGGAAACACTTTTGTCCCGTCTTTGGTATTGGCTGAACTCGAGCGATTTTCCAGCAGGCAGGAAAGGTCCTCCGTGCATAAGATAAGCGGAAGAGTCTACCAAGAACCGGCGATAGTTCTGGAGCACAATTCTTAAGGACTATTGCTAGTATTCCGTCCGGGCCGGTCGCCTTCCTATAGTCCAATCCTCGTAGAATGCGTTGAATATTACGCGGGCAGAACCTCACATCCTGCATCGAAGGCCGCACCGGCGCAAGCACTGGTGGCTCCAAAAGGCCGGGATCGAGGTTTGAATTCGCGGAAAATAAATTCCCGAACACATTAGTCTTATCTTTTGAGTTTTTGACTAGTCTGCCTCTGTCCGTCACTAATGGTGGAAAGGGGGAGGAAGCGAAGTAACTGCTGACAGTTCTTGCCATTGACCAGAACGAGCGCGAACCAGTTGGGCACCGAAGGAGCTTATTGATCACCCTGTCGTTGTTAGCCTTCTTCACGGTATCAATCGCCTGGTTGCACACGTTTCTGATTCTAACAAAATTCGTTCTGTTAACATCGATGGGATTAAAGTGCCACTGTTCAAAAGCTCTATTTTTTCCGCTGTAATCAGTCCGCATTTTTTATCAAACCAAGGTTTATCAGACGAACTTCGTTTGATGGAATATGGAATATACATCTCCATCTCCAGAAAAATAATCTCTGATACCGACTCCGCGCAAGCGTTAACATCGGAGTTTCCGAAGCACACCTCGGACCATGGAAAGGATCCGAAGAAATCTCGCAAATCGTCCCAGTTAGCAGCCACATACTTCCATACATGGCGAAACTGCCTAGGCCGGTTATTCGCTTAATATGCAAGTGCTTGCGCGACAGATACCAAGCAGTGATCTGAGTTTCCCAATGGCACAGAAACCTCTACGGTATAAATACTCGGTTCGGATGTCAAAAACAGATCCAGGGTGTTCGCATAATCGCCTCGGGCATCCGGCACTCGTGTTGGCTCACCCACGAGTTGAGTCAAGTTGTGGCTTACAGCAAACATCTTCGCCAGCCTCCCAGCCTCATCGGTTCTGCTAGAATGTAACAACCAGCGGGAATTCTGCACATTAAAATCGCCAAGGACAACAATTTCAGAAGCTGGATGCTTGATCTGTACCCAGTCGATGGTATGTGAAAGATGCTCGAAAAATGTCGCCGGTCGATCATTATTCAGGGAGTGGTAAAGACAACAAAGAAATTTAAGGGAATTCCTCAGCACGACCCTCAACCATATGAAGTCCATATTATTGGGTTCCAACGCCTCCATCCTCTGGCAAGCCAGATTGGACCGCGTGACGACGCAGACTCCGCCCTTAAAACGGAATCTCGAATGTAAGTCCTATCCTGAGCAGCGAAGATATGTCGAATCATTTGACGAATCGACCTGGGTCTCAGTTAGGGCAAGGATATGTGAAACCGATGCCCCTGATGTTACAAAATGCCGTCACCGGTCGAGCGTGGGCGGAGCCTCGAGAGCGAGCCCGGTTATGCGATGACGAACCTCTTAAAGTTCCATTATTTATCATGATATCTGCATGATGTTCCCCCTGACATAGTCCTGTAGCGAGGTTTAGTGCGTTGACACGGACGCGGGAAACACTAACTCCCACTACTTCACAACTGCTGGTCCTCTGGAATCACTTGCAATTCTGCAACCACGTCCCAAGCGGAAAAAGGAAATGAAACAATTTGGTTTTTTTTATTGCATTTATTTCAGCTTTTTTCTTTTTTCCAGTCACACAGTTCGTTGTTGTTAAACTAGGAGTAAAATGTATTACAAGGGAACAGGCGTTAAAGTTTTAACTGTTCGTTATTCACTTATTTCTAGCTACAAGGGAATATAACTTTCCGCGCAAAACCTTTTAATTCAAAACAAGACGTATCGACTCAAGAAAATGGAGCCTTCCGCGCACAACTCTTTGTATAGAAAAATTGTATTGACTCGTCGTCGCTGGTGGTAAAAATCTGACTCCTCGATGCTGGGCGGCATTGACCCAGCCTTGGGGATTGCGATGAGTTTCCACGCACATCATCGCAGAAGAAACAATCCTTCCTTCGCCCCCAATGACCAATGAAAAACGATTTGCATTCTATTGGAAGGTTCCCATGAACATTATCCAGAAACATTGGATGTCTTTAGCGAAGGAAAGACAAAAAAGGAAAAAATATGCCGCAGGTCAAACATGCTGATCGATGCATGGACCGGACATATCGCCGCCGTCCGATAAGGATAGATTTCATAATTGACGTTAAGTTAATAGAGCCCTTGCCGACGCTGGCTAGGCACAGGGTAGATGGGATAGTGTTTACTTAAAAAGTAACGAGGGACATAGTTATGAGGGCAATGTTTTGTTTATCCCATTGCCGACGAGTATAGCGTTATTTGATAGCTCCCTGCATGTAGCATGTCGTCGGTCAGTCGGTCGGGGGTGTGTTTACTCAAAACAACACTCGATCGATAGTAGGCAGGTAGCTATGGCTACTCTGGGATTTGTCTATCTAATTATCGACCGATGACAAGGGTGAGCATGTCATGCAGCATGTGAGGATATGCTCTTCGTCTCTGCATATTGACATGTTCCATATTTATGCCGGTTATCTGAAAGGGTAACCAAATTGCATTTCAGGTCATATACGCATCAATTATAATGTAGGCAGATTACCGACGTCCCCTCGGTCGATTTGTCGGATATGTAATCTTGTCATGAACTTACATTTCAGGAATGCTTAAATAGGTGCAGGAACTATAATTGGTTGGGTAAAGCGATGGATGGTTCTTCCGGCGCCATGAAGAACCCGACAGCCCCCCCCCCCCCCACCCCCCCGCGGATATCCGAATGGGAGACTAGTTTACCTCCAGAATTCTTTATATCAGAAGTACCATCATGATTTATCACTGTGTCAGTCCGGGACATCAGCCACACATCCGAAACACCGTCGAAGATTTCTCTCGGCGATATCGTGGAATGTACAGCGTGGCGGGGTGGTATCTCCCCTTGGGACCGACTACCACGTAACCAACCTTTTCTCGAACCGGTCCATTAGCCAAGCCCCGAAAGATGGCCAGGGATTTCTCCCGACCATTTCACGGGGCATATAGCTTGATTGGATTGGGACCCCGGCTACCACTCACAGGGCTGGCTGGATCCTCGATTCTGAAAATCATCACCCCTATAAATGACCACCAAATCGAGATTTTGTATCTCGAAGAAATCAAATTCAAAGCAAAGTCTCGATTTAGACACTTTGGCTGGAGCCAAGTGTTTGTTTTTTGAGATAAGAATTCGGCTATGCGAATTCTCGGACACATGAGCGTGAGTATGGAAATTGAACATCTGGTTCAATTTACCATATATTTGCTTTTGTTTGAGGATCATAAGAAATTGATGTATATGGATGATAAACGAATATTTGATTCGTTTACCAGGAATTTTGCTGGATTGGGGTAATGTATTTCTCGATTAGTTGGATGATTATGGGGAGTTGGGTGCAGGGACGATAAACGAACATTTGATTCGCTTATCGCGAATTTTCAATTTAGATGATTGTTTTTTGAATTCTAGTTAAGAATTGTGGGATTTGGATGTATGTGTGGGGGAAGGAGATGGTACGGCTTTTCGGAGCACTACAGCCCTTGGTTAAATTATTTGCATATTGTTCTATTCCAGAAATCTGAATGAGCGATTAGGTTACATTGAGAATTTTTCATATCAGAGGGTGCCATCATATCGTGTTCCCATCTACCAAGGCCCGAAATGTAGTTAAACATTTCTTGCATCCTTATTGTAGAACCTTATCTTGTTACAAGATAAATCCTATGTACTGTATAACATACCCAAAGGCACACTTTTCTTGTTAAATTAAACATACACGTTTACTTTAAAAATCATTCTCTATTTTAATTCAATTGGTATAACGCACGTTTTACTTAACTAAACCTTTATGGTGTTGATTTTGATTTCAAAGCCCATTAAATGTTCGCAAAATTTCAGTCATCTTAAACCTCGGATAACAAGGGTATATCTAAAATAATCTCCTATTTAATACTACAAATGTTCTCCTTGCTTTCCAACAGACTGTTTTCCAACGAAAGTAACTTTAAAACATTCACACATTAATTTAATAAACAAACGTAACGAATACACACTCTTTACAACAGATGTTGCCAGGGTTCGCAATTAGACTCTTATTTGGGGGCGGGTGGGAGTCGGAATTCCGTAATGCCTGTGTATGCATTCCTGGTTCCATGCATTTGTAGATATTTTGTATGTTAATTAAACTCAAATTAATCAACACGAGGAAATTCATGTTAAGTCGAATATTGGGCTGAGGTGGGGTTGGAGAAGTATTTGCGGATGTCTGTTTTTGCTTGTAATAGCATGGCAGGGAGGTATCTTTTCTGAGAGTGGCGTTTCAATCTTTGCGACCAGTCAAGGAATTTTCTTAGATAATATTAATCAATGATTTTTCTTAATTAATATGGGTCCGCCTGTTGTCTTGGATTATGTTTTCAATAGTTAATTCCATAAACAGAGATGTTACACTTCTAACCATTATGTACGTGGCAACAAGTTTGCATCAAAATATTAATAATCGATCGACGTTTGAATAGAATCAATCTAAATCACGTATTAAATTTCATAAATGTTTTCAAGGGATTAGCTGACAAAAATAGCAAAATATCATCCCAGCTGACCAAATTGATTGCAAAATACATAACAACCAAAACCACACTGCTAAATCTCTTTGTTTGTATACGTCCATTAAACCATATCTCTGGTCTGAAGAAGTGCCGAAAATAGCAGCTATATATCAATGAAAGGTTATTAATTGTGACAAGATCTACAACACTCCAAGGAACCTACTAAATACCTCTCCCAAAATGGCAACAAAGCACTACATGTACATTCCTTAATACTACGCCTAGTCAGCAATCGGGGGAAAGACCTACGTCGTTTCACCGATTGGTCAACAGCTCCGGCTTATGGTTCTCCAGGCAGTCAGTTCTATCGCCGGGCAACAGACATCGTTATCTTTCCCTCTGGATGGCACCTAATTAAATTACGCTTTGTCTACACTAGTCTAAAAAATTATAAAATAATGATGACATTTTGGCATTTTATTTCTCTTTCCATACGCCCACCACAGCGGCTAATTACGCAGGCGACATTTTATATTCAAGGACATCGTCATGAAATATATCCACGAAATAAGGATCCCTTGTATAAACTGTTTGGTCAGAAATTGTAGGAGATGCGGAAGCAACAGTCTCACTATATACACATGAACCGCTCGGATAATTCGTGATGGAGTACTGTATCGTGTCGTTGTCGCTCATTAAGCTGTTTGCTTATCATTAGACAGACGGGCGACAGCTGGGATTACCAAGTGACGTAGCTAGGCAACTTGGTCTTATTTTTAGCCCCACCGTATTTATGATTCCCTCGGTGTGTTGTATGTGCATGTCTGCTTTAGATCTGTAGTATCTCCCTCCAGTCATTTCGTTGGAGTTGTAGGGAGCTTATAATTGGAGAAACTAATGAGAAAAAATTTTCCTAGAAAGGTACTCATACGAGTAAATATCGCCAGTTAGAGGAGCTTAGAGCAGGATCTACAATAATAACTCGTACGTCATCCCACGATGAGTCTGTTCTTAGAATTTACTTTTAGTCTACACGTGGAAAGTGTTGCGATGATTAGTGGGTGTAGTGCGTGCCGACGAACATACAGTAGACAATCAACATATAAGAAATAGCATTACAAGAAGGATCACTGGAATGCGTTGCCTGGATTCCGATGGAAGAGGATGACGGCTGAAACCCCAATTTGAAATTTGTTTATCCTGCGTTATTTTGTAACCGAGAGGCTCCTCGTCGAGAGCATGGCCGGGGATAAGCGGGTTTACTTGTTGTAATTTCCTCAAAATGGAAGATAGGGATCTGAGTTCTCTCTGAGATGATGCTCATATGAATGATGATATCCTTGGAATTAGCAAAGCCGTTAGTGGCAACAATGAAGCTTATACTGGCATTGTTGTTAAAGCTGTTGTGACTCCCATTTACTTGTTATCATTAAAACATCATTTCGACTCTTGACTTAAGTGGCTGTTATATCTAATGAAATGCGGATACAGCGAGTGGTAAAAACTTGGCTTATTTGGTATGACAACGACTCACAATTAGTATGATTAATAAAGTTCAACTGAGTTGTAGGATACTACAACGTATTCGGTCTTATGGTGGATGGGTGGAAATGTGTTGTGTTTTAATTGCGCCCAAGATTAGTTATGATGCAAAAGATGCTAAGGGAGAATTTGTAAATCTCATCTGTCAAGACAATGACGATTGATATCAAATTTACTTAAGAGCTATGCATTATTACCTCATTACCTCTTTAAGATCTTGGTAATTTGTTTCACTTGTCAAATTTGGCAGGCAGTTTACATGGACAAATTTTTAATGAAGAAATTATAGCACATTCCTACAATAGAAGTCTTAATGATAAACATATAAATTAGAAAGGTTTTTAGTAAGAAAATAACTTACTTGATCTTGGATGTGTTTGACAAAATAGGGAATAAGTGGGATTTATTGGGTTTGGTACTGAAGGCAAAAAACAACGCGAATTTGTTTCATCTGTATATGGACGTTTGTATAGACGAGCGGCAAATTTTTATTTAGAAAAAATAACAGATACCGCATCATGGAACGATATATGTTTGGATCGATTTTCGAACACATGTACTCGTAGAAGCAATATGAAGACCATTCTGTGTTTACAAATATATAATCGAATTATCAATCCACTGTCCAATGAAGTACAAAAAACGAAAAGAAAAAACAATTTCCTTCAATTGGTCGAAAAGTTAGCGTTGGTATAATAATGTAGTAATTACAGAACTTCTCATACTAAAGCCAGCGTTATATTTTCTCAATAGTGAACTTACAGTGCTAAGTACGAAAAAGAAAACCATCCATCGTTCGGGAATATGATAAAAAATACCCAACTGTCTTCCGTTGGGTAACGAATCACTTGGCTGTGAGTGACAGAAGAGCCTAGCGAAAAATAAGTTGACCACCATTCAATTTAACTGTCTTTTGGACTTTTGCATTATTTTTTGCACAATATCAAATAATATATAAAAAGAATCTTCAGTACGTCGTGAATTGTTGTACTTAAATTTGTTGCACAATTTTATATACATAAAAAGGACGTACCAACAGTTGGTGTTTTGAATTGTGTTGCTTGTTGTTGCGGCTGTTCTGGTTGCTGGGGGCGTTGATTCTTGAGCCGCCAGTTGTATGTTTTTCTATTGTATTTGTTCGGTCGCGGCACACTCGTAAACCGTTTTAGTTATTTTTATTTTAAATTCGAACGATATTGCGGCTTCGAATATATTTTTTATTTTAGTATTTATCAATTTTTTCTTTTCCTTATTTTATTTGCTGTATTCCAGAATACTACCCTTATTAGATTTTTACACTGAATCTCATTACTTTTCTAACACACTGTTAATACTACCTCTGTTCATATCTAATTCTCACTTAATACATAACATTAATAAACTTTCACAATATTCTATATCAAGCCTGTTACAGCACATTTCATAACATGCCCCTTTTTTCATTCAAAACATAGCACTCAGATTTTCGTTCAAAGTTTATTCAAAATTTAAAAGTCACAGAGACTAAAAGGAATACTTTGATTTTGTTCATGTTTATTCAATTTAAAAGTCACAGAGACTAAAGGAATACTTTGATAAAATTAGTTTTGTTCACACTATAATTTCCAACCAATTAGAACACAATGTTCTATAAGAAGAGGAAAAATTGTATTGTTAAGTTGAGTTTCAGTTGTGTTTGAGTTTACAAAAGCGAGTTATAAGTTTTGAGTTAGCAGTAAAGTAAATTTAAGTAAAGTTTTCTTGTGTTATCAGTTTAGATGGAGTTTAAAATAATAACTAACTAATATCAAAGAGAAAGAATAGTTTTTTCTTTGACTATTGCGGTGCTTTTAATTCTCGACTGTTTGTCAAAACTAACATTCGTTTTTCAACATTTTCAACAAATAAAATAATAATAAAATAAAAGGAAAAATAAAAGGTCCACGCTCTTCCCTCTAACGAGGAAGCACGGCGTCCCGGACCTATAACATATTTATTTTGTTATATTATTCATGTGTTATTCGCAGGAGAGAGAGCGGGTTTTGGTATCTAACAGTAGTCCAGAAGTAGTAAATAGATTATCTAGATCATCTAGAAATATTGTAGTTGACGAATGTGCGGTTTAATGTAACAAGTGGACAGCATAAAAAGGAGTACAGTGAAACTAGAGCGAGCAGATTACAACGCTGCGGAGCAGTTATCATCTAATTACCCAACCGAACTTTGTGATGTAAAACTGTTCATCTAACTAAAGATACAACTACCGAGTACCAAATTGACCACCATCCGACGTAGACGTGTCGACAGATGATAGTTGAGGAGCTGTTCAACGGAACCGCCTAAAAAGTGAAGTGTATGTAAAATTATGATTAAATTATTGTTAAATTATTATTTTTAAGTTAAACCGCGTTGCACACCTACAATGAATAAGGGTTCGCTTAGGACTTCTTTGCACCCAAAATAATTAAAAACAATCATTGCTGATACGCGACGTACGAATTGTTACTGTTTGTGTATCTGCACAATATAATAAACAAACTCCTGAACGTGATTATCTATCTGTCACTAGCGCATTAAAAAAAAGTGAGAACACGTGGTCCATAATATGGACGTAAATCAAATGGATACCAAAATGGTGCTTCGGAGAAGGCAAAATACAGAGGTAAATCTAAAGCTAAACGCCTAAAAACCAATAAAAACAAGGATACAGACACGTTGAGTGTCAACAGCAACGATGAAGACAACGCCCATGGTGCCCAGTACTCAGGGGTCCAGCCACCAATTCCAAGAACTAGCTGCCTAGCGAAATAAATGCAGACGGCGGCAATCAGGTCGAGGTCCTCAATAGACTCATCCATCAGATTAGTCTTAAAAAACAAGAACTGAATAAACAAATGGAGGAAGTTGTTAAACTGAGAAACAATTTGAGCTAGAATGAGCGGAAAATGAATTTGGTACAACAACAACAGCAAGAACAACGACAACAGCAACCCACGAAAACAAAGAATACACGACAAGCTAAGGAAACTCAACAGCAGGAACCACATCAACAGTAGGAACCAAATCAGAGGCAGGAATCACATCAACAGCAGCAACCAAATCAGAGGCAGGAACCATCTCAGCAGATGCCAGTCAAAAAAAAGGTGAAAGTACCTCCTATCTATATCAGTTACATGGAGACAAATGATCTCATAAAATTGCGTGAGTTGACATGCAAAACTTTTAAAACAAAACGGATAAATAATTTCAAGATATGTTCAAGATGCGATGATTTAGAAGGTTATCGCAAAAATTAAATCGGCACTGGGGAAATCGAAAAACGAGTATTACACGTACACCCCTAAATCGAAGAAAATTATCTCCATGCTCCTCAAAGGAGTTGATCCTATCTTTACTCCAGAAGAGGTGCTCAAAGAACTAAAATGCTTCGAAAACGATACCTTAAAATTTACTGGTGTGAAACCTTTTTCTACAGCAAATTCTAGAAATCGCAACCGTAAGTTGCCTTTTTTCATTGTGTCACTAAGCCCCAATAGTAAATTGATGGACTTAGATATATTAAATACATTAATCACCAAACAATAAGTTGGGAGAGAATAAAGAAGTATGACCGCGTATGGCAATGTATGCGGTGTCAACACTTCGGCCATGTGGCGGCGAATTGCAATATGCATTTTAGATGCTTCAAATGCCTAAATAAGCATATCATTGAAGAATGCCCATTGGGCAAAGAACAGTTCCCGGATAGAAATAAACTATCCTGTGTCCTCAGTAACAACTCAGGTCATCCTGCTAACTTTAGAGGTTGCCCTAAATATCAACAAGTAAAATCAAAGTTGGAAGCCAGAACAAAGCAAGTTGAAGAAGAGAAAAAGATGAAAACTCGCTCTTACAATAACTTCGTGGCACCAACTGTGTCTTACGCCCAAATGGCAAGTGGAGTAAAAAATGCACCAATCTGAGAACACTCACATAATATCATTAAAACGGCTGCTCCAGAGGCATAAACTGACAGCAATATTACTGTCCACACAAGGACAGTTTCCTGCGTTTGATAAAAAAAAACGAAATAATCGAAAAAAAACTGAAGGAACACGTGGCTCGAACGGACATTATATATTCGACCCTGTTTTCAGACGAACCCACACTCTAATCATAACGTTCCCTGGACTGACTTAACCCTAAAAATTATTGCTGTGAATGATATTATAACTACACTCACAACATTTAAAAAAGCTAACACAAACAAGGAAATATACAGTGCACTATTTTGGTTAATCGCTTCGAAATATAAATCCGATGGATATAGATTTCTATATACAGATGGATCAAAAACAACCGAAAATACCTGAATTTTGCTCCACTTTTACGGCGGAAGCTTTCGCCATCCTACAAGCCGTAATAATTGCCACCAAACACAGGGAAAAATATCTCATCTGCACAGACTGCTTATCAGTAGTCAATTCAATAAGGAACAGCAACTATACTATTGATATCATTTCCAGTATTCGAAACAATATCATCAAATATTATAATAAAATAAAACTAATGTGGATTCCCAGCCATGTTTCCATGAAAATGCAGACTGTGCAGCTAACTCAGCTAGAAGAGCTCCAGTTCATAAATTTAACATATATACGAAAGCCGATCTACTAGCAACCATCCAAAACAAACTAAAAAATACAATTCGAATGAATTGGGATACTTATCACCACACCTATAGAAACGTAAACCCATTCAAATATCACCCCCTCTATCCAACGAATTTAAGTAAAACAAAAATCACCAACTTCATGAGATTGCGATTAGGTCATACTTCCGCTACGCATCTTTACATGCCCAACAAAGACACACCCCCAATCTGCCAAAAATGCAACACAACACTTACGGTCATTCATATACTAAAAGACTGTCCTCACCTAAAACTTTTAAGAGACCGTCTATTTCGTAATATAGATATTTATTAAATTCCCGAAGATCCTACCCCCGACAACATAGAAAATATAGATAAGTTTATAAAAATTCTAAAAATCAAATTATAATTTAAAAGTACAGAGCCAATAGTCCCAGCTGCTAGGCTCATTATGTTAGTTTATTGATATGTAATTTTGAATTACTGGTTAATAATAAATAAATAAATAATAAATAATTATTTATTTATGGTGGGAGATCTCAATTCCAAGCACAGTGCTATGGGTAACCTTATCACAAACACAAGAGGCAATGCGTTGTTCGACTGGTGGCAAACAAACGCTATCGAACATAAACTAGACTTGTACGTTACAAGTACTCCGTCATATCCAAGAGAAAGTTCCTTCTTGCATTTATTGCTGCTGGACGAGCGAATACAATTATTATATACGGATCTAACTACTCGAAATTGTCTTCGTGCAATCGAGTACGATAGCGATCATTATGGAATTGGTGTTGTAATACATGTCCCAAACGAACACTTGTAGTGCTCTAAAAAGCCCTACTACCTTTTTCCCCCATTCCTACATCCAAATCCTAGCTATAATACGCTAAAACGCCAAAATCTTATCAAAACCCACAATAACCCAAACATGAACCAAAATTCGCAATAAACGAATCAAACATTCGTTTATCGCATAACATTTGCCCCCGCGGGATAATTAAATCAAACAATCTTGAATTAAAATTAAAAGTTACAATTAACGAATCTAATATTCGTTTACGTTTCACATTTGCCCCACAGCATCACCCAAATCCAAAATTCAGAGATCATTATCTCTATCTGAAAATTTTCCATTGAGGAAAACAAACAAAAACTCAAAAGCAGATACATTCCCACATCTGCGCAATAGTTTCATAAGAATGCAAGCAATTGAATTCTTATCTAAAGTAAACACAACATCTCACTCGAAATATCGAGCTTGTTGTCACACAACGATACACACTGACCGAGTGCGGACGTGTTTTCAATTCGCCGATCGAGATAAATGTAAAAGTTACTTTTATGAGTCGCGAGTGAAATTTGAAAGAATAAGACTATTTATAAATAAATCAATTCTAGTGACAAGAACAGTCAAAACAAAGTTATTATACATAAATATAAACAAATAAAAGAGAACGAAGCCACGTGGTTTGACAGTCAAAACTGTGAGAGTGTATGTGAGCACATGTTTAGCGAAAAAAAAAAATTGAAGTAAGAGAAAAACAAAACAAAAACAATAAATATAAATAAAAAAGAAACAAAAGGAACTAAAATATACAGTGAAATTACAAAGTGAAGCCAACCTAAGAACTGGTTTCAAAAAAAGACTGGCCTGCTATCTTGGATGCAACAAGCTCCGTGTATGGACCCTCAGCATGCAGAATGGCAGACAAAAAACAAAAAATTAAAAAATTAAAACCGAAGTCCGCGTTAATAAAACGCCCGGCGAGCTCCCCACTAACACGAGCTGCAACAAAAATAAACAAGCCAAACGAGGCAATAGCAGACTTGCTCGAAAAGGCGCACAAAATGGAAGAGGACAATCTATTCCCCCCGGTTCCATATAATGACGGCCATCTCACCAATAACATGTTTGCATGTTTAGCGACTACCGACACTGAGGACGAAGAAGATGAAATCAGCGATCTTGAAACAAGGCTATCCCGAGCAAGGGCGCAATTAGCAGAGAAGCGTCGCAGGAAAAAGGAATTTGCTGAAAAGGAGCAGTTAATAGCGAAACAACAGCAGAATCAGCAACAATGTGCACAACAGAACCCAAGCCAACAAAAAGAATGTCCACCACAACAGACGACGCAGCAACAACCACAACAAGAGCAACAGGCAGCAAAAAGGAAAACGAAGATGCCACCGATCAACATTACAGATATGGACTGTAACGAACTGGTAAGTCTATGTAAGCTTTCTATTGGGGAAGATTTTTCAATTAAAAGACTGACAGGGAACAGGTTGGCCATACAGACAAATTCGGTTAAGGATTTCGAAAAAATGAAAAATGTGCTAAAACGGGCCACCGCGGAATTTTACACGTACACCCCGAAAGAAATAAAGAATATAACGGTTCTACTAAAAGGCGTTGACCCTGAAACAGAACCAGAACTTCTATTACAAACGCTGCGAGAGCTTAACTGTAATGATATTGAGTTTATCGCGGTAAAACCTTTCAATACAGCTAGGGCTAGACGGGAGAATAGAAAATTACCATTCTTCCTGGTGCAGCTGGGCCCTGGGAGCAAAATTGGTGGACTTAGGAAAATCACTATCCTGAACCATCAAATTGTCACATGGGACAAATTGAAAAAAAGCAGAGATATAATCCAATGTCTTCGCTGCCAAAGGTTCGGGCACTCAGCAGCAAACTGCGAAATGCAGTATCGATGCGTAAGATGCGGACAGGACCACAGCGCAGAACAATGCACGTTAGGTAAAGAAAGGGTAGCCGACAGATCTCTTCTAAAGTGTGCAGTTTGTAAGTGTGAGGGACACCCAGCTAATTATCGAGGCTGTCCTAAGTTCCGCGAACTACAGGAAAAAAGTTTTCACAGCAACGAAAATTAGAACGCCCGATAGTTCAAGGCCGACCAGCACTAAATGTAACACCCCAGTTCTCGTATGCTCAAGTAACAGCTGGCAGGAGAAACACGCCACAACCCACCACACGGGTAGCGGCGCAACATACTGTGCCTCCAGAAACAGTAACACTAGCAGATGTGCTCACAACCTTGCTCGCTATTCAGACGCAGATGACACAAATGCAAAAACATATAAAAGAACAGGATACTAGACTAGACTGGGTCTATTCGCAGTTGTCTAGCCAGCCGTCAATATAAACCCCCCAACAGAAAGCACAATTAAGGCTTTAGTCGTGAATGTAAATTCACTTATCAGAATCGAGAGAAGAGCCGCTCTCTTTAAACTGTTGCAAGACGAAAGTCCTGACGTGCTTCTGGCTAGCGAAACTAAGCTGAATCAGAGGCATAAACTATGTCACACAAACTACGACATTATACGAAGAGACCGACCCAACTCCACACAAGGAGGAGGGGTGGCAATCTTTATTAAAAAACAACTTCAACATAAGGTAATATATAGTGGTGAGATTCGCAGATTTCAGGTGCTTGAAGCGTGCATTATCCGCATACCCCTCCGACAAGGTAGGGGGATGTATGTGATATCTGCCTACGCCCCAGAAGCACATCAACAAAATCAATTTATAGTGGAGCTAGAGACTCTTTTCCAATGCTTACAACTTTACTCGGAAGGGAACTATTACATCGTGGGTGGCGATTTGAATGCTAAACAACCAAATTGGGGAAATAGCATATCCAACACGAGAGGAAATCAACTAGCTAGTTGGCTAGATCAACATCACATTGAATATAAAGTTGACCTGCTAGCTACAGAATATCCTTCTTTCCCCAGAGGGGGCTCGTTCCTCGATATTATGCTTATTGACACACGCCTTAAACATACACATACTAACAGACAAAATATAAACTGCCTACGCACAATTGAGTATGACAGCAACCATTGTGCATTATCAATATTGATAAAAACACCAAGCGAAGTTGTGGAACTCGGTGAATGTATGATACCGCAACCCTATAACTATTGGGGTATGCGATGGACGCGTTTCACGAGAACCTTAACAAGAGAAATTCGCTTAAAAGACATTAACCCTCCTACCAACAGAAACATGCCCAACGATGACATCGACAAATACATACAAAAAATGGACGAAACTATAAAACAAACTATGGACAAAACAATACCAAAAACCACACCTACGGACAACATGAACATGTACCGAAACGCCACAATCAACGCACTCCACAGAAAAAAAAGTAGACTTCTGTCGCAACTAAAACTACGGTACAGACGATTTATTGATAGGCACGACCAGGAGATAATATCACTGAAGTCCAGATTAAAAAATCTCCAACAGCTGATAAAAGCCAACTATAGGCTATCAGCAAATTTGTATTGGAACAACAAAGTTCGGGCGGTAAAATCCAACAACCCCAGTATGTTCCCGCAAATTAATAAAATATTTAGACGGAGTAATGAAAACGAGATTCAGTGTCTCCAAATACCACGAACTGACGAAAACCAACGAATGCTGACAAATGTAGGCATAGACACAAACAACGCCATCCTAAATGACGAAGTTTTTGTGTTTGAAGATCCCTTGGAAAAAGTGAATGTTGTAGGGGCCGTCTTTCAAGAACTGTACAAGGCAAATGAAGTAATTCGGCGCAACCATGGCTTGGAAGATAGAGTTTTACTGAATTATGGTCATCTTCGAAATGATATTTTACAGTGGCGATCAGAAAACCGTGGTTTTAACGAATTCAGTAATGAAAATACGGCAAACGCCGAGATTACTGTCGAAAGCGCCAACAGTCTTTTGATCACTAGTGAAGACATCCATGGCGTCTTTGCATCATTAAGAAACAAAAAATCAGTTGGAATCGATGGAGTACCCAATATCGTACTAAAACATCTTCCTCCAATCGCAATGGACATATATGCAGTATTGTTTAACAACGCTCTGAACAACGCACACTATCCAGTACGTTGGAAAACGGCCATCATCCAACCGTTACCAAAAAAAGGGAAAGATAGAACAAACCCAAAAAATCTGCGATCGATCAGTTTGTTACCGAGTATCAGTAAAGTATTCGAAAAGGTTCTAAACAAGGCTCTACTTAAATGGGTTGAGGACAATAATATTATTCCAAATAACCAGTTTGGTTTTAAAGCTGATCATGAAACCACACATGCCGCAGCTAAACTGGTTTCAGACATTCAGTGGAATAAAAATCTGAAACAGTGTACAGGTGCCTGTTTGATTGACTTGGAGAGGGCCTTCGACACCGTTTGGTTAGAAGGGTTATATTACAAGTTAATGAGACTAGGCATTCATAGACCACTACTGTATATACTATACGACATGTTGAATGAAAGGAAATTCATCGTCAAAAGTGGCAATGTGACCTCCAACATTACTTACAATATAGAAAACGGTCTGCAACAGGGAGCGGTGTTATCTCCGATCCTTTTTAATATTTACACTAGCGACCTGGTAAGGTCTCTTCATCAGGCTATTGCGTATGCAGACGATCTGATAATATATAGAACAGCGCCAAAAATTGAAATCATTAACGGATTATTACAAGGGGATTTCAATGATGTTCAGCGATACTGCAACAACTGGAAACTCAAAATCAATATCCAGAAGTGTGAAACCATCCTCTTTAGAACACCACTGGCTCAAGCTAACAGAGACACCAGGATAAACTGGCGAAAGCTAGCTATTATGGGACCACACCAACAAACACTGGAAACCAAAACCGTAGTCAAATACTTAGGCATCTGGCTGGATCAGTATCTATATTTTAACAAACATGTGGAAGCTGCCCTAGCCAGGGCAAAGAAAGCTTACGCTATGACAAGAAGACTGTTTCATAGTAGTCAACTTGACAGCAGAGTTAAAGTTATATGCTACATGGCTCTCATCAGACCGATGATCATATATGGATGCCCGGTGTGGTTTAATGTGGGACCTAGCTTAATGGAAAAGATTCGGATTTTTGAGAGGCAATGCCTCAGGACGTGCCTTAAGTTACATCGGACTCCTGAATCCGATCACAAAAAATATTATCCCAATGAAGCGTTGTACAGTGGGACCAATATAAACAGAGTGGATAACTTTATGATCAAGCTGATCCGAGGGCATATTGCGAGATCAATGAGCTCACAGAACGATTTGATTTTTGGTGCATATTACCCAAACAATATGTATTATGTGGTGGTACGTCGCAATGGCTTTATTCCACCAGAAGCATTCCTTAGTCTTGACATGAACGGCCTCATACAAAATGAATCCGCTATACCGTTGATTTATCACGTGCGTCGGTCGGGTATAGATAAACGAATATGTTTTAATCGAGAGGTTGCGCACACTAAGGAAGAGAGCCTGCAGTTCAGTACGGCAGTAGCACAGAGAGACCGAAAAGACGCGAATAAGCAACACCAGAGATTTTGGTGGCTGAGCGGCAATTAAAACCCTGTTTCCTTATAAAACTAAAGAAATAATAATAATAATAATTAAAAAAAAAAAAAAAAAAAACCCGACAAACAACGGAAGTCTAGCAAGTAAGTAAATTATAATAATAGGAAGAAATAAAAAATGATATCTATAAAAAAAAAAAAAAAAAAAAATCGAGCTTGTTGTACGAAAATGTGTATCTTTGGGATACAATTTTCGATTTGTTATCCTTTATAAAAGAATAGTTAAGTGATCTCCGGGCCGCAGTCTAAATTCGTCTACAGTCCCTGGAGGAAGTACCCCGGGATAATCTTTAAGAATATAATAAAAACACATTCCAAAGGAAACAAGACGTGCTTTCATGTTTACCCAACAACGGATAGCTAAGTATCTCCTGCCCCCCCCCCCCCCCCCCCCCCCCCGGAAGACCAAGTGAAGACTAAGGACAGAGGCCGAATCCAAGGACGTTGCTCTTCCCTTTGAAATCAGAGGAAGCACGGCAACGACCCCTTTTGTGGGACAAGTTTTTAGAAGCTATTTTAAGAGATCACTTAGTTCTTTTAAGGACTAAGAAACACGATTCCTGAAACCAAACCCCTACAAAAAACATAACAAAAATGTTGGTGGCAGCGGTGGGATTTTCCCAAAATCTCCTACC
The DNA here is from genome assembly GCA_963931805.1 of Microdon myrmicae. Taxonomy (NCBI): domain Eukaryota; kingdom Metazoa; phylum Arthropoda; class Insecta; order Diptera; family Syrphidae; genus Microdon; species Microdon myrmicae. The sequence goes on from OZ007496.1 coordinate 122,306,355, forward strand.
ACGGAAAGAGAAGACTGGTGGGATTATCCAACAATCCCCAACCATAACATTTTGGAAGAAGTGGAGTGGGATTACTCAAAATACCCTAATAAAGGACAGGAACACTGGTCATATTATCCACGAAGGACGTCCCGATTAAGCGGATTTTCAAAATCCCCTGCAAACCTGAGAAGACTATTGCGGATTCCAACTAGAAAAGGCTGGTGCGGATGTTAATAATCCACACGTACTCCAGGCCCATGCAGACTTATGAAATAATTCTGCAGAAGGAAATAATTTTGCAACAAAAAGTGATATTTAAATTTTTTAAAAGCGTATTCCGGGGCTGACACCGGAAAGTAAGTAACACTTTTACAAGTGTTGCCTGGGGCTTAGACACCGGCTGTAGAAAAAACCAAAGTGCTAAGTGTATGACGGCCACGAGTCCCGTGGAGAAGCAGGAAACTTTGTCCTGCATAACACAAGGAGCACAACACCAGGACCAAGCAGCTAGATCCAGCAGCGACGACAGCAGCGGTAACACCAACAGGAGAAAGCTGAGCCACGCACTAGGAAAGTAAGGTAAAAGATTACATTTTTTAAATATACAGTGGAAAATTTAATGAGGCTAAGAGAGCTCCTCAAAGTGATATTAATGTAACTTTTTTTGAAACAAAAAGTGAACTCAAATTAAATTCAGTTTTGTCATTTTTGTTTTGGCAATTGGCTCCCAAATAAATAAATTTTTTAAAGTTTTGAAATTGTTAACCGAAAGGGGACGCCAAGAATAAATTGAATATTTATTTTAATTGTTCTTTTTACACGGGGATAAAGAATAAACCCCCAAGCCCAATACAATTTTTTTTTTTCATTTCAATTCAAATTTTTCAAATATATATATATATATACAGGCACAAGTGCCCAAAGTGACAAACAAGAAAATAAAAGAATTTTTTGCAAAATTGCATTTACAATATACAAGTACGCATTTATTTTTTACAACTATTTCGGCTTGTGGAAAATTTTTTAAATACATCTATCTTAAACGCGTTTTTTTAAAACACATATTTTTAACAAATTTTCAAAATTTTTTACACACACATATGCATATACACATTTTCTAAAATTTCAAATTTTTTTTCTTATGTCATAAGCTGAAGGAACAAAATTTAAATTCTTGGTCCTTGTCCTTAGCGTCTTTTTGGAAAGTTTTCTTTGGGTCGAATCTTTTCCTCTGAAACATCTGCGACACTTTGTAAATCTATTCTGGGATATTCTTTCTCTCTCGACGGTTTAGACACTTTTTCCATAGGGCGAAAGGGTTGATTCTCTCACTTTGAACAGAACAAACATCTTCATATAGGATAGAATTTAAACGAGTTTACAGAAGCTTTGTCGTCTTGAGTTTTCTTCTTGTTAGGTACGATGAATATCTCATCTCTTTGTTCTCTACCCCTTTTCACCATCACTTGGGAAGGTCTGTTTCATAAACACGTCGTTAGCGCTAAAAAGAACCCGGGTACGCGTTCGCAGAGACCTGAGCCCGAGCTCATACAAAATCGCGAGGACGAAACGTCGGAAACGTTACGAACGGGAATACGCGAACAGAGTTCTAGAATGAACTACGGATTCGGATTAAGCGACGTACTGGGACTCGTGCCGGTATTTAACGGCGACCCAAACGAACTTGAGGGTTTCGTCTCTTGTGGAGACATTCTGTTCTCACAGGCACAAGATGACAATCAGAAATCCTTTATTCTAAGGGTGGTCAAAACCAGATTGCAGGGACCGGCGCGTGATTGTATCAGACATAAAATTATTTCTACTTGGGAAGATTTGGTATCCGAATTGGAGGGAGAATTTAAAGCTCTAATCTCTAGGTCTGCTGCTCAAAATAACTTAGTGGCAACAAAGCAGGATAGCAAGGAGGGTGTGAAAGAATTTTCAAATAGACTCACACACCACCTACATGAATTGGACAGCGCCACATACGCTAGTTCATCTGATCCTGCAGTCAGAACTTATCTTCTGGCTGAAAATCAAAGACTCGCTTTGAATACGTTTGAGGATGGGATACGAAAGTCCAGCCTTAAAATCTTAGTAAAAGCACATAGGGCTTCAAATCTCAAAGCGGCCATTAGCTACGCTTTGGAACAATCTCAAAGATTGAACAGCGACCACACAATGACAACCTCCACTAACAATTTTAGGAGAAATAACCAACAAATTGTTTGCCAAACATGCAACAAGAGGGACATACTCTGCGACTTGTTATCGCAACACAAATTTTCCAAATTTCGTCCCCCAACGCATTAAGACTGAGGTTGAGCGTCTCCAATGCACATGCTGCCGAAAGTATAATCACACTCAGGCAGAGTGCAGAACAAAGTTAGCTCATATGCGAAACCAGGACCAACCTTCGACGAGTCGAAATCCCTTTAAAACTCAACTTAACCAATCCAATCAATCTCAAAATAGGACATCGACAAACTCGCCCCGGATTGAAAATCGAAATACCCGACAAAATCAAAATATTAACAGGGTATCCAATCAACAACAGGGAAACGAACTCACTCGGGCAGTGAGCAACGGCAATCCTTCTCGAGTTCAGACAATCGCCGATATACACCCCATCCCGATGTAAATTTTCAAATGCGCGTATTTTTCTGCCTTGAATTTAAGGAGCCAGTAATACGTGTAAAATTTAACCCATCGGATAAGCTATACTCGACTTTCCTCATTGACACAGGCGCCGACATCAGCCTGATCAAATTAAATAATCAATACATTGAACGATCTGCAGAAAATTCAGACCCAGTAACCATCTCCACCATTGCTGGAAAAACGGTCAGCACATGTGGAATGGTATTGGGGAAATTCGAATTTAGAACAGACAGGCACTCCATACCCTTTAAGCATAATCTTTTTGTAGTGGGAAGCAACGTAGACTTTCAACACGATGGCATACTGGGAAGCGATTTCCGTGCGAAGCACCAGTGCCACATTAACTTCAAAAAGGGATTCCTTAAATTCGCTGTGAAGAAGAGAACCATGGTAGAACTCGAGCAGCCTTTAGGAAACAATAATGAGGTCAAGGAAAATATTCAGAATGCCACGCCTTACGAGGTGTCTTCCACGGAAAATACAGGCATTCTTGAAAAATTGGATAACACCGTTCGTGAGTCAACATCCGAATCCGTTTGTCTACGGGCCGGATCTGATGCTGTGACAAACACAACGAAACCAACCGCCCTTGAATCTTCCTCTCCCCATTTAAATAAAGTTTGTGGTAACAAAAAAGGGTAAGGAAACTGCCAAAAAACTAAGTTCAGGAAAATATGAACCTGAAACTTAAATATCCCCAGTAAATTTAAAACGAAATGCCAAAATCGATCGCATAAAATTGCATTCACGATCTCAACAAATAATGGAGATTCCATTTAAAGGAAAACTCAGTCAAGAAGTGATAATTAAAAAATCCGAGATCATATATCTGGGTAATAGCTTGACAACACCACAGGACAACAAAATAAAGGTATTACTAATGAACTCATTAGACACCAGTCAGGAAGTAAACACCAACGACATAGAAGTCGGATGGGAAGATCTGGATGACTACAATATGTTACAAGCGGACGAAACCCAAAATCTTCTAAAAAAATAGGCTTGAACGGCTAGAATCACTCCTAGAGTTGCGTTATTGTAACCAGGAGGAAAGGAAATCTATCCTGAATATCTGTCGCACTTATAATAACCTTCTCGAGGGCGACTACCTCACATATACTGACGCCATAGAGCATCACTGAGAAACGAAAGCCCCCACTTTACATAAAACCAGATAGCTCCAAGCAAGAAATTCACAAACAGGTGAATGAAATGCTTCAGGACGAAGTAGTACAACAAAGTTTCAGTCCTTGGAATTCCCCTCTCTTACTAGTACCCAAGAAGGCAGGACCTGATGGGACAAAACGGTGGAGAGTAGTTGTCGACTTTAGAGCCTTAAATAAAATAACAGTCGGAGATGCATATCTATTGCCCAATATTACAGATATTTTGGACCAGCTAGGAAAAGCTAAATATTTTAGCACATTAGACTTAGCAAATGGATTCCACCAAATACGCATAGACAATAGAGACAAGGCAAAAACAGCGTTTAGCACACCCTTCGGACATTACGAATATATTCGAATGCCCTTCGGACTTAAAAACGCACCCGCCACATTCCAAAGGCTTATGAATAATGTACTCATGGGTCTCCAAGGAATAGAATGTTTCGTCTATGTAGATGATATCGTAATTTACGGATACGATCTGAACGATCACAATTCACGACTCATCAGAATTTTCGAGCGATTACAAAGACACACTCCGAAAATACAACTAGAAAAGTGTCACTTCATAAGGAAGGAGCTCACCTACTTGGGGCATGTTATTTCAAAGGAAGGTACAAAACCAGACCCTGAGAAAACTAAAGCGTTGAAAACGGTTCCAACGCCCAAGAAACAAAAAGACGTAAAATCTTTTCTCGGTTTTGTAGGTTACTTTAGAAAATGTATCCCTAATTTCGCCGAACTGGCAAAACCTTTAAGCAGATTGCTCAGGAAGAATGTTCCATTTCATTGGGATGCTTTTTGTGATGAGGCATTCACAGCTTTAAAAAGAAAGGTTATTACCCCACCAATACTGGCTTATCCAGACTTTAACCGAGAGTTTATAATAACCACTGACGCTAGCAATGTTGCGTTAGGAGCAGTGCTATCTCAAGGCACAATAGGCCAAGATAAACCTATTGCTTTCGCTAGCCGAAACTTAAACGACGCCGAAACACGGTATACAACGTCTGAAAAGGAATTACTAGCAATCGTTTTTGCACTAGCCCAGTTCTGACCATATGTTTACGGACGAAAGTTCACAATAGTAACTGACCATAGCCCTCTACAGTGGCTTATAGGACGAAAAGATTCTACATCCAGACTTATGCGATTGAGAAATCTCCTCGAAGAATATGAGTAAACAATCGTCCATAAAAAAGGAAAGCAAAATACAAATGCTGATGCTCTCAGCCGTATAACAACGACCACCCCGCTCGATCCCAACAAAAATAATATGCTCGTCACCACACGAAGTAAAGCCAAACTCGAAGAGGATGTGGCTGCACAATCATACAAAGATACTACCAATCTTGTATGGCAAGAACAAACAGGGTCCATATATACCAAGAAAAAACGTGGACTGCGTATCATAATCCTCCCATTGATAGACTCTGCTGAGGAAGAAAACCTGGCAGGAAGAATCCCAAACTTCACCAAGCCAGAAGTAGGTAAAATTACGTTTCACGAGCAAGACGGGTTATGCGCCATCACATTGCCATTGCCCTTCAGAAACCTAAGCGACCAGGAATCCGCTAAGAGTTCCCTTATTGATCTGAAGAAGATTTGCGAAAACCGGAATTTCAATTCCATTAGAATTTTAGTGCCCTTGATAGAAAACGAATCAAAAGTAGCACTCAATAACTTGCTAAAAGAAACTTTTGCTCACCTCAACGTGACAATGTAAGTTTTTTCAAATAAAAAGAAGCTTCTAACAGATCCTAACGAAATACAAAAGTTAATACCATAACTCACCTTTCGGAGGACACCAAGGAGCCACCCGAACAATCAATAGATTGAAACAAAAATATTACTGGCGCACAATGACCGCTGACATTGCGGCGTATATTCAAAAATGTGCTTCCTGCCAGATAAACAAAAGTGGAAGAAATCCTAGAATTCCTATGAAGATAACCACAACAAGCTCCAAGCCTTTTGAAAGAATTGCTTTAGATATAGTAGGACTATTACCAGTCAGCTATAATGGAAATAAATACCTACTAACGTTTCCAGACGATTTGACTAAATTTTCAGGAGCATACGCTCTAGCCAGCGCCGAAACTAAGGAAGTGGCAAGGATTTTCGTTGAAAATATCGTCTGCCAGCACGGCATACCGTCTTCTCTATTAACTGAGGTGCAAATTTTCTCAGCGCACTTTTTAAGGACATTTGTTCCTTACTTAAAATGAGAAAACTAAACACAGCACCCTATCATCCACAAACGAATGGAGCACTAGAACGGAGCCATAGAACTCTGGTGGAATACCTCCGCCACTATGTAAACCAGGATCCTCTCACCTGGGACACCTGGATACCTTACGCAATGTTTGTGTATAATACTACACCTCACAGTAATACAGGCTACACGCCGCATGAATTACTATATGGTTTCCCAGCCGAAATACCCAGTTCTCTCAGACAAAACCCCAAAAGCACTTATAACTACGACCATTACGCAAATGAATTAAAAATGCGATTACAACATGGTTATCGTACAGCAAAGGGAATACTGATAGAGAAAAAACAAAAATCTAAGGCATACTACGACCAAAAAGTAGGCCGTAAGAAATTTAATGTTGGCGACAAGGTTCTATTAAAGAATCACTCAAGACCTAACAAGTTAACCTCCCTGTGGAAAGGCCTCTACGAAATTGTCAAGATCCTATCCGAAGAAAATTCAATCCTCAAAACAGGAAAAGGAACCCGAATAGTCCACAACAATAATATAAAACCATTTGTGGATTAGGCAATCACGAATGGGTCTCCAAAGAAAAGAAATAAAAGTTGAAGGAAAGTAGATGAATAGATGTATAAATAACCTTACAAAAAAAAATAAATAAATATATATACGTATAGTAAAACCTTAGGAAAAATCATAAAGTAATACTCTACCAAAATACTACGATTTATATAATATTCAATACTACGATAATTTAAAATTTGCCTCAAAAAAAAAAAAAAAAAAAAAAAAAAAATGTCTATTTAAATAATTGTATACGAAAAAAATAATTTTGTAAATATTATACAACATTTTAATAACCAGAAAACAAACAAAACAAAAATTTATATATGAAGACAAATACAAATACTAACTCACTTAATAAAATAAGTTTATAAATATCAGACACTATGTTAATCAACTACCACTGACTTAAATGAAAAATTTTTTTGTAATAATAATAAATAATCTTAAGTTATAAGAAAAACACTTTATATATATATGAAGAAGAAAAAACGAAAATACAAAAACAAAACTTACGAAACAATGTTAAAATAAGAATTTCTAATATTTATATAAGTACAAAACAGTTTTCAATTAAGAAATACTAAGCAGTAAGAAAATTTATGTATAACTCAAAAACAAAGAAAAAAAAATTGTAGAATTAAAGTGTACATTCAAATACATGAAAAAAAAATTATATAAATAAATAAACGCACGACAAATAAGGACAATGAAAAGTCCTCAAAAAAAAAAAACAGAAATAATATATGTAAATAATGAAATTTATGTTTAAATAATGAAAATTCTATGTAATACACAAATTGTAAGAATAAACCATAAACACCTTACTTATCTATGTATCTTTTTACAAATAATAATAGTACTTTCTAAAAACAAAAAAAAAAAAAACCCAAAGTTACAATAAGAAATAATGTTAATATAATGGATTCAAATACTTATGTAATTATAAAACATTCTACAATTAACCTTATACTCAGAAAATAAGAAAATATTTACTTTAAATCAAAACGAAAATTTTTAAAATTAAATTTTTAAAATTAAATGGTTAACCACCAAAAAAAAAAAAAAACAAATTATATTAATTTTTAAACCAAACGTCTATTGCACATACAACCAAAACCAAACTAAACGGATATACCCTTAACTGAAAATAAAATACTTAAAGTAAGAAAACTTAATTTTTGGATAACCAACAACTACCATTAAACACAAATTATATGAAACCTTAAAAACCAAATTGTATTTGTACAAACTTTCAAAAGAAAATATTCAAATTTTATTATATAAATAACCATCGTGGAAACTTCGATACACGACCATACATACAGTATAAAGACGATTACATTAATATTAAGAAAGAAACAAGCTACAAAAAATACACATTTATAATAATATTATATACTAAAGCACTATGTAAAAAACAAAAAAAAAAAAAAAAAAGATCAGGCCAGACCACTTTCCAGAAAATTAATCTCATAGAGATCAATTTTTTTTTTTTAAGGCGGGGAAGATGTAGTGCTCTAAAAAGCCCGACTACCTTTTTCCCCCATTCCTACATCCAAATGCTAGCTATAATACGCTAAAACGCCAAAATCTTATCAAAACCCACAATAACCCAAACATGAACCAAAATTCGCAATAAACGAATCAAACATTCGTTTATCGCATAACATTTGCCCCCACGGGATAATTAAATCCAAAACCTTGAATTAAAATTAAAAGTTACAATTAACGAATCTAATATTCGTTTACGTTTCACATTTGCCCCACAGCATCAACCAAATCCAAAATTCAGAGATCATTATCTCTATCTGAAAATGTTCCATGGAGGAAAACAAACAAAAACTCAAAAGCAGATACATTCCCACATCTGCGCAATAGTTTCATAAGAATTCAAGAAATTGAATTGAATTGACAGTTCAGCGATCCAAATAGCCAGGATATAAAAACAATTAAATCACTAATTAAAAATCTTCAAAAACTGATCCGTGACAATTACAGATCAGTAATTAATGAAGACTGGAACAACAGAATTCAAGCCATCAAAGCTAGTGGAACGAATATCTTCACTGAAATAAATAAAGTTATTCGAAGGAAAGATTATAATGACATCCCATGTCTGCCAGTTCCGCGGAATCCCGAGAATTGTCAAACTCTGCTGAACGCAGGACTTTCCCTGGAACAAATTGAAAATTTTTAAGTATTGTACTTGCAATAAGATTGTAAACCGGAGACATTAAAATTCATTTTGGTGGAACAAAACAACACCGCCAAAGGTTCAAATTACATTCTTAACTATTATCGAAAGACACTATATGGTTACCACAGCTTTGTGCCTATGGGTACACTCTTCCAATTTACGAATCTTTACGAATCTTAACTTACTATTTATTCCTGCGAAATTGTGAGGAACTAAGGACTTTCAGGAATGTTTGCACCCTCACTGCCTACAATGCCATTGGGGCTTTTTTCTAGTAACCCCAGGCACAAAGTTGAAACATGGCTTTAATTTATAATGAAGTTACAGCACTCTATCATAAATGAGGAAGTTCAAAAGTTTATAAATTACGAGTACAATACTCTGAAAACGTCGCCCAAACAGGAAAGACTCTTTCACTTGTGTACAAAAGTGGAAATTTATGTCCATGGCCCCAAGTCAAACTAGGCAATGGCAGAAGATTTTTGTACAGGCGTTAAATAAATCAAGCAATAAAGTACGTTGAGTCGGTTGACGAGTCAATCTGGATTTCGATTATGGCCAGAATTTTAGTGGCAGCTTAGTATCATAACGAAAACAGTATTTAAAAGTAAAATGAACGATATTCAATCGGTGCACAACAATCGAACACCGGTTGTTGTGCACCGATATGAAAGTAAACAAATGATGAAAAGGATGGTTGTTTACTCTAAGACCTCAAGAGAGATAAGAGTAAGGATGGTTGTTTACATTAGGACCTCAAGAGAGATAAGTGTAAGGACAAGTTTCGTCCCCATGTAATGACCGGCATAAATTGTGTTGTCTTTTGGGTATATCTTCACGCCCGATTGAGACCACCACATCAACTTTGCAATAAGGTGTCAGTGTGTACACTCCGAATTGAACTGAATTGAGTTCAATGGATAGTGTTACGTCTCCAGCGCCGTGCTTCCTCTTTCGAGGGAAGAGCGTGGGGGTTATATATTTATTAAATTAAGGGGTTATTAAAATAATTAAAGTTTTCTTTATTAAAATAATTATTTGCTTTATTTTTATTTTATTGAACTCAGCTGTCTCAAGCTGAGCTCTATTCTGAACTACATTTTCAATATAAATTTTCATGTTTTTATAGAACATTTTGTTCCAACTAACTGTGTCGTATAAAATGAACAAAACAATCCAGAAGTCTCTGTGACTTAAAATTTTGAATAAACTTTGCACGAAAATCAAAGTGGCTATGTTTTGAAATGAAAAATGTGCTTGTTATGAAAAGGGGCATGTTTTTAAATGTGCTGTAAGTGACTGGATATAGAATATTGTGTCTGTTTATTTATGAATTGTATTAAATGAGAATGTAAGATATGTGAGGATGTAGTTTTAAAGGTTGTGTTAGAAAGGACATGAGATTATTCTTAAAGCGAATAAGGGTAGTATTCTGGAATACAACAATAGGTTGGTTCGAACTAAAGACGCATCTAAGAGCGTCAGAGGGGTCAGACGCTCGCGAATTAAGGTTGTGTTTGGCAAAGGTACGAACTTTTTCTGCCATTTGAAGTTGCGCCCAATGCCGTCCAACCATAAACTATTGTTACAGTTTCTTGAATGGACCAAAATACTTAACAAGTATAAACATAAAAAAAATAATTTCATAATATCAAACAAAATAGAACCGAGAATGCTATAACATGCGTAAAATGATTGGCATGTTGTTGCACAAGAGTTCGGAAAATGGTAGGCTCATTGTTTGTTTACAACTAGAAGAAGTTCAGTTGATCTTCCTGTTTACTCTTGGTGTATAAAGCTAGCATGTCTTTCAATTTGAAGCATCATTTTCTTGACTAGGAATTTGTTCGGTCCCCGTGTTTCATTCGGTGCGTATCATACTTGCTAGTTGTGGCAATAACAGTAGACTTACCACACACTAAACACATGTGATATCGATAAAACACTCTTGTTGTAAGTTTATTTGAGTTTAAACTTTATACGCGATCACCCTTCTTGTACAGACGCGACACTTTCACAACCGATTTTTGCCTTTTTAAGATATAAATTACGTCTGACGAGTACGACGGATTGTATGGGCCTCTTCTAATACAATACTTAGAAACAAGACGGGCTTTGAAAGTGACGCTGGTTAGACTGAGGCTTAAACTCTTTAAATAATATAATATCCGTCTTAGTTTCTTACAGTTCTCGACAGTTTCTCAACGATTCTTCTACTTCTTCGGTTGTGAAGATCGAAGGATACGATTTAAGTTTTATGTTACCCTTTGTATAGGTTAAACACAGCTCACGACCTATTTAAATATGGTAAACATGTCATAAACCCATCCACACCTGCACTCGTGCGTATCACCATCGGCATATGCACTCGCGCCATAAAACCAATCCACATATGCATTCATGCGTATCATCAGTCATAAACTTATCTGCGTGCGTATCACCACTCACGCTGGACATTGTCTAGCCTTTATGACACATCCGATCTTCACAGCTTCCACGAGAGCAACAATGTTGCACCCATCATCTCCCAGCACATTATCCCCAGCACACCAATGTAATGACCTATGTCATCGGGACTTTACGACCCAGCATCCGGGACAACGTCGCATGGCAGACAATATAAAAACGATATTGTAACTTAGTCTGTAAGTTAGTTGCTCAGCAAGAGCTTGAGAATAAAGTGTGTTGCTTTTTAAAAACTCAAAAAGAGTCTTTTAATTTGAACTTATATATTACAATAACGTACACAAGAGATCTGTGCGTTGCAGTACATTCTGTATCGTCTCCGGATTGTTTTATCCAGAGATAGCGAAAAACACACGACGTGAGGTGAAAAGAAAAAACAAGATTCGAACACAAAACGAATGACCTCAAATGTTGCCACAACCGTACAATACAAACACCAACTGTTTCCGTCTTTGTAGTAAAAAGCGTAACAATAGTAGACGGATGTCACCCCAGACTCGCCTAAAGGCAAATTATAAATAGACATGTAATTTTTTTTTACACTAACGCGCGCACAAATGGGGATTTTGAAGTACCCTTAAATGTCAGAGCACAGTGCGAGCGGGTGGAGAGGAAATGGATAAGGAAAGGAGGTGTCGATGTACATATATTGGTCTTGAATGTCTGGACATCACAACGACCAGAAAACACATGATCAGGCAGAACATTCCACATTCGTGTAGTTCGGCTAAAGAATGACTCTCTATGTTTATGTGTACGCCTGAAGTCCACTTTCAACGTAAACTGATGCGCACTCACAGATTGACGGGTATTGCGGGAAATGTCTGAAGGGGCGGAACACATTCAGCCAGTTCAGTTGAGCAACGACCGTGTTAATACCTATACAAAAGAGATAGGCATGATAGGTTGCGCCTGTGTTCTAACGACGGAATTGATCGACTTACGGCTGAGTCGCCAATAAGTTTCACTGCTCGCTTTCGTATCCTGTCGAGCACGTGTAGTGAAGTTTTGGATGCGCCTGACCAAATATGGGACTTGAACACCTTTTTTGGACGAATATACGCCTTGTAAATAGTGGCCAGGTTGGACGGAGTGAAGTATCTTTTGCATGTCTTAAGGAACCGCATATATTTGACTGCACTTTTCGCAGCTTCAAATACGTGGTCATTCCAATTAAGAGTCGGATTAATACTAACCAACTGTGACAGTGTATGTGAGCACGTGTTTAGCAAAAAAAAAAAAAGTTGAAGCAAAAGGAAAACAAAACAAAAATAATAAATATAAATAAAAAAGAATCAAAAGGAACTAAAATATATAGGGAAATTATAAAATGAAGCCAACCTAATAACTGGTTTACAACAAAGACTGGCCTGCTATCTTGGATGCAACATGCTCGGTGTATCGACCCGCAGCATGCAGAATGGCAGACAAAAAACAAAAAATTAAAAAATTGAAACCGAAGTCCGCGTTAATAAAACGCCCGGCGAGCTCTCCATTAACACGAGCGACATCAAAAATAAACAAGCCAAACGAGACAATAGCAGACTTGCTCGAAAAGGCGCAAAAAATGGAAGAGGACAATACAATCCTCCCGGTTCCATATAATGACGGCCATGTCACCAATAACATGTTTGCATGTTTAGCGAGTACCGAGACTGAGGACGAAGAAGAGGAAATCAGCGATCTTGAAACAAGGCTATCCCGAGCAAGGGCGCAATTAGCAGAGAAGCGACGCAGAAAAAAGGAATTGGCTGAAAAGGAGCAGCTAATGGTGAAACAACAGCAGCAGAAAAATCAGCAACAATGTGCACAACAGAAGCCTAGCCAACAAATAGGATGTCCACCGCAAGAAATTACACAACAACAACCACAACAAGAGCAACAGGCAGCAAAAAGGAATGCGAAGATGCCACCCACCAACATTAGAGATATGGACTGTAACGAACTGGTAAGTCTATGGAAGCTTTCTATTGGGGAGGATTTTTCAATTAAAAGACTGGCAGGGAACAGGTTTGCCATACAGACAAACTCGGTTGAGGACTTCGAAAAAATTAAAAATATGCTAAAAAGGGCCACCGCGGAATTTTACACGTACACCCCGAAAGAAATAAAGAATATAACGGTTCTACTAAAAGGCGTTGACCCTGAAACAGAACCAGAACTTCTATTACAAACGCTACGAGAACTTAACTGCAATGATATTGAGTTTAGCGCGGTAAAACCTTTCAATACAGCTAGGGCTAGACGGGAGAATCGTAAATTACCATTCTTCCTGGTGCAGCTGGGCCCCGGTAGCAAAATTGGTGGACTTAGGAAAATCACTGTCCTGAACTAACAAATTGCCAAATGGGACAAATTGAAAAAATGCAGAGATATAATCCAGTGTCTTTGCTGCCAAAGGTTCGGGCACCCAACAGCAAACTGCGAAATGCAGTATCGATGCGTAAGATGCGGACAGGACCACAGCGCCGAACAATGCACGTTAGGTAAAGAAAGGGTAGACGACAGATTTCTTCTAAGGTGTGCAGTCTGTAAGAGTGAGGGTCACCCCGCTAATTATCGAGGCTGTCTCCTAAATTCCGCGAACTAAAGCCAAAAAAAAAAAACGCGAATCAGCTTAAGGGGCGGGCGGGGGGGGGGGGGTGGGGTGGTAATTATGTAACAATTTCTTTACCCTTTTTGAAAGGAGTTTCATACTTAGGAGAGGAATGGAACCCACTGAAAGACGTACGGACGTTGCCGGTAGTGTTTTATATTCTGTTTATTTTCTATAATTATATAGTTTAACAATATTGACCTTATTTACAATAAGTTTTCCTCCTCTTTTTTTTTACATTTATTTTATATTTACGTGGATATGTTCACATATATTAATATTAAATTATTTAATGTTTCACAAGATTGAAAAAAAATGTAATATAAACCTTGTGAATTGCGATACTAGAGCTGCATTTAATGAGATCCAATACACTTGAATTTATAATTCAATCTACTTTAAACAGGTATAGTAATTTCTGTCTTTAACAAAACACCGGTCCCCCCGGTAGTCTGATAAATGCGTCCGCTCAATGGCGTGGCAGAACTACTTATCCCTGAGACTTGGCGAGGCAACTGGTGGTATGCTGTCATAAATTGTCGATAGTGATGTGGTAGTGTTGTGTTTATCCTACGGATCTTACGATTCATAAGGTGATGCTCTGAGGTTGAGTTGACTATGTGGCGAATGGTCGCAGGTGGCTCGGGATTACGAGAACCTGAAACACCTTAATGAGGGCCGCGGCAGTTTGACAACATCATGCCCCAGAGCAAGTTTATGTAGTCGTGTTGGAGCATAATTGTATATATTTAACCTGTGATAAAGCGCGTGCCGGTGCGCTTTCTTACTACAGTCGACAGTTAAATTAACTCGATTCCTTTTTATTTGGTATTTAATGTGGATTTACAATTTTTTTTTTTACTATTTAAAGGTGCAATTGCAACATGGCTATTGCACCGCAAGGGAAATACTTTTGGAAAAAAAAAACAAAAATCAAAAGCGTACTATGACCAGACAGTGGGTCACAAAAAATGTAATGTCGGTGATAAGGTATTACTAAAAACCATTGAAGACCAAATAAATTAACCTTTTTGGGGAAAGGTCCCTACGAATTTATAAAGACACAATTCTAAAGAGTGGAACGGGTACACGCGTAGTTCACAACAACAATTTCAAACCATTCGTACACTAAACCCCTTAAATTCGATGTATGAAAGAAAAGTGTTCCCAACACAACAAATCTTTATTTTAATCGAGTCCTTTGAAAAAAGAAAGTAATATGTGTATATCTATGTATGAAATACGAAAAAAAGAAAACTTCTAAAATATATACTTATATACTTCTGAATAAACGGAACACAGGAATGGAAAAATGAAAGAATATATATGTTCAAATACCTGCAAATAAATAAAACTATACTACTATGCTATTTATTGGCCTGTAGGAACCCGGAAGTTCATGACCTCACCGACTCCACTCCGCCATCGTTCCCTGTCCTGTGCACTCTCCTTCCACGCTCGACCATCTGATCCGATTTCCTCAAGGTCAAACCTTATATTGTCCTCCCATCTCCGCTGCGCCCGTCCTGTCGGTCTCTTTCCCTTTGGTCTACCGTCAAGAATTCTACGCACGGTCCTATCCTTGCCCATTCGCGCCACATGGCCGGCCCATCTTAATCTTCGCGACCTGATCACTTTCACGATTGCGGGTTTACGGTATAGCTCTTCCAATTCGTGGTTGTGGAGTTTCCTCCGTTGTTCTGTCTCCTCGCCACATTTACCGCCAAAGCTACCTCTTACAACTTTATTCTTGAATACGCGGAATTTGTTTTCTTCCCGTTTTGTGAGAGCCCATGTTTTGCATATTTATACAGCAATCGGCGTGATTGTGGTTCTATAAACAAGGAGCTTTATGTTACGTGACAGCAGTTTGGATTTCAGCAGGTTAATGACTGCGTGCCAACTAGCGTTGCCGGAATGTAGTCTTTTGTTAATTTCGACATTTCGTTACTGGCCATCAGTGTCGTTCCCAGATATTTAAATTCTTTAACTTTTTCGAATATCTTGCCTCTGACGTTTGTATGTGTCCCCTGAGGTCCACCTGCTCTCGCCATAATCGTGTATTTTGTTTTGTCTTCATTTATTTCTACGCCCACCTCTTCTGCTGCTTGCATGATGATTTCGCTGGTTTCACTTACAATTTGTATATTATCGCCCAGAGCGGCGATATCATCGGCATATGCGACCACTTATGTGAGCCCCTTCAGGGATGATCCGCCCATGTTGTCATCTTGTACCTTTCTGATGACATACTCGAGCACAAGGTTAAAAAGACATGGTGAGAGACCATACCCTTGTTTTAGTCCGTCCCGGATTTCAAATAGTTCTGAGAGGTGGTTTTCCTCTCTAACCCGCCCTTTGTTTTCGTTCATGCAGATTTGAATGAGCGCGGCATATTTTTCGCGATTCCCAGCTCAACCACAATATGGTAGAGTATTTGCCTTGCGACTGAGTCCTAGGCTTTTTTGAATTCAACGAAGAGATGTGGAACCGTCTCTCCGTATTCCCACTTCTTTTCCAGCCGTTGCCTTATTGTGAACATTTGGTCGCTTGTTGACCGGTTCCTACGGAACCCGCATTGGTAGTCTCCCAATATGTCTTCTGCGTACGGTGTAATTCTCGCCAGTATTACATTTGTTAGTGTTTTGTATGTGGTTGGGAGCAATGGTATTCCTCTGTAATTTTCGCAGTCAGATCTGTCACCTTTTTTGAAAATGGGGACGACTATTGAGGTTTCCCATTCCTCCGGAATGACGTCCTTATCCCATATTGTTTTAATCAGTTGGGGGACCTTTCGAGCGGTTGCCTCTCCTCCATGCTTCATAAGCTCTGCCGGTATGCAGTCGACTCCGGGAGCTTTGTTGTTTTTCAATCGATTTATTGCGTCTACAACTTCGTTGAAAAATGGCTCTGGGATCTGAGGCTCGGTTGTATGTACGTCTGGTGCGTTTATTTGTGATTGATGGGTGCGAACATTCCGCAGGTTTTTAAAGTTCCGTTTCAATCTTGTCACGGTATTTATTGTTTCTGTGACCAGATAGTCGTTTTTGTCTCGAATTATTTTGTCTCTCCCTCGGCAGCCATTTCTAATTGAATTTATGCCGGCATACATACCTCTGGTTTTCTTTGGTCTGGAATTTTCTAGGATTTCTTCGATCCGAGTCTTCTCCCATTCACGTTTTTTGCATTTGAAAAGTCTCATTGTCTCTTTCCGAATCGTCGCGTATCTTTCTACGTTGACTTCATCATATCTTCTTAAGTGGATCTGATGCGGTTCTTTAATACATTCCCAAAGAACCGCCCATCCTCTTAAATTAACCACCTTCCAAACGCATAGTACTTACCTGCAATTAGGGGCAGCGTAAGCTCCCCTGCAGCACCACACCTGAAAGTTAAAATCAAGGCATGCATCACATTGAATTATTATCTGAACCGTACCATATCTCCATCGGCTCGGCTTGTCAGCAATTAAAATAGATAAATACTTGCTGGCCAGCGTAATTGTTGACACAGACGTAGCCGATGGGTTTTACTACGGTTCATAACCATTTATTGCCCCAGTCCAGAGGTTCGCAACACTTGCGACCAATTTCCTTTATCGGTTATCTACCGACCATGGGATTTGGGCACTAATATGATTCACCATAAACAATCATACCCCAGCCAAGCCTACGATACCCGCATATTAATCAAACATATAGCCATCCACTCTGACCCTTTGCCGCCGTCGACGAGGTTTCTGCTGACTTATGACAACAAAATAATTTGCCTCCTTGTGCACCGGAGCCATATGGCTAGATTAGATATTGCCTACATCGGTGTTTCCAAGAAATCGTTGGCAAATAACATGACGACCCCTTTTGTATCATAGGCACATCATTTACGTTATGTGTGCCACCATTTGATCTGTGAAATAGCGTTTTTGTTTACTTTGAAACAAAAATCTATTTCGATCTCTGGCATACATCACCAACGATGTATGGGTACATCGCCCCCGACGATCGCACTTCTGTTTGATCAGGTGTCCACCGATCATAGCCCTCATCGCAGGGCATTGTACTTGTCCTATACGGACACATATAGAATCCTTCCTTATCTATGCAATTCGCGGCCATCGAACTGATGGATGTGAGTTGCATCATCATCGAGTCAGATTTCTATCGCCACAGCGGACAGTCGCACCCGCTTAGAGTTCCGCCTTTTACCAGCCCCGCTACTAACTAGCCAATTTCGTTTTCCATCGATACACGGAATTGAGTCGGGGTTAAGTGACGTTTTCCTCTCGTACGTGTACTAAGCAATGTCGAGCTAGTGTCGATTTACGCCCTATTTTGCGCGAGTCCGATAATATAGCGGCATAGTTGCCATCGATTGAAAGAGAGGTGTAATGTGGAATTGAATTAAAAGAATATTATGTAACTAAAACCAATCGACTAGTTTTATTAATTGGCTTTCACAGGTGATCAGTGTTTTGTTTAAACTCCGGCGTCTTTACTGGTTTATTCCTCCTCGGCGAACGATTTAAACTGAATTACCGGTGTGCTTTTATTCGTTTGGTCTTTTGGTGGTCAATCACTTTATGCAGACGGTGGAAGGTTAAGTGAATCCGTGTCATACTAGGCACACTACTTAAAATGCCCCACAGATCACTCTAAGCCGTTTACGTTTTTCGATCTTCGCTCTACGCTTATCGTCAAACCGAGGTTTGAACTTAATTGGTTTTTTAAATCCGAATACCTTTTGGGCTGTTTGTTTGGCTGTGTCTCTGACCGATGTCCAATTAATGTCCACACTATTCACTTCCTCTTCCTCACTGCTCCCATTCTCTAGGATGCTAAATCTATTCCTTAGTTCGGCTTGATATTCAGCCCTTTTGCGCTGGTCTTTTAGTTTATCAATGTCGAACTTTTTCCTCGTCTCCTCTGACTGCCCATGTGGGTTTGCTGCGAGCCGACTCGTGATTTTGCCCATCACTAGAAGATGATCGGAGGCACAATTTGCTCCTCTATATGATCTTACGTCAAGGTGTTAAATGTGGATGGTATTATGAATTGTACTCTTTGTGTTGAGTTCAATATTCAATGCCAAGCCCGCTCTTTATTTTACATTTATAGATAATTTTCATATTCCAGGTGGCGTTGCCAAAGCAATCCGCGCATGGCGTTTCACCTGACAACGACAAAACTTGTTTCAGATATACAGTAGAACAAGGCTACAATGTACAGAGGCAGAGGTCTGGTTGACCTTGAAAAGGCCTCGTAACCATATGGCTGAATATCTGGTATACATTATCTACGATATAATAATGGGTAAACAGTTTGTGGTGAAATGTGGAGACATAATCCCCAAGAAAACCTTTCATATCGAAAACGGCTTAGATTTGAGAGCAGTGAATTCTTTCATTTTATTTAACATTCACACTAGTGATCTAGTGGATTCTCCCAACCATGCAATTGCATACGCCGACGGCATTATGATGTATAGATCTGGAGAAGCGATTGAGATCAATAGACTTCTGCAAGATGACTTCAATAGAATCAAATGTTTTTGCGATGACTAGAAATTAAAGATCAATTTCCAGAGAGCAGAAACTACCCTTTTCAGAACACCTGTTATAAAATACTTTGTGTATTGCACTATATATGCACTGCACACACAGAAAAATAGAAAACACAAACACACACAGAGAGATAAACACCCAAATAGTTAAATAAAAAACACGTGACTGTTCTTAATCTACTAACGCTTTATTTATCAAATAAAAATTTGGTTTTAAACCCTTTATGTTGGGTACATAATTCAACTCACAAAACTCAGTTTGTCTAAAACAATATTTTTAATGTTTGGAATCTGAGAGAAACACAAAACTGAATGGTCGTCAAAGCGAACATGGTCAAACTATTCCGTCAAATGCAGTTTTTGGGTTTTGTTTTAAATCCAATTCACAAAATTCAGTTTTTCTAAAACAATCATCTATATGTTTGGATTCTGAGTGAAAACACAACACTGACACTGAATTGAATTTAGAAAACGTATCCAAAAGATTCGAATTATTGCACGATGGTTTTAAATGGAATATATTCCGGCGAAATAAATATTATCCGCGAAAGGAACTCGACGAAGTCGTATGGCAAACACCGTCAACGAGTTACGCGCGACTTTTTCTTCTCTCTTCGATGACGGGTGTTAATCACTTTACTTTTTTAAAAAGAATTTACGCGCGATCGGCTTTCGCTTTTACGTCCGTTTTGGACGATGGTTTTAATCAAACTCTCTGATAGAATCTCCAAAACCGGACGACGTTCATACACACACACTTGCAGAGCGAAAGATACATCCATTGTTTACCCACAATAGATCTTTTTCGATATACATGAGGTATGCTTCGCAGTACATTTCCTGAAAATCATAAACATTGAAAATGTTTATGATCTGCGAGATCTGATTGTGTGGATGCGTGTATACAATTCTTAGAATCTTGTATTTACACAAGTGTTCATTTATGGTCACCGATGGCAAAGATATTTTGTATACTTTATTGCGTCGTTACCATAGAATTGTTCTTTGTTTTGAGTAGCACATTATTTTTTTTTGTGTCGTCATGGATTTTTCCCAGATGTGGTGTCTGGATTCCATGATTTGCCCGTATATGCATTTTGAATCTAAAGCACTTCTACAGGTACTCATTGGATTGGGTATGTTGATTTGGATTAATCAACATATGGGGCTTAACATGAAGGTGAATCCTGTTAATGGTGGGGAATGGCCCTCAAAAAGGGTGAGTATTAGGGGGGGGGGGGGGGGGGGGGGGGGTAGGCGTTGCGTGTAACACACCCTTGTCCAGGGCCTCGCAGGATACAAAACAAAATAGGACAAAAAGTCCATTGTTGGAAGTAATAATCTTTCCCTGCAAGTGAAAACTATAGTTAGATACCTTGAAATCTGCCTTGATCAGTATCTTTACTTTAAAAAGCACATAGCAACTGCTGTTACCGAAACTAAAAATGCATAGGCTATGACAATGTGTCTATTCGCTAGTAGACCCAAAAGTGAAATTGATTTCATACGGCATTCATCCGACCAGTATTGCTGTATGGCTGACTCGGATGGTATAACATACCCGCTTTCTACATGTAGAAGTTTCGGGTGTTCGTGAGGTGATATTTGCGTTCTTGTGTAGGAATATACAGGTCCCCAGAGTCGCAACATAAAAAATTCTATCCTAATAAAGTCTTGTATGACAAATCGGGACTGAACAGGGCAGACAATTTCATTACCAAGGCTAATCCTGGTCACACTACAAGGACAATGTGCAGTGAAAAAAATCTTATTTCGGGAGCATAATTTAATTAACGTACTATAATATTAATTCAATTCATATCGCACGAAATACGATCTTAATCGTCTCCTCGTTAATTGCCTACCCATGACGCACAGTCATTTCCCACTCAAGCTACACGCTATCGAATTACGAGTCGTTTTTTGTACCACATCGTATATCGTCATTCATATCCAAAACCAAACACCTGGCACGGGAGATTCGCTGCTTACTGCTGGCGCCTACAAAATTACAACCCCTGGAAAAATGCAACGGAATATGACAATTATCGTACGCCAGGAGGGAATTCCCATAAAAAAGGAGACGCCTACAAAAGAAAGGCACATGGATCATGACGAATTGCCACCGGTAATTCGAAGTAACGAAACGAATTGCTTGAACTAAGGTCATCTGCGATTCTCCCCCAATAATTTCGGTTTAAAAGAGAGTGTACTTTCTAGAGCGGGTTAATTCCCCCAGAAGAGTTCCTCTTCTTGGATAGAAAAGGTCTTATCCAAAACAAGAATGGATTATTATTATTTACCACACTTTCCGTGGTGCCAGGGATAAACGAATTCTCCATGATAATGAGTTCCTAATGTTCCCGATCCTAACCGTTTCAGTATGGTGATTAGTGGAAGAGATAAATCAATTAAAGATCGATCCAACTGACGGTGGATTACTGACGAAGAAAGAACTATACGTCCCCTCTCAGGCGCAATGCTACCATTTCCCTTCCCCCCTTTGCTAATTATTATTATTATTTTTATTTTTTATTTATGTTTTATTTGTATATTTTGTTTCGTTCTTTAATTTTTTTTCAGCCAACTCAAAAAAATTAAAATATGGACAAATATATATATATACATGTATTGCAAAAGTACCAATAATGTAACAGAAATTTGTGGGGAAGAAGTATGCGCCAGACACGGGCACTAGGTTCACTTCCTTCCTCCATCATCCACTGAACGAAAGTTCCGCCGCAATTATCCACGAACAAAAGAAATAAATACATCGACAAAAGAACGAAACGTCGCCACGTTTGCTCACGACCAGGAGTAAAGGGTAAATTGTTCTCAGGAACGGTCCGAAACACACAGTTGGTAGTCACCGGGAAATCCAAAAATAAAGCGCACTAAATATTATTCAGGTATTATTTTATTGATTAACTTTGAACATTGAATTTAATTGTTTCGTTTCACGGTATGTTTAACTATAACACGCACGAGTGGGGGTTATTCCTCGACTCTGGTTATATTATACTCGATTTGCGTCCCCTTGCGCACCGGGGAGCAGGGGCGGTACGACCGGTGTGGTCGGCGGATGTAATTGGACTCAGCGATATTTAATCGCTATCGAAAGAAATTCGGCCAGTGAAACTGGCTCTCTTAATTAGGGTAAAGTCTCTCTTTAGGGTAACCAAACAGATCTCATAGAGAAGATCGTCACGGTACAAATGTATGTGTGTACATTGGTTCTTTCATGAGTCAAAGCCATGGCATCGAATCTAAAACAAAGAAAGGGAAAAGGGATCGTGAAGATCTTTGTTTATGTGAGAAGGTTACTGGGAAACGAATCCAGAAATATGTAAGACAAAGGGACCGTTGATGATCATTGTCTACAATATGCATAGCAGCTGTATTGACAGCCGCAATGCATCATGAACAATGTGCTAATTGGTTTTGGCTTGTTTACAGGGAAATGGTGTTTATTGCATCGCTGGTACGGGTAGGTATTCAATTCTTATTTGCATTTGCCTATGTTGTAGGATTTAATTGATGCCTTAAGCCGCAAGATGCGTATATTTGTTTTTGTCCCTGGGATATAGGTCGCCAGCCAATGTGTATGTAAGGAGATTTATTACACATGGTGAGGCCGGGAAATAGGTCACGCAATGCTCATGATCCCTGTTATGATGGTTACATTGTATGTAAGCCAAATTATTTTTTCTCAGGAATTCGTCTAGGTGGAAATGCACTTGGTGAGATTGGGATTTGCCTGGCACCCAAGGTGCCGAATTGGTTTTGGGATTCATGATAAGTTAGGAAGGAATTCTTATAGGGAATTTGTATGCGAAGAAATGCATGAAAGGTAAGGATTCTTTTACAGGGACTTTTAGATTATAAATTTGATCTATTTGATGCGTCCCCCGCTTGGTAGAAACCTTGACGTGGTGCGGGGTCTTAAAGTACAACGAATCACTCAGGGTGCTGACGGAAGCATATGCTTCCAGTAGGGTCACCCATGTCAGACAGGCTAGCGAGGAGTAACACACAAAGATCTACCACCTCTAATCCAGGGTGTTACGCGTCACCGTGCCATTTGGATGGTTTGCAGCCAGGGGTATACCGGCTGTATTATAACGGCGCCTCTTTGACACCGGGTCGAATCAAAGCAGTAAGCAGACCTTACCACATCAAAACGGGGCTCTGATGTGGCGGACTATTTGAAACCCCAAGTCTCGTGGGATCAAAAATGAATAACCAATATACAAAAAACAATCCCACAAAAAATCCGGTAGGCGTAGGTGTGATGAGCCGACACTACCATAAGGGAAAAAATCATCAAGAAAACACCCACTCGGCAAAAAGAAGACGTAGGGAAAAACTGAAAAAGTGGGACATACGCGTCGGCACGTGCAATATTCGAACGTTATATAAACCAGGCGCGATACAGACGGTCGTAGAAAACGCAAAACAATATAAAATGGACATCGTCGCGCTTCAGGAAGTTCGACTCCCACATCAAGTAATCGAAACCAACGGGTTTACACTGGTGTGTGGAGGTACCGATACACATAACCTCGGAACTGGCATCATCATAAGCCAGAAGATTACGTCCCATGTAAAAGATGTGCAATTTATTAATGACCGAATGTCGGTGCTAAAAATACAGGGCCCATGGTACAATTACCTGGCGCAAGATTAATAACCTTGCCCGAAAACAAAAAAAATCATTATGGAAAATTTAACAAGCCTCAGGACTTGCTAAATAAGGCCAAGATCGGCTCCCGGTTGTAGTGCCGATGATGATGATGATGGTACAATTATGTATTTATAAACGTACACGCCCCAACAGAATCTACCGACGAAGAAACGAAGGACACATTCTACGAGACCCTAGAGGAAGTATTTGATGGGATCTCATTATTCGATGTTAAAATCCTGCTCGGGGACCTCAATGCGAAAATTGGAAAGAAAGATATCTTTCAACCCACTATAGGTAAAGAAAGCCTACACGACGTTTCAAATGGTAATGGTATTCGAATTAACACGTTCGCAGAGTCAAAAGATCTAGGAGTGAAAAGCACGATGTTCAAGCACAAGCAAATCCATAAAGCCACATGGATATCACCGGACGGCGTAACGCGTAACCAAATAGACCACTTCCTCATAGACAAAAGACACCACTCGAATATCCTTGACGTAAGATCATATAGAGGAGCAGATTGCGACTCCGATTACCTTCTAGTGATGGGCAAAATTAGAAGTCGGCTTGCAGCAAACCCACATGGACAGTCACGGGAGACGAGCAGAAAGTTCGAGATTGATAAACTAAAAGACCTACGTAAAAGGGCGGAATATCAAGACGAAGTAACGAATTGATTTAGCATCCTAGAGAATGGGAGTAGTGAGGAAGAAGAAGCCAATAGTGTGGACACTAAATGGGCATCGATCAGAGACACAATCAAACAAACAGCCCAAAAGGTATTAGGATTTAAGAAAACAACTAAGTCCAAACCTTGGTTTGACGATGAGTGCAGGGCAAAAATCAAAAAACGTAAACGCCTCAGAATGATCCACTTAGAAGCATATGATGAAGTCAACGCAGTAAGATACGCGACAATTCGGAAAGAAACAACTAAACTTTTCAAACGCAAAAAACGCGAATGGGAGAAGACTCGAGGTATGTATGCCGGCATAAATTTAATAGAAATGGCTACCGAGGGATATAATAATAATAATCCGAGACACAAACGGCTGTCTGGTCACAGAAACAAAAAATATCGTGACAAGATGGAAGCAGTACTTTGAAAACCTGCTCAATGTGCGCACCCATCAACCACAAATAAACGCACCAGACGTACATACAGCCGAGCCTCAGATCCCAGAGCCCTCTTTCGACGAAGTTGTATACGCGGTAAATCAACTGAAAAACAACAAGGCCCCAGGAATCGATTGCATACCGGCAGAGCTTGTGAAGCATGGAGGAGAGGCAACCGCTCGAAAGATTCACCACCTCGTTAAAACAATATGGGACAAGGATCTCATTCCGGAAAAATGGAAAACCGAAATGGTCATCCCCATTCTGAAAAAAGGCGACAAATCTGACTACGAAAATTACAGAGGAATATCATTGCTCCCAATCACATACAAAATAATAACAAATGTCATACTGGCAAGAATCACACCGTACGCAGAAGAAATATTGGGAGACTACCAATGCGGATTCCGTCGGAACCGGTCAACAAGCGACCAGATGTTCACAATAAGGTAACTGCTGGAAAAGAAGTGGGAATACGGAGAGAAGGTTCACCAACTGTTCGTGGACTTCAAAAAAGCCTACGACTCAGCCGCAAGGCAAAGACTCTACCATATTGTGGTTGAGCTGGGGATCCCGAAAAAATATGCCGCCCTCATTCAAATCTGCATGAACGAAAACAAAGGGCGAGTTAGAATAGAAAACCACCTCTCAGAACCATTTGAAATCCGGGACGGACTAAAACAAGGGGATGGCCTCTCACCACGCCTTTTTAACCTTGTGCTCGAGTATGTGATCAGAAAGGTACAAGACGTTAACACGGCCGGATCATCCCTGAACGGGGTCACACAGGTGCTTGCGTATGCGGATGACATCGCCATTCTGGGCGATAATATCGAAACTATAAGTAAAAACTGTGAAATCATCATGCCAGCAGCAGAAGAGGTGGGCCTAGAAATAAAGGAAGACAAAACGAAATACAAGATTGCGACGAGAGCAGGTGGACCTCAGAGAACACTTATAAACGTCAGGGGCAAGATATTTGAAAATGTCAAAGAATTTAAATATCTGGGAACGATACTGACGAGCAGAAACGAAACGTCAAAGGAAATTAACAAAAGACTACATTCCGGCAACGCTAGTTGGCATGCAGCCAGTAAACTCTTAAAATCCAAACTGCTATCACGTAATATAAAGCTCCGTGTCTATAGAACCAAAATCATGCCGATTGCTCTATACGGATGCGAAACATGGGCTCTCACAAAACGGGAAGAGAACAAATTCCGCGTATTCGAGAATAAAGTTTTAAGGGGTATATTTGGCGGTAAATATGACGAGGAGTCAGGACAATGGAGGAAACTCCACAACCACGAACTGGAAGAGCTATACCGCGAACCTACAATAGTGGGAGTGAACAAGTCGCGAAGATTAAGATGGGCCGGACACGTAGCGCGAATGGGCGATGATGGGACCGTGCATAGAATTCTTGACGGTAAACTAACGGGAAAGAGACCGACAGGACGGCCGCGACGGAGATGGGAGGACAAAGTTAGGTTTGACTTTGAGGAGATCGGATCGGATGATCGAACTTGGAAGGAGAGTGCACAGGACAGGGAACAATGGCGGAGCCGAGTCGGTGAGGTCATGAACTTCCGGGTTCCTACAGGCCAGTAAATAATAATAATAATAATCTATTTGATGCGTGAAGCTTAATGCGATTGCATTACCAAAAACTTATGCAGATTTGGTTGTAGGAGTGGAGGTTCTTCAGGTAAGTAGGCAGTAGGGTTTGGCGGAACCGACACAGATTTCCTTCTTATATATCGACTATTATCACACATTATAAAAAGCCATAGTAGTTGTGTGCCGAAAAACATAAGAAAGAAATATAGGTATTGTACAATTTAGAGTGCTTGCAACGAGCCAGTAAGTTAATGTAAGAACGATCCTTATAAAATAGAATTTAACATTTAGTCTTCAGTAAAATCTGTAATTTTATTGTAAATAAATGTGGATTTAAAACCAAAAGAACACCCTGCGCAGAGTCAGTAAGTTAATTTAACAATCGAAAAAGGTAGAATTAGAGTTAGAGATATGATCGTAAAATGTTTACTCCAGGTAGCCTATAAGACCCATTTTATTTTCATTAACAAATGATATTAAATTACTTCCAAAGAATATGCAATAAAGATGCAAACCAAACGTTCATCAATTAATCATCAGCCCGGATAGGTTACTTACTTTCCTATTTTTACCCTTAATGCCAATGCTCTGAATTATACATGTTACAACTTACTTACGTACTGATCCGCCCATATTAGCACTCGTCTGCCAGCCTTACTATTTTCCGTGCTCTCCCCATCCATCCTCTTCTACTCGCTTCCCGCCGTTCTTGATTTTTCTTTGCCGGTGCCACCTAGTATAATGTCTAAGGAGAAGATCTTCATCGATCACAAATGTCTGGGCTTTCCGCACATTTGTCAGAAAAGACGAATCGCTATACCAACCCCATTCTCCTGCATTCAAGACAAACATCAATGGTCCATTCAGATTTGCCATAAATCATTGTAGATCCAACCACAGCTAATGAACTCATAAACTCTAAAACTTATATTCCAACACTGCATCCGCCAATGATGATCTTAAAAACTTTTTGTTTAGAGAATTCCATCTGTCTGTCCTGGATGTGGGACCGAATCCGATCCCGATTCAAGACATAAAATATGGTTAATCTCCGGGTTCTACAATGTCCGCAATTTGTTTAGATTATGTTTGCGCGACAGCTGCTTCCACGAATGTCCCGATCAACAAGGTTCCCTTAATTCCAAGTAAAGGATTAAATTCCAGATCCCGGGTAAACACTATGCATCCGTTCCGATGCGACATTGTGGCATCTCGGG
The DNA here is from genome assembly GCA_963931805.1 of Microdon myrmicae. Classification (NCBI taxonomy): domain Eukaryota; kingdom Metazoa; phylum Arthropoda; class Insecta; order Diptera; family Syrphidae; genus Microdon; species Microdon myrmicae. The sequence continues at coordinate 122,334,407 of OZ007496.1, forward strand.
AGCACATGTGCCCCCAGAGGGAATCATGTAAAATGCACACCAACTGCAGGGTCGGATGATCAATGAATGTGGAGTACGCGGTCACATGTGCGCGTCTACATTCCCTGCACGGGACTCTGGTGGGAGCTCCATAACCAAATGTTAACTGTACATAACGCCTAATGAGCCAGTTCGCTGTTGTGTAGTCGATCTCGATCGTTGTGCGCTTTTGTTTCGTGACATAACTGGGGGCAGTGCCCAATAGCGGCGGATTGATCATTAATCACAAACCCAGAAGAAAGATAAACATAATCTGGGCGATAAAAGTTCGGCGAGTCGGTACAATCAGTGCGAAGGCGCGAAATATGATCGCCGCTACAAAGCGGAGGCGGCTGATCTAGATCAGAGGAAGGCAAGTGGTTGCCTAGAGGGCCAGAGACACTTCGGGCTCCAACCTCAGCAGAGAACAAGCAACATCAAGTACCACAAGCTGAATGACGTGGAAAAGGATAACAATAGCAGAGGGCAGGTATGTAGTTGAAGATCTTTGTCAGATTAAAATGATAGGTAAATAGGATTATGGTTATCTGATCGTTAGTACTGGAGGTCAGAATAATGACTGGTGAAATTTCCGACTGAATCAGATTACGTACAAAGTGTTTGCATTAAGAGATGTAAGTGATCGTGTTCCAGCTCACATTATAAGGAAATTGCCTCAGCATTAAAGTGATATTTTATCTGTTCGTTCCCGAAACTAATTGTACTCTCTCACATAATTTGTTCGTGATACCTTTGAAAAGGAGTGAATTGAGTGAGGTAGAACCGGAAAAATAGCTGCATTACAGTAGCGGAGGTGAGCTTGCTGGATTTTGAATGTCAGGTGGATTATTTTGTGAGCCATAGTATATCGGAGAATCTATTGTGTACGTACATTTGTAACATGATATATCTTATAATTACGACTTTAAATTAGGTAGATTTTGATAATTATGTTTGTTGTGATAATTACGAGAGTTGTGATAATTCTGTTAATTACAATAATTATGATAATCATATTAATAATTACGATGATTATAATAATTACGTTTATTGTGGTAATCTTGTTATTGTAATAAATGCGTTTAATATGGTAATTATATTAATTGCAATAACTACGATTATTATAATAATTATCATAAGTATGGCAATTTCTTAATTATATCTATTACAATATGATAATAATGAGAAGTATGACAAATAAGGTAGATTTTGGTAAATATGTTAATGTTTGTTATTATAATTACGACAGTTATGATAATTATGTTAATTACGATAATTATGATAATAATAAAAAAAAAATTCATGATTATAATAATTACGTTTATTATGGTAATCTTGATAATTATAATAGATATGTTACTATTACTATTTTACTATTATTGGCCTGTAGGAACCCGGAAGTTTATAACCTTGTGGTGCTCTAAGAAGTCCTACCATTTCCCTCCCATATACACATTACCCACTTACAAAATTCCCATCCAATATCATCCATTTGTATCCCCAACTCAACGTTCGATTCAATGTCAAGCAAATTGAACCAAACGTTCAACTCTCGAACATTGAATTCAATTCCTTACAATTCAAAGAGCCCAACGCATATCTTCACATATACGGTATGTGCAATTATCAATTATCTAAATGCATATCTCCATATGCCAGATGTTTTATGATTTGCAAATAGACCCAGATTCCCAGGTTCTAATTTCTCACCCAATTCCCACGGACTTTGTGTTACCCATCTGAAGTGGGTGCAAACTCTTGTTTGCATTAGCCAGATAGATAAGACAAACAAACCCCAAAAAGGATCAGTGATAAATGGCGATGCGTCCGGACTTCGAAAGATAACGAATAAGAAAAGATACAGATAGCAGTTAGTTGGATAGAAGTCGGTTCAGTTACCAGTGTGTCTTACGCAGTTATCTATCAGAGTATCGTACGGAGCGAATCATGAGCTATGGTGCTGTTCCGACATCGGATTTGGTTTTACTGCTAAAGGTTAAAGTAGACGTTAGTTCGTTGTAGCAGTTTTGTGAGAAATAGTAAACTCTCTTAATACATTTATTTTGGTTAGTGCGTAAACAAAAAGACACCAAATTAATATTTAGGCAAAATGATAAATTGTTGAAAATCGAACTGTGCAAACGCTTATTATAGAATTGTACATACGATTTATTTTAATTCATAATAAAAAGCAAAGTTATACCCCGTCGTTAGTCGTGATTGGGTGTTTTCCCGTAATTTGTGTTTCAATTATTTTCTAACAAGAAGAAAGTCGCTGGAGAAAGACCGACGCGTTGAGGAAGTAGAGATAATGACCTCTCAATATTAAAACAAAACGATAGCCCACTCTTTCTGGAAAACCGGCAGCATGATGGTGCACCAAAGAAACATTACAACCCTGCCGACTTGACTCCGCCATCGTTCCCTGTCCTGTGCACTCTCCTTCTACGATTGACTGTCTAATCCGATCTGCGAAAGGCCAAACCTAACATTGTCCTCCCATCTTCGTCGCAACAATCCTGTCGATCTCTTTTCCGTGGTCTACCGTCAAGGATTCTACGCACGATCCTATCGTCGCCCATTCCCGGTAGATGATCGGCCCATCTTAATCTTCGCTACCTGATTACCTTGATTATTGTATGCGTTATAGATCTTTTAATTCGTGGTTGTGGAGTTTCCTCGATTATCCTGCCTCGTAGTCATATTTACCGCCAAAGATATATCTTAAAACTTTATTCTCGAGTACTCGTCATTCCTTTTCTTCCCGTTTTGTGAGAGCCCATGCTTCGCATCCGTATAGAACAATTGGAATGAGGGCGGCATATTTTTTCGGGACTCCTAGCCCAACTACAATATGGTAAAGTCTTTACGACTGAGCCGGAGGCCTTTTTGAAGTCAACGAACAGTTGGTAAACCGTCTCTCCGTTTTTCCACTTCTTTCCAGCAATTGCCTTACTCGTCATATTTACCACCAAAGATACTGTGGGGCTGCTTTAAAGCTTTCCCTAAGAACCACCCACTTCCTTAAAACAATCTGCATTCCCCTCACTCCACAGGCCACTATACTTACCCGCAATCGAGCAGCGTAAGCTATCTTTCAGTAGCTTTCACCTGGAAGATAGCTTTTCATAATACTTGAACCATCCAATACCCCCTATCGCCTCAGCTCGTCAGCAATGATAATCGACAAACACACGCTGGCCAGCGTATCTGTTGACACAGCTACATCCGATATTCTTTCCACCAGTTCGTAATTAAATATTGCTCCCATATCTCTAGGTTTGCAATAGCCGCAATCAATTTCTCATTATCGGCTACCAACCGATCGTAGGACTGGATATGAACATGATTGCTACTTAAGCAATCATACCCATGATCATGCTTTATGATGCTTCAGCCTGTAAACTAAACAAACACACAGTAGCCTCAATGGGTTTATTCTATTTATCAACCGGTCGTCCATGGCCACCCTGGGCGAGACGTATGCTTGCACATCTGCAAGGCAAATTCCTCGCCATTGTACACATGTACCAGCACAGTCATGCAAACAAACCTCAAATCTTCGGTTGACCTATTGTCACCGAAGAATGTATCGCCTACAAGGGCATTACCGTGAACGCCTAAATAAACACAATGATGATCCAATGTAACATCGGCAAATCACAAACGATGTGCATCTCATCGTATGACCCTTGAAATAGAGTTTCTATTTACTTAGGACGCAGAAACCTATTTAGTTCTTAGGCGTGCAGCATCGACGATTTATGACCACAATGCCTGCAGCCCAATATGCTAATTCATTTGTTTGAACAGGTGCAGGACTGATCGTTGTCTGTAATACAAGCGAAGGGGCATCGTACTTGTCCTATACGTGCATATGGGAAATCCTCCCATTTAACTCCTTTTCGATCGCCCGTTGGCCGTCGCCGAGTTGATCCGATTCGCCCCTCTCACCTCGATGTGATCCACCACGGTTGTATCGGATGGAATGTGGATTGCATCGAGGAGTCAGATTTCATATCCCTAAGTGTGCGCACTTACATTTTATTGGAGTCTCCAGAGGAGTCAAAAAAAATCATCACGGGAGTTGAGAGTTTTCGTACGGTCTGTGTGTGTCGTTGGTTTATTATCGTGCGACGTTGTTAATTGAATTCAAATTATTTACCTCGTATCCCCAGCCAAATAGTTGCCAGTGTTGTGGAGAACGCACCAAGTGATAATATGGGAGACGTCTTGCCAGTGCTATAGTTCCTTCATCATTTCCTTAACTTTTTTTGTTGTTTTATACTAAAGTATTGTTGCTGCATTTCCGTATACATTTGTATGTCCAATTTCCATGCCCATGTGTCCGAGAATTCGCCTAACCGGATTCTTAGCTCAAAAAACAAACACACAACTCCAGCCAAAGTATCTAAATCAAGATTTTGCTTTGAATTCGATCTCTTCGAGATACAAAATCTCGATTTGGTTTCATTTATAAGGGTGATGAATTGCAGATTCGAGGATCAGGGGCCAATCGTGCACAATGGTGTTGTTGTCAATAACGACGCCAATAAAGCAAATATCATCGGAGAGACCTTCGAAAACAATCACAAACTTACTCTCCAAGATGGCGACCCGGATATTAATGCAATCATTAGTTCAGAGGTCCACAGTAAGTTGGACGACTTCAACGAGCCAATTGTTGTCTTTAACCCAACTAACAGTGAATACTTCGATGACACACGTGATAATGGTCACGGTTTCATCACACCAAATACCCTACAGACCCTGGTTAAATCTCGACACCCTAAGAAGTCACCCGGCATCGACAACATGTCATACCACTCGTTGCGAAGACTTTCTGCCTTATTCATTATAAAGCTTTTATTCTGTTCAACCATGCTTACAACATGGGGTACTTTCCCCAAGCTTGTAGGCACGCTATTATTTGTCCAATAGCAAAAGTTGGGAAACTAACGTATCACCCCTCAAGCTTCCGCCCTATCTTGCTTCTTACTTGCATCAGCAAAATATATGAAAAATTCATATACGAGAAACTAAATAACTTTGTCAGTGTCAGGCACCTAATACCTGATTTCCAATTCGGATTTCGAAGAGCGCACAGCACCACCATGGCTCTCAACATATTCCAAAACCACGTCTGGGTGCGGTTCTTTAATAAGAAACCCACCGTTGCGATGAGCCTGGACATTGAAAAAGCTTTTGACACAACTTGGATCGAAGGTCTCGCTTTTAAACTATTGAATACTGGCCTCAGTAGAACGCTATGTAGTATCATCTACCAGTTCGTTCGAAACAGAACTTTCCAAGATAGAGTGAATGGAAAGCTTTCCCGAACTTTTCACGCCGCTGCAGGCGTACCACAGGGCTCCATTCTAGGCCCCATCTTATTCAATATTTACACCTCCGATATTCCCCGCCCTGTGGACGGGAGAGTAGACCAGATATGCTACGCGGATGACGTCTGGTGTACACGTCAACCAAAGGCCCTAACCTCGCAACAAATCGACTCAACCGTCACTTGGACGAACTGTATCAGTATTACAGTCGATGGCAAATTCGACTTAATCCATCCAAAGCAGTAGCCATAATTCTGAGTAGTAAACACTCCCTACCTGCTTCTCGATATTCACCTAATATTCGAATAAAAATGGGAGATACTACGATTAGACCACAGGACAGGATGAAATACCTTGGGGTCACTTATACCCCAAAAATTAATTTCATCAAACATGTGACCCACATTCTTCAAAGGGGCCTCGGTCGGTCTAAGCAACTGCACAACATCTTGAAGTGGAGCAACAAAGTTGACACCAAAGTTAAGCTTCTCTGCTATAAGCAGCTAATCCGATCTGGAATATCGTACGCCTTTCCCATATGGTCCTGCGTATCTTCCGCTCAAATGGAAAGACTTCGGGTTTTCGAAAGGAAACTCCTCAAAAAATGCACCAACCACTACAGAAGGCCTGACGGTCGTCATTACCCCAAGTCTCACCTATACGAAGGCGCCTCCATTACCCCTGCCGACGAGTACTTGCTTCAATTAGCATATAAGTACCTCGAAAACGTTCAGAAGAGCGAGAACCCACTTGTACGGGACTCTTGCGTTCTTGACCCTTCTCTCTCTCGATCTCTTCGGATCAAACCCCCACAATTTCTTCTTCAGTACAAAACTGAAGAAAGCACCCTTCCCAACAACATTCTCCTCTATAATAGAGGATTCCTGGGTCCATCCCATAGGGTCTACTATTAACAAACCACACACACGAACGCACAGGGTTGCATTTTATATTTCGGGATTAGAGAACAAAAACAAATATTGATCATCGAAAATCACTTTATTGTTTTTCAAAATATTCCCCATGAAGATCTATACACTTTTGCATGCGTTTGAACCAATTGTCGAAGCACTTTTGCCACTCTGATTGAGGTATCTCCAACACATTCATTCTGAATGCAGCAACCGCTTCTTCAGGTGTCGAAAAACGTTGACCTCTCAGTTTGTTTTTTACGTACGGGAATAAAAAGAAGTCATTCGGTGCCAAGTCAGGACTATACGGCGGATGACCCATCAAATCGATGTTTTGGGTGCTCAAAAATGCAGTTGTCGCAGCCGATGTGTGAGAGCTCGCATTGTCGTGGTGAAGAGTGATCCGTCTGCGGCGGTTGGTTTTCCTGATTTTTTGGCAGACAACTGGCAAACAAATGGTTGTGTACCACGCAGAATTGACTGTTCTGCGTTGTTCTAGTGGTACGGTTGCGACATGTCCAGTTTTTTCGAAAAAACAGGCGACCATTTGCTTGGAAGTGCTTCGTGCGCGAACAACTTTTGTTGGATTTGGCTCATCTTGAAACACCCAGACAGTCGACTGCTGTTTACTTTCGGGCTCATACGCGTAAGTCCACGATTCATCACCTGTCACGATGTCATAGACGTGTTTCGAAGCACCGCGACCGTATTTTTTGAGCATTTCTTTCGACCAATTTCTTTGGGCGATTGACAAATTGTGTGGGATCCAACGCGAACAAATTTTTTTGACAGTCAAATGTTTATGCAATATTGAATGTATGCTGGTCCCACTAACGCCTAAGGTTGTCTCAATCTCACGATAGGTCACATGACGATCTTCCAATATCAGTTCGCGCACAGCATCAATGGTTTTCGGAACAACAACTGATTTTGGACGACCTTCACGAAATTCATCTTGGAGTGAACTACGACCACGATTGAATTCACCATACCATCGATACACGCTGGTCCTTGATGGAGCTTCATCGCCAAAAATTGAATTAAGTTCATCCATGCACTGTTGCTGAGTTAATCCACGCCGAAAGTTGTAAAAAATAATCGCACGAAAATGTTGGCGATTTAATTCCATTTTTGGGCCGAGATGAATCTTTTAAGTTACTGTAAACAACACAAATAGCGCTGGTATGTCAAAACGTTCTGAGTGCGTATAACCTCAAAAATGTCCAACTTTACGACAGAGCTGTCAATTGCCGGATTGCAACACTAGGGTTGCCAAATCCCGAAACATAACAGGCAACCCTCGTACAAGACGGCACAAACACAAACATACACACCGACCAAAGTGCAGATTATCAGACGCCAAAGACGTGATTTGCGTTTACTACCGCACCCAAGACCTACCGGTCTTGTAAGATTTCTTTCCCACCATCCCTCTATACAAGTAGTTAGAGAACACCCGGACTAACACTGTCCACACTATCCCTGGATACCCCCCCCCCCCTTTTTCTTTTTCTTTTCCGATATCGCGAGACCGAGCCCAACATCCTCACGGATGTGGGTGATTCTGGTTATCGCAATATGACCAGAACTCAGAGATAAGATGAAGGACACGTCTGTCCTTGTCTCGCTAAATTCGGCCCTCTCACCACCCATTTTTTTTTTTTTTTTTTTTTTGATTCGAGGATCAGTCTCGACTGGCGCCCGAAGTGGTAGCACGCCAATAAATTAAGTTAAATAAAATAAAATAATAATATAATAAAATAAAAAGTATTTTTTGTTGGGCCTACCCGATTCCCAGGAACTATTCAACAATCGGTCGTCACTCTTCCCTCAGGTCTGAGGAAGCACGGTGGCGGCCGCAACGGGTCCCCCCAGGAGCGGTCTGAAGAGATCCCTCATCCTTTTTGGGACAAGGAGACACGCTCTCTGAGAGAAGGACCACAACAAAGGAAGGGGCTGCAATGATGGTCAAAGGACTGTCGTCCTTCTCCAAATTGACTTCCTTCAATGAATGTTTTTTTGTCACTCGATGCTTTACTTCATTCTAAAAGGAAGATGCGTTTAGTTCTAAGTGATAAAGTAAAGTAATTTAGCTAGAATTTAAGCATTTTTCTGTCTATCCTATAAGATAGAATCTGTTGTATTCCAGAATACTGCCCTTATTCGCTTTAACACTAACTAATGTCCTTTCAAACACAACCCTTAAAAACACAACCCTTAAAACTACATCCTCACATATTCTACATTCTCAGTTAATACAATTCATAAATAAACAGACACAATATTCTATATCCAGTCACTTACAGCACATTTCATAAATAAACAGACACTATATTCTATATCCAATCACTTACAGCACATTTCATAAATATGCCCCTTTTCGTAACAAGCACATTTTTCATTTCAAAACATGGCCACTTTGATTTTCGTTCAAAGTTTATTCAAAATTCTAAGTCACAGAGACTTCTAGATTGTTTTGTTCAGTTTATACGCCACAGTCAGTTAGAACAAAATGTTCTATATAAACAAGTAAATTTATATGAAAAAATTAGAAAGAAGAGAGCTCAGCTTGAGATAGCTGAGTTCGATAAGATAAAAAAAAAATAAAATAATTATTTAAATAAAAAGAAAACTTTAATTCTTTTAATTATTATAATAACCTCCACGCTCTTCCCTCGAAAGAGGAAGCACGGCGACTGGAGACGTAACACTGGTGGCAGCGGTGGGATCCACGAAGACTGGTGGACTCTCGGTAAAAAAGGGGAAGAAAGAAAAAAAATTTTATTATATACTGGGATATAATATATTGGAAATTCGAACGAAAAAGAGAATTTTGAGAAATAATATTAATTATATATATAGAAAAAAAAAGTTGTTGGATAATAAAAGAAAAGGTTCCAAGTGGAAATATTAAGTTAGTTAGAAATATTTAATGTTAGTTAAAAGATAATGTAACTAGACTATAAGTGAACTTTTAGATTATTGTAACCTATTTTTCTAGTATTAAGAACTTTTGGATTTTTGTAACTTTTGATATAAGATTAACTTTGAACGCCATTGTAATTGAATGAAAATCCAAGTCGGTAATTAAACCCAACCTAAGCAATAGTTAACAGAAAATTATTCTCTTCAAGGATAATTTTCTTTCTCGAAGAAGGGTGGGATGTTGTATTCCAGAATACTGCCCTTATTCGCTTTAACACTAACTAATGTCCTTTCAAACACAACCCTTAAAAACACAACCCTTAAAACTACATCCTCACATATTCTACATTCTCAGTTAATACAATTCATAAATAAACAGACACAATATTCTATATCCAGTCACTTACAGCACATTTCATAAATAAACAGACACTATATTCTATATCCAATCACTTACAGCACATTTCATAAATATGCCCCTTTTCGTAACAAGCACATTTTTCATTTCAAAACATGGCCACTTTGATTTTCGTTCAAAGTTTATTCAAAATTCTAAGTCACAGAGACTTCTAGATTGTTTTGTTCAGTTTATACGCCACAGTCAGTTAGAACAAAATGTTCTATATAAACAAGTAAATTTATATGAAAAAATTAGAAAGAAGAGAGCTCAGCTTGAGATAGCTGAGTTCGATAAGATAAAAAAAAAATAAAATAATTATTTAAATAAAAAGAAAACTTTAATTCTTTTAATTATTATAATAACCTCCACGCTCTTCCCTCGAAAGAGGAAGCACGGCGACTGGAGACGTAACAAATCTAAGAAGAAAAAAAAAATTTTTTTGGAAAAAATGGAATAAAAACGAAAAAATTCGTTTAGTTCATGATTGAATGTTAGCTTTGTGTTGTATGCGGATGAACTAACCTACCAGTAAGTTTACATAGCTTTGTTAATAGCGACATTTTTTTATGCATTTGTAGCGCTTTGTGTTGCAGGAGTGGTGTCTGCTAATGAGTGAAAGTAATTTGTGACTCCCGCTGAACTATTTACAGCGGGTGGTGATTCCATTTCCTTTCACTTGGATTGCATTTGTTACATAATACCCATAAGCTAAACATTATTGTGAACTAGAATCCAAATTAGAATAAATATTGGTGAGATTGATAAATATGTTAAGACCTGAATAAATCTTAATATTAATAGCACGTGCTGTGTCGGCCAGTTTATAAAATTTCCCTTTGCCTTTAGTATATTGAACATATTTACCACGATTGTGAACACATTTCTCTGAAGATTCCTGTTCATCGGCATAATTAAATTGCTACGAATCTTTAGTCTTCCTGTAGCATGACACTTTGGGAAGCAGATTGTCATCCAATAAATTCTACTGAATCAACACAAGGGGATGTCTGCGGTCAGATAATCTGCTACTAATTTTTATCCGACATTCTCCGCAAGCCATCGGGATCCTGTCTAGTCATTTATTTCATTTATATCTTTTGTTTATGTCCCACACCGGGGTGTTGTTGCATTTAATTTAATTACCTCGATGCACGGAAGGGAAATTAATTTGTCGGTCAGTTTGGTATGATCCAAAAGCTGTCACACGCCACAGTAACAACGGACACCAGCCGGACGTTCACCGGCACATTGACGTAGCGGTTTACGTAACCGGAAATAATTTTAATGAATTTATAACAATAATTGGTGAGTAAGCTTGCTGTGGTCTAGTTTGTATCTTGACACATATTGCGAGTATTTATTTGTTTTACATCTGGGGAACATCCCCGTCCCGAGTTCGTGGTGAAAGGGTCGTTATCCACGAACAAACAGAATGGGGAGCAAACCGCGGTTATTGTAACTGAACGGCCCATTATAATTACTCATTAAGATAGGCTTTTGCAAAATGCCGACAGAAAAGGTGTTACTTTGTTGAATAACAACGAAGGTTACTTAAGTGTTCGGGGGATCAGTGGTATCACTTCCCATACTGACTTGGAGTAATGCTTCAAAATTATGGAAATGGAATACGACCATTATACGTACTTTACCCAATCTTTATTTAAATATATCGTATGGCTTAATAGGTTAAGTGATTTCTTGAAGAATGCGAATATTAACACTTTGAATAGAAATTACGTGTCTCGTTCGCATGCAATGTTTGTACCAAACTCAACTTTGATTGGCGATGCCCGGCACTAGTTTAAACTATTTAAAAAACCGTACAGATTTTTTTCTAATTTGGTATAAAAAAACATTGTTATAATAATTACACATTCTTTTGCCTTCTTGTCTTCTTAAAATGGTCTTAAAGCAACTGTACGAAGGCAGATCTAGAATTAATCGGCCTGGCACATAGATGGCGGTATTTATTAAAATATAATAACTGTGGTAGATAGTACCAACCTTAGAAAGATTAAGTTTCGAGTTTGAAGACGCTACCTTGTTAATTACTTGTTTGACAGCCATCAATAGTGAACGGCGTCAGTGAGTCTGTAAACATCAAAAATATTGGTCATCGTTATGTGATTCAATACTTTCATTTGAAAGGACTTACTGCAACCAATATCAAAGCCGAACTAGATTCTACTTTTGGGGAGACTGCGCCCTCATTTTCGGCAGCGAAGTATTGGGTGGCCGAGTTTAAACGAGGCCCTACGAGCTGCGAAGACAAACATCGTAGTGGTCGACCAAATGAGGTGACCGTTTCTGAAATGGTAAAAAAAAAACATGCTGAAAATGATACAGGGTGATCATCGAGTGCACGAGTTAGCAGAAATGGTAGGCATTTGAAAAGGAGCTGTACTTCGCATATTGACTGAACATTTGGACTTGAGAAAGATGGGTGCGCGTTTGCTCACAGTCGAACAAAAATAGCGTGGAGGCGATGTTTCAATCGAGTGTGGGCATGCTTTGCCGCAACAAGGCCGAGTTTTTGCAACGATTCATAACTATGGATGAAAGATGGGTCTGTGGGGTAAGAGGTCATTGTGCCGGCGCACGACACGGGGTTCTACCTCGTCTCCACCAGTTCTAAAGTGTCGTAGACCGAAAGAAAAACATAAACGAAACTCCACGATGCCACGTACACAACAGGAAAACGAAACACACTGATTTAGTTTATTCCGTTTTATTCTCTTTAAAATTGTGAAGGGTAATTCTCTTTGTTCTCAGCCATTATTAAATAAGTTAGTGTTTTTATACTTCACTTAAACTTATTATTAATATTAAATTGATTTTTATAACTTTCAAAAAAGATGAAACACTTCTTACTCAACACGACCTACGCTGCTCCGCTGCGCGGCGGAGAGCGGGAGCGGCAACAACCGTGGTGGTCGGCGGATATAACTAGATTCAAAGATAAACGGCTCGTGCAGAGCCGACTCGCTAATTGGGGTGAGTTTGTGGTGTGGTGGTAGATATCCTCTCCACTAAGGATATGTATTTACTTACCACCAGAGAAACGTAAAGTCTCTGTTGGTGGAATAGAAAACCAGATCTCGTAGTGGAGGTCATGGTGGTATGTGTGTGATCGTACCCATCGGCTTGTTTATCGATGCATTTAGCAAAGGATAAACGAAATCTGAAACGAGGAAAAAAGAACAAAGGGTGAAGCGACCTAAGGCATCGGCCTGTAATGAGGGTCGGCTAAATAAATAAGCTGCAACTCATTAAATAGGAAATGCATTTGGGATACCTCAAACAATTTAAATTGTTTCTCGTATCGCCAGAATGCCTGCGGTAGTACAGAATTCTTTTGTTTGCACATGATGTGTGCTAAAGAATTTGGTTTTAGCGGCTATGGCGCTAATTGTATGCAGCTGTTTGAATAGGCTGCTAGGAGTTGCTTTGTCGTTGGACAAAAGAGTCGCCAGCCAATGTGTATGTGGGGAACATTGTTGTACACATAGTGAGGCTGGGAATAGCCGAGTCAATGATCATTATCCCTGATTATGATGGTTACATGGTACTGTAATCGACATGCTTTCTATCAGGGATATGAGGTTTGTTCTTTAAGGAATTCTTCTAGGAAAGCAAATATGTTGCATTGAATTATGAATGCCTGAGAATCATTTTAGGAAATTTCCTGCCAATGCGTTGATGCATGGAGAATGCCCTTGTAGGAAAAATTCTTTGCAGGCATTTCCAGGTTATGCATTGGAAGCATTAATTATCCTTGGGAAGGAAAATGTTTTTGCTGCGGGGAGATTGCGGTGCAGGTGTGGGAAAGTTGGAATTTTCCTGACAACCGAAGGTACCGAATAGGTTTTGGTTTATGCACCTGTATAATGGAAAGAAATCTTCTAGGGAATTTGTATGTGAAGAAATGCATGAAAGGTAAGAATTATTTTACAGGGACTTTTAGGTAAACAAATTTGATCTATTTGATGCGTGAAGCATTTGAGGTGCTAATGCGATTGCATTAGCGAAACTTATAAGGTTGGGTCGAAGTTATGGGAGTTCTTCAGGTAAGTAACAGTGGGGTTTGGCGGAACCGCCACAGGTCTGTAGGATTTATCTTCGTCGGTGTGCCCGCATTGGCACTGATTCTACGAAGATTCCCATCAGAAGTTCACGAAACACAGGTTGCGTGTTCCCGTCTACTGTCTCTGTCACTAACATGGCTATGTTTTGTCTTTTGTCTCTGTAAGTCTTCCCTAGGATAAAGAATGAAAACATCGCCTCTTCATCTTCTTCTCAATTTATTTACTCAGGACATAACTACAATTCCGTTAAACTAAAAATCATATATCTTCGTTTGAAACGATGTAATAGGTCTCCACTGTTCAGTGACACTACACGAAATTAGGTAACTTAAATGTTCACAATTGATATAGAAGCGGTGCGCTTTATTTAATGTAAATTAGATCGAATTAAGTAACTTAAATGTTCACAATGGATATAGAAGCGGTGCAGTTTGTTTGATGTAAATTAGATACTTTCACCGAACACTCATCCACCGTCAGTTGTTGGGCTCAGACTCCGTATTTTCTTACGTTCGCGTGAAGGACATGACTTGCCTCCACGGAATCTATAATAAACTAACTATTCCTTTCGAAGCGACAAATTATTAGTTTTTATCCATCGTTCCGGTGACCAATAGGGGAGATCTTCCATACACTGGTCCCAACAAAGGGCGCGAAACACACACACGACGACCGCTTCGGTCGCTCGTGATGTGTATTCATGAGTCCGCGAACCGAGGATCGAACAATCCACCAGGGGGAAATACAACATAAGTAATGCTTTGCAGCTGGCAAAAAATCATATTGCCAGTGATTGGGATGTCTATACGATCGGCTACTGCGTATAGCATCACGCCGATCGTGCACACATCGCTGACGTCTTCGAAGGGTCGATCTGCCGTGTGTCTTAACATTATGCAGCACTCGATTCCCTTCGGAAGCCAGTGGTGTGGTATGCTGTGCCTGTCGTTCAAACGATCGACCGATGGGTCTATGGATAAAACAAGGGTGAACATGCTATGCAGGTGTGCTGCAAAATACGTTGTTAAATATGTGCATTGGCATGTTTCGGGTTTTATGCCGGTTACGTGATGTCGTAACCGAATTGCATTCCAGGAGCATGATGCGTTGTATGCAAGCATGCCCCTGGGGGTAATGTTTGGAGATACTAATGCATTTGCATTAGCGAATGGTAATTGTTTTAGGTGGTCAGGAGACATCTTTGGGTAGACAATAGAAAGGTAAGTAATGGCGTTCAATGGAACTACCACAATACTTAATTTTCAGGGTTTTCAGATACTCTAGGGGGAAGTTTTTGTGTTGTACCTGCAAGTGGTAAGCAGTGGCGTTAGTGGGAAATGCCACAGGTCCATCACTACACACGCGATACGAAGGAACAGTCAAAAGAATGAACTGAAGTGAAATAATCGGCTCCAAAGAAAGCAAATATGGTTCCATCTGCAGGCAAGATTATGGCTTAAGTTTTTTGTGATACGCGTGGTATAATCTTTCATTGATTATCTTGAAAAAGGGAAAACCATCAACGGCGAGTATTACGTGAACTTATTGCAGGAAATTAGGGAAAAAAGCCCCATTTGTCGAAAAAGAAGGTGTTGTTCCATCTCAAAAATGCGCCTGTTCACACATTCGTTATTTAAGTAACCAAAAGCAATGACTTGAGATACGAAGTACTTCCTCATGCACCCTATTTATCAGGGATGGAATCGGTGTTTTATTGATTTATCTCTTTCACCGATCACCATACTAAAACGCAGGCGACCTGCAATATTAGAGATATCGTTATCGTGGAGAATTCGTTTATCCCTGGCATCACGGAAGGCGTGGTATATAATAGGGGCTCCATATTTGTCTTGGATAAGTCTGTAGCGTTCTACGAACGCACAATTTCCCCCAGCGAAGGTTCCTACCCTTCAAGGAACATGCTTATCTTATCATTACACGTGCCCACAGACACGTGTCCCAAAGCTCCTAATCATACCTGTAACAAGGGTCATAGGAAGCTGCAAAATGCGAACCCGATATAAAAAGAAGCAAGAAACTGAACGTCCCAAAGCTTTCAATATTAAGCAACAAGTCGATTGTAGCATACCTGAAACAAAGGTAAAAGCATCCATTCATCTTATACCCTAAAGATCGAAATGCGCCGTACTCCAGCGCTGCACAATCGAAAATCCTGAACATCTACACGATATTACAAGGATTTGTTATCGCCAGCAAATTAGCTGACCAACGGACGCACGTGCGGGTAGCTGCCATAAAGACCACCCAAATCCGTCAAGCAAACAAAGGCAGCGACAACCTATCCGCTACCAAATTGCAGGCAACCGTAATTATCTCGACGAGATAATTCGAAAAATGTATGAGGCTTAAAACCTACAAAGGATCTATTCCGATCCCACGGTCCCTCTCGATTTTCACACCCATTAGAAAGGTCTAATGGATTGTTAGTTTTAACCGAAAGAAGTTAAACAAAACCATAGGCCGTACGTCCATTAAAATTGCACGATATCCGTCGGCCGCGCGCCAGATGTGATATGCAAATAGAGGCGGCACACAATCGACAACCGTCGATCTGAATTTCGATCACCACCACAGATGGTGATAATGATGTTTAAGGATGTATGCAATGAATGACTTCTCCTTTCAGGAATATAAGAAATTTCCCCTGGGATAAATTGGCATGCCGCTAACAGAGGTATTGACGATTCTGTTAGTGGGCAGAATGGAAAATTGTCCCTGGGGAAGAGACAGGTACGACCGGTATCTAGATGCTTGTGGGTAAGATAGAGTTAGTCAGATTTTGATCGTCAACGCGACGAGGAGGATAGTCGAGAGTAACACCATCGAGGACGTGTTAATTTGTAAACTCAAAACCTACGTTAATAGTAAGAGCAAGTTGTGGTTATAGTGTCGTTGAGAGTGCATGCGTGTTACGTCAAAGAATCCTTGACGACACAAAAACCCATCAACCAAAATGTGTAACCTAATTACACATTTTGTCTAGACAGAAATATTATTAAGAACAAAACTCAAAAAGTTACTAACTACAAAAATTCAAAGAAACGTAAAATATGGAATAACCAAATTAGAATGTAATGTATATCACAACATATGTTACCTAATTGCACATCCAGATGAACAAACTCAAAGATAATTAGCAAGAACTCGTGGAAACACGAAAATGAATATTACACTAATTGCAATATAATATCCATTGTGATAAAGATATTATATTGCAACGTAGAGAAACAAACCTAGATATAAGATTTTATGTTAGAGTAAGTTTAGTTTACAAAACGGCACTCTGAAGAGCAGACGTTTGTTAAATTCGAAATTGAATAAAATATAAATTTTATTTAAAAGTGTTTTCCTTCATTTCACTCAAGTGGAGTTTAAGAAAACATAATTGGCGCAGTCGGTTAATTTATCATCGGAAGATGATAAATCGGACATATAACTTACGCGATAAGTACGGTAAATTATTTTATTAAATAAATATAAAACAAAAAAAAAAAACTAGCTGAAATTTAAAAGTGCTTCAAATCGAACGAAATTCACAACTTTCCCGGTTAACCATTAAAATAAAAATAAAAAGTATACCGTGAGGAATTAAATGAACAATATTCAAAGTAGAAGACTTAAAGTTAAAATTAAAGGTGTCTTATTCTTATAAAGATAAAATAAAGAAGAAAACATAATTCGCGTGGTATTTAATCAAAAGAGAAACAATTATAGAAAATTATTAAATACAATTTTGGTGTTTAATCAAAAGACAAAATAATTATTGTAAATTATTAAATAAACAGTAACATTTAACTAAATTATTAAGTAAAAGTGACGGAATTTTGGAAATAGTAACAGTTTCTAGAAAATTATTAAATACAGTTTTGGTGTTTAATCAAAAGACAAAACAATTATTGAAAATTATTAAATAAACAGTAACATTAAACTAAATTATTAAGTAAAAGTGACGGAATTTTGGAAATAGTAACAGTTTCTAGAAAATTAGTAAAGTTTTGGTGTAAATAAAAAAAAATAAAGAAAGACAGTTAAAGGGTGACAAAGACCCCAACAACAACAACAACAACAAAAAGAATTCGTGAACAACAAGGGTAAGAAGAACCCCGGCTCATCTCTAATTGCAAGCCGTACAACACCAAGAACACCACTACAAAGGAGGAAGTAAAAGTGAGCAACACTTATTTTAAATATTAGATTTATATTCATAAATTCATACATTTTACATTTATATTCATAAATTCATACACGGTACATTTATAAATGCATACACTGTTTAGAAACTAAGTTAGTTTCATGTCTTTTGGTTTTAATTAGTGCTATCGAGAAAGAATTTTTTTTTTCTTAAAAATATAGAAAACCTATTTACAAAAAAAAAAAAAATGTCAGACGAAATACCGGCAGTCGAATTAATAAGGGAAGCCGCGAAAATAAAAGAATTTCACGCAGATAGAAGATATGACTTGTCCTCCTTTATAAGGGACGTAGAGCTTATCCTGCCACTCTTTAATGAAAACCAAGCGTTGAAAATTTTCATTTATCAACGACATGCCCGCAATAAAATTCAAAGAGCCGCTCTCCATTGCATAAGGACATTAGGACCCAATCCCACGTAGGAAGGGATAAAAACAGAATTAATTAAAAACTTCGGAATTAGGGAAACATATCACAAATTGCACCATGAAGCAGTGACATGTAACAATTCATCCGTAAGCTCATACTATAGGGATCTCCGGAGAATATTAGACAAATTAAACGGTAAATACGAATTCGATGAGAAAAAACCTAGCGAATTTTCCCCAACGTCGAATGAATCCCTTATACTAAAAATATTTTTAAATGGAATTAACCCCAATTTATCAAGTATAATTTACAGTAGGAACATAGAAACACTTAGAGAAGCGTATTATACTTTAGAAGAAACAGGAATGCTTAGACATTATAACAAACCAAATAATTACGAAAATAGAACAAATAGACCTAACAACCAAAATTTTAATAGAAATCAATACTCCAGACATAATGACTATAGAGAAAACCTACAAAGAGACAATAACGACCCAACACATTATTACAATAGAAATAATACATACCAATACAACAACACATACGAAAACAATTCTAGGCAAACTAGACAAAATAATCACAATACATACGGAAACAATTCCAACCAAATGAGACAACATAATAACAATAACTACAATACCAACAACACATACCATCACAATACAAACTGGAACCAAAGTTTTCCGAATAACTCTAATCAAACAAGACGAAATCAGACAAACTATACAGGCAGAAATTACACCCAGGCAAGAAACAATTCGGTTGAACAAATGCAAGTGGACCATATCCACAACACAAATCAAAACTTGGACCATGAACATTTTCAAGTGACCAGTTTAACAGGGACTTTACCAGTAATCGAATTGACAATAGGTAATGACAAATTAAAGTGCCTAATAGACACAGGGTCAACAACCACTTTTCTAAACTCAGACAAACTGCCATATTACAAAAGAATAAAATTAGAAAACACAATCCCCTGTAACACTCTTAACGGACAAATCTCAATAAACACTGAGATAATAATACCATTGCCAAACGAGTTCAATGAGAAGAGCTATATGCGATGGAAATTAACTCCTTTTTATAATAAACCATTCGATGGACTTATAGGTCAAAATCTACTCAAACCTCTGCAAGCAATAATGAACTTAGAAGAGGAATACATAGAAATAAATAACACAAAAACGAAATTCATTAACTCTTGCCCACTCAAATACGAGGAAATACATACATTAGAAGAACCTAAACTAAAACTAGAAAAATTATAACGCGAAGACATGAATAGGGAAGAAAAAAGGGAACTACGAAAATTAATTAACAAAAATAGAGATCTCTTTTACCAAGAAGGACAAAAACTTTCACATACTCACGAGATCCAACATGAAATTATAACCTCTGTAGAAAAACCTATATACTCAAAAATATACAGATATCCCCAAATACATGAAACAGAAATAAATAGACAAATAAAAGAAATGTTGTCACAAGGTATTATCAAAGAAAGTAATTCACCATACAACTCGCCATTATGGATTGTTCCGAAGAAAATCGATAATTCTGGTGAAAAGAAATGGAGAATAGTGATCGATTATAGAAAACTTAACGAAGTTTCTATATCAGACAAATATCCAATCCCTAACATAGAAACTATATTGGAAAAATTAGGGCGATCACAATACTTCACTACCTTGGACCTTGCCAAAGGATTTCATCAAGTATTAGTCAAAGAAGATGACAGAAAGAAAACCGCATTTTCAACGCCTCTTGGACATTATAAGTTTATACGAATGCCGTTTGGACTCAAAAATGCCCCTGCAACTTTCCAAAGACTAATAAATGCAGTTTTAAGAGGGCACGTTAATCGAATTTGCGTAGTTTATCTGGACGATATTCTTATTTTTAGTACGACCTTAGAAGAACACACTGTAAATATAGAAAAACTGTTCAATAAACTTAGAGAACATAATCTGAAGATTCAAATTGATAAGTGTAATTTCTTTAGTCGAACTACAGTTATTAAACCTAATATGAATAAAAGTGAAAATATACAGAAGCTTAAATTACCGGAAACCCAAAAACAAATAAAATCATTCCTGGGAATGACCGGATACTATCGCAAGTTTATTAAAGACTATGCAAAGGTTGCCCACGGTATGATAAAGTATTTGAAGACAAATTCTAAAATTGATAAAAAAGACCCTCAAAATACAGATTCATTTCAGAAGCTTAAGAGATTGCTCATGGAAGCACCAATTATAAAATATCCAGATTTCAACAAAAGATTTAAGTTAATAACGGACGCCAGCGATTTTGCTTTAGGCGCAGTCCTTACACAGGACAACCACCCACTAAGCTTTGCAAGTAGAACTCTAAACGACCATGAGAAAAAATACTCCACAACGAAAAAAGAACTTCTTGGTATCGTTTGGGCCGTTAACTACTTTCGCCCATATATTTATGGTAGAACTTTCGATTTACTCACGGATCATCAACCTCTCAAATGGCTCCAAAGTAAACATAAAGGGAAAGATATAAACCCTAGATTACAAAGATGGTTGCTTAAACTTGGAGAATACGACATGAATATAAATTACATTAAGGGCACAGAAAACAAAGTTGCAGACTTTCTATCCAGAATAAATGCAAATACAGGAGAAATAAATGCCATTGATTTAGAAGAACAAAATGATAACATGAGCACAGATGCAACAATACACTCACAAGAAGAAGTACAAAATGATCATTTTCCAATCTTAGAAACAGTTGTTAATAGATTCCAGACACAAATTATTTTGACACACACTAAAACAAAAGAAATCGAAATTATAGAAGACAAACGAAAAATTTACATAAGTACAAATGACATTGAAAACAATTTCATGACTGATATATTTTGCAGATTTATAAAATCAGTGAAAATAGGAATTTTTTCAGAACTTTCTGACCATATATATAACAATGTACAACAAAAATTAATCAAACTATTCAATACAAAGTTGAAATTTTATAAATGCACCTACCATGCAAAAGACATGACGAATGAAGACGAAACATATAGATACATTGCAAAATATCATAGGAACGAAACACGGCATACAGGAATTAACGAAAATTACGAAGGACTAAGAAAAATTATATATTTCAAAAATTTAAAAACATTTATCCAAAAGTACATTAACAATTGCGATACTTGCAATAAAGCAAAATATGATAGGAAACCAATAAAACCAAAGTTCCATATAACTGAAACCCCCAATAACGTAAATCAGATAGTTCACCTCGATGTATATATAAACAAGAGACATAGCTTTTTATCATTTATCGACAAATTCTCAAAACATGCAGTAATACTAAATTTAGAAGACAGAAATAGCGTTACAATCATTGAAAAAATACGACTATACTTTTCCATTAAAGACAAACCCAAATTAATCATTTTAGACAACCAATTCAATTCAATTAACATCAAGGAATTTTTAAGGTTAGAAGAAGTAGAAACACGCTTCACAAAACCAAATAGTCATACAGGTAATTCAGATATTGAAAGATTTCATAATACATTAGGAGAAAAACTTAGAGTTTTGGAAACCGAATAATCCGAATTATCAATTCAAGAAAGACTTTTCAAATGTGTAGAATGGTATAATAAATCTATTCACTCCGTCATTAAAGCAAAGCCAATAGACGTAATAGAAGGAAAAGTCGATAGAAAAAAAATAGAAAAACTTTTAAAGGACTACAAAGAAAAAACCATTAACAAGCGCAATGAAAAACGAGAAACCTATAGACCAAACCAAGATGAAGGTTACGTAAGAAATTATAAAGCATTAAGACACAAAGACCAACCTAAATATAGAAAACTTAAACTAGAAAATGTACACCCGACAAATATAAAACGACCCACGAAATTTTTAGATCAATTAGACGTTAATACTTACAATAATGACAGTAACAACACTGATCCACACAACGACAGGAACATTTAGGAATAATTGACGAAAATAATCAAAACATAATCACCAACTTAATAAAATATAGATATTAAAGATCATATCAACTTAACTTTCGAAAAACAAAAAAATATATATCAGACTCGGTATCGCAGAATACAAGAAAGAAAAAATAATATTATTCACAAAAATCCCAAAATACATAAAAAGAACTAAATATTCATTTATAACAACGCTATCCAATGAAAATTATGAAGAACTTGTGTTCATTAATAAAAAAAAAAAAAAATGTTGTTTGTAATTTATAACGATAAAGAAAAAGAATTTGTACAACATTTTGTAATGAAGACTAATTTGAATTAAATATATAAATATAATACCACACTATCATAGAAGAACTAAAATTTAATAAAAGAAAAAAACAAAATAAATAAAAAAAAACAATATATTTGGTATAATTGGACAATTATAATTGTAATAATCATAGGCATTTTTACTACCTGTTCTTATTTTTTATATAATTGAATTAAAAACAAAACTCAGGAGAGTTTCGAATTAAAAGGGGGAGGTGTTACGTCAAAGAATCCTTGATGACACAAAAACCCATCAACCAAAATGTGTAACCTAATTACACATTTTGTCTAGACAGAAATATTATTAAGAACAAAACTCAAAAGGTTACTAACTACAAAAATTCAAAGAAACGTAAAATATGGAATAACCAAATTAGAATGTAATGTATACCACAACATATGTTACCTAATTGCACATCCAGATGAACAAACACAAAGATAATTAGCAAGAACTCGTGGAAACACGAAAATGAATATTACACTAATTGCAATATAATATCCATTGTGATAAAGATATTATATTGCAACGTAGAGAAACAAACCTAGATATAAGATTTTATGTTAGAGTAAGTTTAGTTTACAAAACGGCACTCTGAAGAGCAGACGTTTGTTAAATTCGAAATTGAATAAAATATAAGTTTTATTTAAAAGTGTCTTCCTTCATTTCACTCAAGTGGAGTTTAAGAAAATATAATTTTCGCGGCGAATACCGGGAACAACACAGTCGGTGTTGAGTGTCTCATTACGAGTTGGTAACCTACTGTAAAATCTACAAGCCGTGACAATAAAAAAATAAAATAAAACAACAGGTTAAGAACAAACATCCTCGTGTTTCATTGGTGCATCATATCCTTCACTCTGGCTTCATTTGGTGTGTTTCTTTAACGAACAGTGTTCAGGCGGAACACTGCGTCAACCTATAAATAGACAAACATCGCCAAAGTTAAACAACCTAATTGAACTCCGCCAAAAGTCCTTTTTTATCCAAGAAAGGAAACGCTTCTGGGGGAATGAACCCATTCTGGAGAGTACTCTCCATATACATATCATTGGGGTAAAATGCTCCCGAAATGAGATCATTTTCACTGCACATTTCCCGTGTTGTGTGGCCACGGATAATCTTGATAATGAAATTATCTATTCTATTTAGTCCTGATTTGTCATACAGGATTTTATTCGGATAATATTTCTTGTATTGCGACTCTGGAGTTCCTGGTTACTGGTCCTTCGCAGACGCTCTAAGCTAAACATTACTTAATATTTGTATAATTTGCCTATCGGCGACAAAACTTTGTGGCAATACTTATAATTATTTGAAAGACAAAGAAAAATTTGAAAAACTTTGTCAATTTTTTTGTTTTTTTTTTTTTCTTAAAATTTAACTTACTTAACTTACCTATTTTTTTTTTTTTTTAATTTTTTAATTTTATGTAAAATCACTTAGCTTAACCTAACTTAAATCTTATACTACCCTAATTCTAGAAAAGCTAAGTCTATGTAAGCTAGCTGATGATAGTGTGATTCTATACCGACTTTGGTATCCAGGTCTTTATATGCCATTCAACCACCAGAACTGTTGACGCTGTCTAATACTATCGTCCCGGTCTCTGTGGGAGATAGCCCTACTGAAGCGCAGGAGCTCTTCTTTGGTGCGCGTTACTTCCCGGTCGTAGCACAATCGCCCGTCTACGGATGATCTACTTACATGATAGATCAGCGGTCACCCGAAACTTCTCCATGTAGAATGGGGACATGTTATGCCATACTGTGCAGCCATACACTAATACTGGTCAGATGAATGCCGATTATGAAATTATTTTCACCTTGGGGTCCAGAAAACTACTACGGAAGAGACTTTGTGTCATTGCATATGCGTTTTTAGCTGCTGTAGGAGCAGCTTCTGTATGCTTATCGAAGTAAAGATACTGATCGAGCCAGATTCCAAGGTATCTGACTAAAGTTTTTACTTCTAAGGGAAGATTATTACTTCCTGCAATGGAACATTTTTTGCAATTCCGTTTTGTATCCCTTGATGCACTGGACAGGGGCGTTCTGTAAAGGATAGTCACTGGTTTTTGGAAATCTATTTTTAATTTCCAGTCGTCGCGAAAACGTTTGATTTTGTTAAAATCATTTTGCAGAAGTCTGTTGATGACATCAATCTTTTCTCCAGATCTATATCACAATGTCGTCGGCATACGCAATTGCATGGTTAAGAGAACCCACTAGATTACTAGTGTAAATGTTAAATAAAATGGGAGCATGAACTTTATCATGCGATCGGAAACCAAACTGGTTGTTCGGAATAATACCATTTTCATCACACCAGTTAGTCAATACTTTACTTATAATTTTCTCGAATACCTTGCTGATGTTCGGAAGCAAACTAATCGAGCGGAGATTGGCTGGATTGCTCCTGTCCTTGCCCCTTTTGGGGATGGGATGGACTACTGCAGATTTCCATTGGGTTGGATAATATGCATTATTTAGAGCGCTATTGAACAAAATAGTGTAAGCCTTCACTACTTCAAGAGGTAAATACTTTAGAACAATGTTTGGAATACTATCTATTCCAGAGGATTTTTGTTCTTAATGGATCTAAGAATGTCCGTCAGTTCATCCTTGTGTACCAATAAACTAGTGTTTAGATTTCTAAGCGGGAAATCCGCTCTATTATTTTCACTAAAAATAGTGAAACTTCCACTTAAGAGAAGCCAATTGTTAAGTTCATTGCATAGCGAAATATGCTTTTGGAGAGCCCTATTTTCCAATTCAAGATTAGAATGAGCCAACTCGTTCAATCTATACACTGCTTCGAAACAAGCACGAATTGAGTTCGCTTTTTCTTTTGCGGATCGTCCACTATTATGAACTGTTCGTTGAGTAAATGTGTTCCACGGTAAGTCCTGCGTTCAGCAGAGTTTGACAATTCTCGGGAGTCGGCGGAAGTCGCAGACATGGGATGTCATTATAATCTTTCCTTCGAAAGACTTTATTTATTTGAGAGAACATATTCGATCCACTAGCTCTGATGGCTTGAATTCTCTTGTTCCAATCTTCATTAGTTTTTGATCTATAGTTGTCACCGATCAGTTTTTGAAGATTTTTAATTAGTGAGTTAATTGTTTTTATTTCCTGGCTATTTGGATCGCTGAACGGCCTGTAGAGCAGTTTTAACTTAGAGAGCAGAATACTCTTTTACCTATATAGGTGGAATAGAACGATTCATTGTATTAGTAACAATGTTGTTAATCGTCGCAAGATAATGATCAATTTCGTCATTATGAAGATTTCTGTCAGTTGGTGGATCTATGCAATTGGAGGGTAATTCTTTTTTTATTATCCGACCAAGGCGCGACCAGTGTGCTTTTCCGAAATTAAAAACATGTATCTGTTTGTACTGCTCAAGTAGTGAATGTTCGTTTGGGACATGTATGGCGAGGAAGTATTGTGCTTAATATGGACACTAGGTTCACTTCCTCCTCCACCATAATTTGTTCGCCGCGTAAAACACCGAACCGAAAGTCATAACTAATAAATGAACGAACGCCACCTCGTTCGTTCGCAACCACGGGTAAAGGGTGAGAGATAAACACCCAGGACACTGCGACACAGCAAGGAGACGAAATCGTTGAAACAAAACACACAACAACAAAATACTGTTCGGATAACGCCTAGTTATTTATTATTCATTTTATATCACTGCCGATTGTCTTTTTAACACGTGACACAATAAACACGACTTCTATAACTCCACGCTCAACTAAATGGGTGACGAATAAAATTTACATACAGCAATACCGAGTAATTCGGATTTATTTCGCCCACGACTCCGAATATATATACCGCCACTCCGCCGCGCCGACGGGGAGCGGAAGCCGAACCGACTTGCTCGGTTGGATGATGGTGAACGACTCGGCGATATTAAGTCGCTGTCAAAAGAATATTTGGATGCATCTCCTTTACTTGTAGTGATAACCGGATCTCATTAGAGGAGATCATCATGGCACACATGTATGGTGGTGCGTCGGTTCTCTTCAAGGATCAAAACCATTAGTCGAACGTGAAACACAAAGAAGAGGCATAATAGGCATCCAAGAGATGTGTGTAAACAAATCGAATCTCGTCGGATGGTAATAGGTTTGCTTATACATCGTGCGGTAATTCGGGTCAGCTAAATAAATAGCAGCCGCTCATTAAATGAAAAAAAATGTTTTTCGGATACCACAAACGATATAAATTGTTTATGGTATCGTAGGAAACCTATGTAAGAACACCGTTCTTCTGTTTGGTGCGAGTTTAGAGAATTTTATTGCTGGGAGAAAAAGGTCGCCGGCCAATGTGTACGTAAAGAAATTTATCGTACACATGGCGAAGTTGGAAAATAGTCGGCGCAATATTTATGGTCCCTGTCATGGCGGCTACATTGTGTGCAAACCGAATCATTTCGTTTACAGGAATTTGTCTGGTACCGAAGGTGCCGAGTTTTTTTGAGATCCCTGATAAGGTAAGAAAGAAATCTTCCAGGAATTGTATGCGAAGAGATGCATGAAGGATGGGGTTTCTTTTCCAGGGACTTTTAGGTTATATAAATTTGATTGTTTTAATGCGTGGAGCATTTAAGATGCTAATGCCATTGCATTAGCGAATGCTTATGCAGACTGGGTAGCGGTTATTAGGGTTTTTTTCAGGAAGGCGAACCGTGGTGTTTGGCGGAACCGCCACACATGTATTACAGCACCATGTCCGTAATGATCGCTATCGTATTCGATTGTACGAAGACAATTTCGAGTAGTTAGATTCGTATCTAATAATTGTATTCGTTCGTCCAGCAACAGTAAATCCAAGAAGGAATTTCCTCTTGGATATGACGGAGTACTTCTAGCGTACAATTCTAGTTTATGTTCGATAGCGTTTGTTTGCCACCAGTCGAACAACACATTGCCTCCTATGTTTGTGATAAGGTTACCCCAAGCACTGTGTTTGGAATTGAGATCTCCCGTCATAAAGAAATCATTATTTTCCGACTAACTTGAGACTTCGAAAAAGGGTATCAAATTCATTGCTAAACTGTATACACTGTGGAGCTTCGGGACCATAAGCAGAGATCACATATAAATGCTTTTGACTTTTCAAAGGAATATCTATAATGCAGGTTTCTAGTACCTGGAACTTGTGTACATCTATACTGTAAACGACTTTGTGTTGTAGACCATTTTTAACTAAAATAGTGACCCCGCCCCCTGAGTGGAATTTGGACGATCTCGTGTAATTACTTTATAATTTGGGTAGCCCAATTTGTGCCTTCGGTTTAGCTTAGTTTCGTTAGCCAAAGGCACATCTGGGCGTTCCGCTTCCAGCAGATTGCGCAGATTATCCCTTCTTTCCATGCGGATTAGTGAATTAACATTCACAGCAATAATTTTTAGAGGTAATTCAGACGTAGTGAACGTTATGATTAAAGTGCGGGCTCATCTGGAAACAGGGACGAATAAATAATGTCAGTTCAGGCCGCTTGTTCCGTCTTTTTTTTTCAATGATTTCGAATTTTTCATCAAACGCGGCAATCTGTCCTTGTGTGGACAGTAATATTGCTGTCAGTTTGTGCCTCTGGAGCAGGCGTTTTAATGATATTGCGTGATTGTTCTAAGATTGGTGCATTTTTTACTCCACTTGCCAATTGGGCGTAAGACACACTTGGTGCCACGAAGTTGTTGTAAGAGCGAGTTTTCATCTTTTTCTCTTCTTCAACTTGCTTCGTTCTGGCTTCCAACTTTGATTTTAGTTGTTGGTACTTAGGGCAACCTCTAAAGTTAGCAGGATGACCTGTGTTGTTACAGAGGACACTGGATAGTTTATTTCTATCCGGGAGCTGTTCTTTGCCCAATGGCCATTCTCCAATGATATGCTTATTTAGGCATTTGAAGCATCTGAAATGCATATTGCAATTCGACGCCACATGGCCGAAGCGTTGACACCGCATACATTGCCATACACGGTCATACTTCTTTATTCTCTCCCAACTTATTGTTTGGTGATTAATGTATTTAATATATCTAAGTCCATCAATTTTACTATTGGGGCTTAGCGACACAATGAAGAAAGGCAACTTACGGTTGCAATTTTTAGAATTTGCTATAGAACATGGTTTCACACCAGTAAATTTCAAGGTATCGTTTTCGAAGGTTTTTAGTTCTTTGAGCACCTCTTCGGGAGTAAAGGAAGGATCAACTCCTTTGAGAAGCATGGGGACAGTTTTCTCCGATTTATGGGTGTACGTGTAGTGCACACTTTTCGATTTCCCCAATGACGATTTACTTTTGCTATAGCCTTCTAAATCATCGCATGTTAAACTCTTCTTAAAACTATTTATCCGTTTTGTTTTAAAAGTTTTGCAAGTCAACTTACCCAATTTTTTGAGATCCTTTATCTCCATGTAACTGATGTAGATAGGAGGTACTCTCTCCTTTTTTTTTTTTGTCTGGCACCTGCTAACATGCTTCCGGCCTCTGATTTGGTTCCTACTGTTGATGTGGATCCTGCTGTTGTTGTTGATGTGATTCCTGCTGTTGAGTTTCCTTAGTTTGTCGTGTTTTCTTTGTCTTCGTGGGTTGCTGTTGCCTTTGTTCTTGCTGTTGTTGTTGTACCATTTTCGTTTTCCGCTCATTCTGGCTCAGATTGTTTGTTAGTTTAACACTATCCTCCATTTATTTATCCAGTTGTTGTTTTTTAAGACTAATCTTATGGATGAGTCTGTTGAGGACCTCTACCTGATTGCTGGCGTCTGCATTTGTTTCGCTGACAACTAGTTCTTGGAATTGGTTTCCAGCCCTTGAGTGCTGGGCACCATGGGCATTGTCTTCGTCATCGCTGTTGACACTCAACGTGTCTGTATCCCTGTTTTAATTTGTTTTAAGGTATTTAGCCTTTAGATTTAGGTCTGTATTTTGCCTTCGCCGAAGCACCATTTTCGTATCCATTTGGTTTACGCCCATATTATGAACCACGTGCTCTCACCTTCTTTTTTTTAATGCGCTAGTGGCAGATAGAAAATCAGGTTCAAAAGTTTATTTATTATTCTGTGCACATACACAAACATGAATACTTCGTATGTCGCGTATCCGCCCTAATTGTTTTTTAATTAGTTTAGGTGCAGAGAAGTCCCAAGCGAACCCGTACTCATTTAATATGTGCAACGCGGTTTAATTTAAAAAATAATGATTTAACAAGAATTTAATAATAATTTTACATACAGTTCACTTTTAAGGCCGTTCCGTTGAACGGTTCATCAACTATCATTTGTCGATTGTCGACACGTCTACACCGGATGGCGGTCAATTTGGTATTGTTTATTCAAGACCGTTCGCGCTATCATCGGCAAATATTGTATGTTTACAGCAAATTGTTCCCAGTTTGAGATGAATATCGCAAGATGGGGCTAATGATATTTATTCGCCTACAACGACAACAGGACAGACTTTATTGAACACCCCTCGTAACATAAAAACCCAATTTTCCTCTACTTAGACCAAGAGCTTTTCATCCCGCCTTCGTATCTGCTGCTCAAAATGTAAGTATGGGTTTCACAGATTAATTGAACATTCAAACATTTAATGTATCGGCAAGTTACGATAAGAGAAATATAAATACCTTGTCCGACCCTCTGAAGCATATAAACGACATGCTTCGCTGGATACTTCTTATTTAACATAGACACGACATTTCCAATTAGGAGCCAATGTCCACATTTAAAATAATAATAGTATATTTAATTTATAAGGGGATATGAGAATATATTATTTTTTGCACTCATTGTTCCAACTCAAGTCTAGTGATTGTTAGTGGTTCGTTAGCCAGAATGCTGGCACAAGGCATTCTTGATCAAACATTTTCAGACAGAGAAATAAACCCTTCTTATCAAATACATCCTACGCTTGTAGTTTATATATCGCAAGTACCATTTCAAGGTCAAAAGACATCAGGGAATAATTGGACTCATCATTCCATTCGACAGTTTACAACCAACAATCAACTCACTCATTTGAGTCTCTCACAATCATTTCTGACTGAACTGACCACCCGCATTGCACCAACTGTCAACTTTAAAATGTAAATTGAATCCGACATTACTGTGCAAGGACATCTACAAAGCAACCGCCCCGACACAAATACTTTCATTAAAAATGCTAAAAGGCGCGCCTCCTTGACAACATCCTCATTAAATCTCCTAAGCCCGACAATATTCCGCATCCACCCGTTTATAGCACCCGTTTCTCCAACCGGAACATTCAGCCTAGAAAAATCAAAATAAAAATAAGTAAAAAAGGGATAAACCTCTTTGCAACCAAGAGTTCCTCGTCCGTTAGATTATTTAAATTAAATACACAACAGCAAGGGTAAACATTTCCTTAATTTAGAGACAAAGACCAAGAGTGGGTGCCCGATGGCGGTTGTCAGTAACAAAAAAAAAAAAAAAAGCAAAAACGAACAAAAACTGAAGAGAAACAGGAAAACATATCCTTGCCTTTTGATTTCAATTTCTTTCCTTCTTTTTTTTTGGTTTCTCTACTTCATTTTCCCGGTTGATCCCGGTTCTAGGGACTTCAAATACATAAAAGATGAAGAACAGATTTTCACCTACTTGCCGACGATAGCCGGCAATGTATTTGACAGGACGAACACTTGGCGTAGCTTACGCGCAAAAAGCACAAACACACAATATCCTTGTAATGAACGAAACGACGAGTCAAGAAACAAATGATAAAACCAAAACAGAAATTACTTTTGTAAATTCATATTAAAAAGTTATGCTTTTTGAATAATTAGTTGTGGCTGGGGGGACACCGAAAGCGACCACTCTAAAAACCGCACCGTTTTCGAAGGGTGAAACATTTGGAGGATTTGAACTGTGCAAGCATCGCAGACGGCATAGAGTCTTGTTGTTCTTTAATTTTTCTGTACTTGCATTAGTGGTCTAGGAACGAAAATAGATAATCCGCTTACAACAGGGGTGGCATCATCGCGAGTCACATGGATGCCTCCCCATCCTCGACAATCAGCGTCAGAGTTCCACCCGTACGGGACCTAGTTGGAGGTAAGAAGACGAAACTCAAGGTGCCCGGGTAATTGAATTCTTTAAGAGGATTAATCATTTCGCATCCTTAGTATATACGTTTACCCAAGAGTGCGACGACTTTCGTGTGCAAAGGGAACCGTCGAGAGCTCATTTTGATGAGAGTGTTGGGAAAGATTTGTTGGCAAGGCTTTAGAATAATATATCAGTCTTGATATTGATATGGGGCGATATAAGTCTCCATATTCAATTTTGCTAAATGATTGACAGTAGCAATAGAAGATATTATTTGCAATCAATCAGGATCACAAAATGCTTTTGATGTAAGCGGGAGTGAAATGTACACCAACTAGAAGAATAAGAATATCACTAAATCTTGAGTTCGCAAAGCTCTTCATATTTAATACCGCATGTCAGGTTGAAACTTTACAATCCCTATTGCAGGCCGATGTAAGTACGAGTATATGTAGTACTATAGATATAATTCGAGACAGGTAACCTAATAGCAAGCCCGAGAAGTCTCATAATTAGACACATATAACACAGTCAAAAGACGACCGATCATATATGTTATATATATTTTTGTTTTTACAGTAACGCACGCACAAAAGGGATTTTGAAGTACCCTTAAATGTCAGAGCACAGTGCGAGCGGGTGGAGAGGAAATGGATAAGGAAAGGAGGTGTCGATGTACATATATTGGTCTTGAATGTCTGGACATCACAACGACCAGGAAACACATGATCAGGCAGAACATTCCACATTCGTGTAGTTCGGCTAAAGAATGACTCTCTATGTTTATTTGTGCGCCTGAAGTCCACTTTCAGCGTAAACTGATACGCATTCACAGATTGACGGGTATTGCGGGAAATGTCTGAGGAGGCGGAACACATTCAGCAAGTTCAGTTGGGCAAAGACCGTGATAATACCTAAAGAAAAGAGATAGGCATGATACGTTGCCCCTGTGTTCTAACGACGGAATTGATCGAATTACGGCTGAGTCCCCAATAAATTTCACTGCTCCCTTGTGCATTCTGTCGAGCATGTGCAGTGCAGTTTTGGGTGCGCCTAAGCAAATGTGGGAGTTGAACTCCGTTTTTGGACGAATATAGCCAGGTTGGATGGGATGAAGTATCTTTTGCATCTCTTAAGGAACCGCATACATTTGGCTGCACTTTTCGCAGCTTCAAATATGTGGTCATTCCAATTAAGAGTCGAATTAATGCGAGTGCCGAGGATTGATAGTTTCTTGGCTTCGTCGATTCAAGTGCCATTCATAGACAGTATATTTACTTTGGGTCTCGCCTTTGACGACAAGAGGCAGCACTGAGTTTTTAAGGCATTAAATTCTACTCGCTTATATAATCCTCACTGATATATCTTGTTGACGTGTGAATTCAATGTATCAACCATAAGTTGTTGGTTGGTAGTGACGTTCGAAGAGTTTGGGCGGGAGTGTTCGTATGAGTATGAGAAACTCAACGCGCTATCATCAGCAAACAAGTGAATTGGGTTGTGAGTAATTGATAAGAGGTCATTTATAAAGATCAGGAAAAGAGTGGCTGAGAGTACCGTACCCTGAGGAACACCTGCATTAATTTGATGGAACAAAGATTTGACACCATCAAGAACCACTTGGATTGAACGGCCAGAAAATAGTCTCTTATCCATTCGATCAGGGAATTGTCCACTCAATATGAATGCAATTTTGACAAAAGGGCTTGTGGGGAGGAAGTATTGTGCCAAACACCGACACTCCGTTCACTTCCTCCTCCATCATAATCTTCCACCAAGTAAAAGACCGAAGGAAAAGGACGAAACGCCGCCACGTTCGTCCACAACCGGGTGTAAGGGGAAAACACAGTCCACCGAGGAAATCGAACTTTACGACAAAACGTTCACTACGAGAAAAGTAAATGATACTCACTGTTTTAAAAGTAAATGTTCTTTTATTGTATGGATGTAGTTTAATTGACCTTTTAATAATAACACACTATTTTAATTAAGTTTCCGGGTTGCACTCTTTGGTTGAGCTTTAATATCGTATCTAAAAAAAATTACACCGAAGATAAACGGACGCACAGAAACCACATATGGGACGTTAAACTGATTATGATAAAAAAACACGCTTTCTCGACTCGACGGGTTTACGACTCGAGAGGATATTCGCGTATCCGTGCGCACCGGGGAGCGGGAGATCGTGCGACCAGCGTGGTCAGTAGATGAAATTCGACTCCAAGAGTCAATTCGCTGGGTAAGGAAATTCTGGGTGCATTCGCTTTCACAGTGGTGATAACCGGATCTCATACAGGAGATCGCCATGGTACACATGTATATGTGCACGTCGGCTCTTTTCATGGGTCGAAGCCGTGATAACGAATCTGAAACACCAAGAAGGGGCATAATGTGCACCCAGGAGATGTGTGTTCGTTGAAACAAACAAATCGAATTTCGTGGGATGGTAATGGTTTGTGTTTGATTATGAGTCAAGGTCATGAGGGATGAATTCAGGGCAATTACAATACAAAGGGAAAAGCGACCTATGCATCGTTCGATAATGAGGGTCAGCTGGATAAATAGCAGCCACCCATTAAATGAAAACTGCGTTTAGGATACCACAAACGATATGGATTGTTTATGGTATCGCCAGGAAGCCTATGGAGGAACAGCGTTCTTTGTTTGCACTTGGTGCGAGTTGGGGAAATTGGCTTCAGCATCGATTGCGCTAATTGAATGCAGCTGCTTGGGATTCATGATGCCATATGCACTTTAAAGAATTATTTCTAGGAATTTTAGATAATGCGTTGTGTAGTATTCCAGAATACTACCCCTATTAGCTTTAACACTGAATCTCCTTACATATCTAACATCTCATTTAATACATAGCATAAATAAACCTACACAATATTATGTCAAGCCAGTTACAGTTACAGTACATTTCATAACATGCCCCTTTTTAATAACTTGCCCCTTTTTATTTCAAAACAGAGCACTTTGATTTTCGTTCAAATTTTATTCAATTTAAAAGTCACAGAAACTAAAGGAATACTTTGAGAAAATTTGTTTTGTTCATATTATAATTTACAGTAAATTAGAACACAATGTTCCATAAGTAGAGAGAAATTCTAATTGTAAAATCAGTTTGAGATTGAAGTTTGGAGAGTAAAGTTTTAGTTTTGAATTGTGAGTTAAGAAGTTTTGAGTTGATATATAAGTGAAGTACCACCCCTAAGTTGATATAAATATATTGATATTGATAATATATGAGTTTTAATATCATCTAAAACCCTTTAAGAGCCGTTGAATTTAATAAAGGGTTTTTCTTGTTAATGGCGCCTCAGCCAGTTGTAAGTGGACTTTCACCAAAGGAAGGTCCGCCTGGGACGTGGAGAATTCTTAGGAACCAGAGCGAGTGACCTAATCGGTTTAACTATTTGCGGATGTGACTGCCTTCTATCAGCAGAGTGGAAAAGTTCTAATAAGACTGTTGCGCGTACAGGACCCGCAAAAGAAGTAAAGGAAAAATTAAAAGGTCCCCGCTCTTCCCTCAACCGAGGAAGCACGGCGGGACCGTAACAGTTGTATGCATCGACATAAGTTGTGATTCGCCGTGCGTGCCGCTTGTGTTTGACCCGCGCAGATATAAAAATAAAGAATTAATAAGTTCATACGAAAATGTTTAATAGTTTACGTGAAAACAAATCAATAACACAAAAAACAAAAGGACAAACAATAAACAATAAATTTAAATTTAATTAACAGTTTGATTAGCTATGCAATAGTCTCGTTGAGAAAAATAATAATATATCGCATACCTCCGAGATCTCCATTTTTTTCGTTCACTTGATTAAGCATAATCAAGCAAAAACGATAAATTGGTTTCAGTGACATTATAAAGTGCGCTGCTTCACAGCAATAATAACAGTCAAAACAAAGTAACAGAACGAAAAGTGAATCAAAAGTAATCGAAAATAATCGAAAATAAACAAAAATAAAAACAAACAAACAAATTAAAGAATAAAAAAAAAAAGTGCATAACAAAATCCTTTCAGTGAGGTGCGACAAAGAAACTATCAATTAAAATATATCACCTCGCAAGCGTGAAAATTGAAACAGACAATATATTGCTCATTAAGCAAGTGGTTTTTAAGGCAGCATTTGGCGCGAGGGCAGAGTCACTGATTCCTACTCGACGATAGCCAAGTTCGAGTCGGCGTGCGGAAGAAATCGAGTTCGTGCTTCGTATTGCGGGTCGCCTTTGTTTTTTTTAAATGAAAACAAATTGGAAAGAACCAGTATGAACACGGAGGACGACAAAAACGCAACAACACACAAAAGAAAAGGTACACAGAAAATCTCCATTGTGACGCGAAGTAAAACCGCGAAATTAACAATGGAGAAAAAAGGCCAGCAAATGGAGGAGGACAGAGGGCGCCCCTCCCCCTACAATTTTAATATGTATGGGGCAAACAATTCGTTCGCTTCTCTTGCATCCTCAGAGTCTGAGGATGAAGAGGAGGAAATAACTGAATTGGAGGCGAAACTTGCGATGGCAAGAGCCCGCCTAGAAGAGAGACGCCGAAAGAAAAAAATAGCGGCACTCGAAAAAGAAAAAGACACGGAACAACAACAAAAGCCGAAGCCAAAAGTCGGCCAACAGCAACAGCAACAGCAACAGCAACAGCAACAATCAACACAAAATCGACCACAGCAAGCAGCACAACAGCGGCAAAGCAACAATCAGAACCAAAAAATAAAGATGCCACCGATCAACACTATAGATATTGAGTGTAAGGAATTGGTAAGTCTTTGTAAGCTAGCGATAGGTAACATTTTGTAGTTAAAAGACTGGCTGGTAATAGGCATGCCATTCAAACCTATGCGGTGGCAGACCACGAAAAAATTAAAGAGGTCTTAAAAAGGGCCACCGCGGAATTCTACTCGTTCACGCCGAAGCAAACAAAGAGGGTAACGGTTCTATTAAAGGGTGTCGACCCTGAGGTGGAACCGGAGGCTCTGCTCGAGATGCTTCAAAAGTTGAGGCACGACGATCTCGAGTTTATCTCCGTAAAACCGTTCACTACAACCAAGGCAAGAAGGGAAAACCGCAAGCTACCCTTCTTTTTGGTTCAACTAACGCCCAGCAGCAGAATTGGTGGTCTAAGAAAGATTACAGTCTTGGATCATCAAAGTGTCACATGGGACAAATTAAAAAAAGGCAGAGACATCCTGCAATGTGTCCGCTGCCAAAGGTTTGGTCACGCGGCGGCGAACTGTGAAATGCAGCACCGTTGCGTGAAATGCGGAAAAGACCATAAGGCAGAAGAGTGCCCTCTGGGAAAAGAAAGGGTAGAAGACAAAGCCCTTCTAAAGTGCGCAGTGTGCCGGAATGAGGGACACCCCGCTAATTATCGAGGATGTCCTAAATTCCGAGAAATAATGGCAAGAAGTGTGATCCGGCAAAAAACCACAGAGCCAGCTCGTACTACAACAATGCCCGTAACACCGCAGCGGTCGTACGCACAAGTTGCGTCGGGTGGGAGACCATCAAACCAGGCTACAACATTGGTAGCCACAAATACTCCCACACAGACTGAAACAACATCGCAAGCGGACGTGGTCACGGTTCTGCTTAATCTGCAGAGACAGATGACACAGCTGCAAAACCAAATAAACGAGATCTACTCGTACTTGCCCAATCTAAACAAAAAGTCAATATAAACCCTCTAACCACAACATCAATAAAAGCTCTTGTCGTGAATGTAAATTCACTAATAAGAACTGAGAGAAGAGCCAATCTTTTCAACCTGTTGCAAGTTGAACGGCCTGATGTACTTCTGGCGGGGGAAACAAAGTTAAACCAGAGACACAAGATATGGCATAAAAACTACGATATTATACGAAGAGACCGACCTAACTCCTCTCAAGGGGGGGGTGTCGCAATCTTTATTAGAAAAGGGATCCCTCATAAAGTTATATATAGTGGAGAAGTGCGCAGGTTCCGGGTGCTGGAAGCCTGTATCGTACGCATACCCCTTCAGCAAGGAAGGGGTTTGTATGCGATTGCGGTCTACGCACCTGAGGAGCACCAACATAATCTATTTATAGCAGAGCTCGAGACTCTCTTCCGATGCTTACAATTGCACCTGGGCAAAAATTACTTTATTCTAGGGGGAGATATGAACGCCAAGCATAGAAATTGGGGAAATTATATATCTAATGCCAGAGGAAATCAGTTGGCTGGCTGGTTAGACCAGTTTCATATTGAATATAGAACTGACCTGCTAGCTACCGAATATCCATCGTTCCCTAGAGGTAGATCGTTCTTAGATATCTTGCTAATCGACTCACGACTGAGAATACTTAACACCAATAGACGAAACACAAACTGTTTACGGACAATTGAATACGATAGTGACCACTGTGCATTCACGGCAGTAATGGAGCTTCCGAACGAGCTCGCAGATCTGGAGGAATTCGTGATCCCGCAACCCTATAACTACGGGGCAATGCGATGGCCGCGGTTCACCAGATCATTAACAAGAGAACTTCGTTCGAATGACTTTAATCTGCCAGTAAACAGAAACCTGACTAATGTCGAAATCGACAAATACATTCAACAAATGGACGAAACCGTAAAACGAACAATGGACAAAACAATTCCCAAAACAACAGTTACAGATCACACTAACATGTACAGAAACGCAACAATAAACGCACTCCACAGGCAAAAGAGCAGACTGCTATCGAAATTAAAACAATTACACAGACAGTTTACAGACAGACAAGACCAGGAGATAATATCACTGAAATCCCGATTAAAAAACCTCCAACAATTACTTAAAGCTAATTATAGATTAGCAACAAATTTGTATTGGAACAACAGAATTCGAGCTATAAAAACTAATAACCCGAGTATGTTCCCACAAATAAATAAAATATTCAGGAGAAATAATCAAAATGAGATTCAGTGTCTCCAAATCCCACGTACTCAGGTAAACAAGCAGATGCTAACCAACATTGGCATAGATACAGAGAACGCTATCCTCAATGGTGAGCTCTTCGTGATCGAAGATCCTTTGGAAAAGGTGAACGCTTTGGGAGCTGTCTTTCAGGAAATGTACAAGGTGAATGAAAGCATTCATCGAAATCACGACCTGGAGGACAGAGTTCTACTCAATCACCTGCACCTCCGGAATGAAATTTCACTTTGGCAATCGGAGAATCCGGGTTTTACCGAATTCAGTGAAGATAATCTGTCAATTGACATTAATGCCAATGGTGTAGTGGCTAATAGCCTTCTAATAACAAGGGATGGAATCCAGAGTATCTTCGACTCATTAAGAAGCAAAAAGTCAGTGGGAATAGATGGAGTACCTAACATCGTACTCAAGAACCTGCCCCCAATGGCAATAGCTATATACACGGTCCTGTTTAACAACGCGTTGAATAATGCATATTATCCCGCGCGTTGGAAAACGGCTATCATTCAGCCCATCCCAAAAAAGGGCAAAGACTGTACAAACCCAAGGAACATGCGTTCGATAAGTTTACTCCCAAGCATCAGTAAAGTATTTGAAAAAATCATTAACAAAGCTCTGCTAAAATGGGTAGACGACAATAGCATTATTCCAAATAACCAGTTTGGCTTTAGGGCGGGTCATGAAACCACACATGCCGCAGCTAAACTGGTCTCTGACATACAATGGAATAAATGTAGGAACCAATGCACAGGTGCCTGTCTGATCGACTTGGAGAAAGCCTTTGATACCGTCTGGATCGAAGGGTTGTATTACAAACTGGTCAGACATGGCATACATAAGCCTTTACTATATGTACTTTACGATATGTTAAAGGACAGGAGGTTCGTGGTCAAAAGTGATAATGTGACCTCTAATAAAACGTATAATATCAAGAATGGCTTGCAACAGGGCGCGGTACTCTCTCCGATTCTTTTTAACATTTATATTAGCGACTTATTAGAAGCGCTTCCGCAGGCTATTGCGTACGCAGACGATCTCATAATTTACAGAACAGCTCCGAAAGTTGCGATTATAAATAGGTTAATACAGCGAGACTTCAACAAAGTGCAGCGCTATTGCAATGACTGGAAACTTAAGATCAACTTCCAGAAATGTGAAGCCATCCTATTCAGAACTCCATTATATAAAGCCACGTACGACACAAGGAAAAACTGGCGAAAGCTAGTTATCGTGGGACCGCATGGAGATAAACTGGAAACCAAGAGTTTAGTTAAATACCTGGGCATCTGGCTAGATCAATATCTGTATTTCAACAGACATGTAGAGGCTGCTTTGCTCAAAGCGAGGAAAACTTTTGCTATGACAAGGAGGCTATTTCACAGTAGCCAACTTGACAGCAAGGTAAAAGTCATATGCTACATGACGCTAATCAGGCCAATGCTCATATATGGTTGCCCAGTATGGTTCAACATAGGTCCAAATTTGATGGAAAAGATTCGGGTGTTCGAAAGAAAGTGTCTCAGAAGTTGTCTCAGATTATATCGGACACCGGAATCGGACTATAAAAAGTATTACTCAAATGAGACTTTATATCATGAAGCGTACATAAATAGGGTGGATAATTTTATGATTAAATTAATCAGAGGACATATTGCGAGAGCAATAAGCTCGTCCAATGACCTAATTTTCGGGGCCTATTATCCAAACACCTTGTACTATGAGAGCGTGCGTCGCAACGGCTTTGTTCCACCAGAGGCGTTCCTTGACTTGGATATGAAAGGGCTTATACAGGATAGATCCGGAATTCCGCTGATCTATCATGTAAGTAGATCATCTGTAGACGGGCGATTGTGCTACGAACGGGAAGTAGCGCGCACCGAAGAAGAGCTCCTGCGCTTCAGTAGGGCTATCTCCCACAGAGACCGGGACGATAGTATTAGACAGCGTCAACAGTTCTGGTGGTTGAATGGCATATAAAGACCTGGATACCAAAGTCAGTATAGAATCATACTATCATCAGCTAGCTTACATAGACTTAGCTTTTCTAGAATTAGGGTAGTATAAGATTTAAGTTAAGTTAGGTTAAGTGCTTTTACATAAAAATAAAAAAAAAAAATAAAAAAAAAAAAAAAAATAAATAAATAAATAAATAAATAAAAAACAATAAAAAAAAAAAAAAAAAAAAAAAATATATATATATATATTAGGTAAGTTAAGTAGGTTAAATTTTAAGAAAAAAAAAACAAAAAAATTGACAAAGTTTTTCAAATTTTTCTTTGTATTTCAACTAATTATCAGTACTGCCACAAAGTTCTGTCGCCGAAAGGCAAATTATACAAATGTTAAGTAATGTTTAGCTTAGAGCGTCTGCGAAGGACCAGTAAGTTATTATATAAGATAATTAAGCTAGAATTTAAGCATTTTTTGTCTAGCCTTTAATTTAGAAATTAAGAATATAAAAAGAAAAATAAAAAATGTTTTAAAAATGAAAATGAAAATGACAGTTGTATGCATTAAATGTCCTTGTAAATGAAAATGTTTCAGGAATGCTGGGTGGAGACTGCGGTGCAGGTGTGGGAAAGTTGGAATTTGCCTGGGATTCCTGAAAAGGTAGAAAGAAATTCTTACAGAGGATTTGTATGCGAAGGGATGCATGAAAGGTAAGTTTTCTTTTCCAGGGGGTTTTTTGATTACAGATTGATCTCATTAATGCATGAAGCATTTAAGATGCTAATGCGATTGCATTAGTCAAATTAGGAGATTGGGTGAAAGTTATGGGGGTTTTTAGGGAAACGAACCGTGGGGCTTGGCGGAACCGCCACAGGCTGGATGCCAAACCCTGTGGAAGGTTTTTGAAATATCTAATGCGACTACCTTGTTTTCACCGAGGTGTGAATGGAATGGCTCCACTTTTCAGTAAGGTACGCCATCAATTCTTCTGTGGACCGATTGCTTTGAAATCCATATTGGCGGTCATTGAGGAGGTCATTTGATTCCAGATATTTCGAAAGTTGACGGTTGATAAGTGATTGCAGTACCTTGGAGAGAATAGAAGTTAGTGCAATGGGTCGATAAGAAGAAAGGGATGATTTGTCACTCTTTTTGGGAATTGGCTGACTACCATCTATTTGGAAAACGGCCAGTAGAATAAGCCAAATGGAAGAGTTTCCGCCGTGGTTTAGCGAGTGAACAAAAACATCTCTTCAAGAGAATTGGCGGAATGCCACCCACACCCACGGATTTGTTTGCGTTTAGCTCTTTGAGTGCGCGTTCGGAAGTGAATCTGGCTCATGGTGTGCTGCTTATGCTCCAGTTGAGGCGGAACTGATGTGGTATTGTAGCGTTCTACGAACGCACAATTCCGCGCAGGTAAGGGTCCTACCTTCAAAGAACTTACTTACCTGATAACGCAGCGCACGTGCCAACAGACGCGTGCCCCAAAGTCCCACCATAGGGCCTGCAACTCGCAGCCAACGTTGAGACCGACACCAAAAAGCAAGGAACTGAACGTCCCCAAAGCTTTTTAGGTCAAGCTCAACAATTATAACTCATCATGCCTGAAACAAAGGTATAAACATCCATGCGTTCTATTCCTAAAAAAAAAAAAAAACAATTCCCAAAATACCATACATGCTGCTTGCGCCCAGGAACATCTCATCGAACCGGCAATTCCGAAATTCGATACAAAAGAATTGCTATCATCAAAGAATGAACCGATCAACGGATGCACGTGCGGGTAATCTAATGCAAGGACCACCCAAATCCGTTGAACAACAGAAGGCAGCCACGACCTATCGCAATCGAATATATCTCAACGTGATATCCGATAATTTATTTATATTTATTTATTTAATAAAAAGTAATCACAGGAACATAAACCGAATTTGTTCGGCAACTCACTTGCTGGGCAACCACACGTGGCTAGACACGGCATTGCCAGGTGCCGACAGCCACCGAAAATCCCATGCGAAAACAATGGGCCAAGAAACAATCAATTGTCACGTTGATTAAAGATTAAGTAAACAAAATCAAGTTGAAGATAACGACTCCGACTGAGATAACCACGAATTACTCACGTGTCAATTTCGC
The DNA here is from genome assembly GCA_963931805.1 of Microdon myrmicae. Classification (NCBI taxonomy): domain Eukaryota; kingdom Metazoa; phylum Arthropoda; class Insecta; order Diptera; family Syrphidae; genus Microdon; species Microdon myrmicae. The sequence continues at coordinate 122,377,123 of OZ007496.1, forward strand.
AATGTTGTCGTTTTGTGTAATTAACTGCATAGATCAGATAGGTAATCAATATTATTTTGAATCACAGTCAACTTATTGTTCTCTAGGCTCGTTTCACAACCGAATGATTCATTATGCCTCGAAATACAGTTGAGGATCTTTAACATCTGTACGGAAGTTGGATGGATGTTCTTTTGGCCCGTAGCAATGTTAGGATAATTATCACTATTTCTCGTCTAAGCAATTCGCCTACTTCACTACACATTTGTCACGGATTTATCCAAGCACTCGTAATTTCCTTTTCTCTTTTGCGTGCTATATGTTATATCCTTTCACAAGGAAACTCAGCAGATTGGAAGCATATATACTTTCGTATAACAGACCCTTATGGAAGACCAGAAGTTATTCCTTAACCACTCGATTGACGGCCGGCTCCTTGAATACCAGATCAGAGTTTTTGTTTTTGTTTTATATCCACATTTATTTAACAATTTAATTACATATTTTACTTAAGACTAAATGTTAACTTCTATTTTACAAATATCATTCTTACATTAACTGACAGGCTCTTCGCAAGAACCATTTTCCATTTTTAAAACCTTTTTTTATTTTCTTTTTATATTATAATTACATGCTAGACAAAAAATGCTTAAATTCTAGCTCAAATAGCTTATATAATAACTTACTGGTCCTTCGCAGACGCTCTAAGCTAAACATTACTTAATATTTGCATAATTTGCCTTTCGGCGACAGAACTTTGTGGCAGTACTGATAATTATTTGAAAGACAAAGAAAAATTTGAAAAACTTTGTCAATTTTTTTTTTTTTTTCTTAAAATTTAACTTACTTAACTTACCTAAACTTATCTACTTTTTTTTTTTTTTTTTTTTTTTTTATGTAAAATCACTTAGCTTAACTTAACTTAAATCTTATACTACCCTAATTCTAGAAAAGCTAAGTCTATGTAAGCTAGCTGATGATAGTGTGATTCTATACCGACTTTGGTATCCAGGTCTTTATATGCCATTCAACCACCAGAACTGTTGACGCTGTCTAATACTATCGTCCCGGTCTCTGTGGGAGATAGCCCTACTGAAGCGCAGGAGCTCTTCTTCGGTGCGCGCTACTTCCCGGTCGTAGCACAATCGCCCGTCTACAGATGATCTACTTACATGATAGATCAGCGGAATTCCGGATCTATCCTGTATAAGCCCTTTTATGTCCAAATCAAGGAACGCCTCTGGTGGAACAAAACCGTTGTGACGCACGTTCTCATAGTACAGGGTATTTGGATAATAAGCCCCGAAAATTAGGTCATTGGACGAGCATATTGCTCTCGCAATATGTCCTCTGATTAATTTAATCATAAAATTATCCACCCTATTTATGCAGGCTTCATTATATAAAGTCTCATTTGAGTAGTACTTTTTGTATTCCGATTCCGGTGTTCGATATAATCTGAGACAGGTTCTCAGACACTTCCTTTCGAACACCCGAATCTTTTCCATCAAATTTGGACCTATGTTAAACCATACTGGACAGCCATATATGAGCATTGGCCTGATTAGCGTCATGTAGCATATGACTTTTACCCTGCTGTCAAGTTGGCTACTGTGAAATAGCCTCCTTGTCATAGCAAACGTTTTCCTCGCTTTGAGCAAAGCAGCCTCTACATGTCTGTTGAAATACAGATATTGGTCTAGCCAGATGCCCAGGTATTTAACTAAACTCTTGGTTTCCAGTTTATCTCCATGCGGTCCCACGATAACTAGCTTTCGCCAGTTTTTCCTTGTGTCGTACGTGGCTTTATATAATGGAGTTCTAAATAGGATGGCTTCACATTTCTGGAAGTTGATCTTAAGTTTCCAGTCATCGCAATAGCGCTGCACTTTGTTGAAGTCTCGCTGTATTAACCTATTTATGATCGCAACTTTCGGAGCTGTTCTGTAAATTATGAGATCGTCTGCGTACGCAATAGCCTGCGGAAGTGCATTTAATAAGTCGCTAATGTAAATGTTAAAAAGAATCGGAGAGAGTACCGCGCCCTGTTGCAAGCCATTCTTGATATTATACGTTTCATTAGAGGTCACATTACCACTTTTGACCACGAACCTCCTGTCCTTTAACATATCGTAAAGTACATATAGTAAAGGCTTATGTATGCCATGTCTGACCAGTTTGTAATACAACCCTTCGATCCAGACGGTATCAAAGGCTTTTTCCAAGTCGATCAGACAGGCACCTGTGCATTGGTTCCTACATTTATTCCATTGTATGTCGGAGACCAGTTTAGCTGCGGCATGTGTGGTTTCATGACCCGCCCTAAAGCCAAACTGGTTATTTGGAATAATGCTATTGTCGTCTACCCATTTTAGCAGAGCTTTGTTAATAATTTTTTCAAATACTTTACTGATGCTTGGGAGTAAACTTATCGAACGCATGTTCATTGGGTTTGTACAATCTTTGCCCTTTTTTGCGATGGGCTGAATGATAGCCGTTTTCCAACGCGCGGGATAATATGCATTATTCAACGCGTTGTTAAACAGGACCGTGTATATATCTATTGCCTTTGGGGGCAGGTTCTTGAGTACGATGTTAGGTACTCCATCTATTCCCACTGACTTTTTGCTTCTTAATGAGTCGAAGATACTCTGGATTCCTTCCCTTGTGATTAAAAGGCTATTAGCCCCACCATTGGCATTAATGTCAATTGACAGATTATCGTCACTGAATTCCGTAAAACCAGGATTCTCCGATTGCCAATGTGAAATTTCATTCCGGAGGTGCAGGTGATTCAGTCGAATTCTGTCCTCCAGGTCCTGGTTTCGATGAATGCTTTCATTCACCTTGTACATTTCCTGAAAGACAGCTCCCACAGCGTTCGCCCTCTCCAAAGGATCTTCGATCACGAAGAGCTCACTATTGAGGATAGCGTTCTCTGTATCTATGCCAATGTTGGTTAGCAGCTGCTTGTTTACCTCGGTACGTGGAATTTGGAGACACTGAATCTCGTTTTGATTATTTCTCCTGAATATTTTATTTATTTGTGGGAACATATTCGGGTTATTAGTTTTTATAGCTCGAATTCTGTTGTTCCAATACAAATTTGTTGCTAATCTATAATTAGCTTTAAGTAATTGTTGGGGGGTTTTTAATCGGGATTTCAGTGATATTATCTCCTGGTCTTGTCTGTCTGTAAACTGTCTGTGTAAATGTTTTAATTTCGATAGCAGTCTGCTCTTTTTCTTGTGGAGTGCGTTTATTGTTGCGTTTCTGTACATGTTAATGTGATCTGTAACTGTTGTTTTGGGAATTGTTTTGTCCATTGTTCGTTTTACGGTTTCGTCCATTTGTTGAATGTATTTGTCGATTTCGTCATTTGTCAGGTTTCTGTTTACTGGCAGATTCAAGTCATTCGAACAAAGTTCTCTTGTTAATGATCTGGTGAACCGCGGCCATCGCATTGCCCTGTAGTTATAGGGTTGCGGGATCACGAATTCCTCCAGATCTGCGAGCTCGTTCGGAAGCTCTATTACTGCCGTGAATGCACAGTGGTCGCTGTCGTATTCAATTGTCCGTAAACAGTTTGTGTTTCGTCTGTTAGTGTTACGTAATCTCAGTCGTGAGTCGATTAGCAAGATATCTAAGAACGATCTACCTCTGGGGAACGATGGATATTTCGTAGCTAGCAGGTCAGTTCTATATTCAATATGATACTGATCTAACCAACCAGCCAACTGATTTCCTCTGGCATTAGATATATAATTTCCCCAATTTCTATGCTTGGCGTTCATATCTCCCCCTAGAATAAAGTAATTTTTGCCCAGGTGCAATTGTAAGCATCGGAAGAGAGTCTCGAGCTCAGCTATAAATAGGTTTTGTTGGTGCTCCTCAGGTGCGTAGACCGCAATCGCAAACAAACCCCTTCCTTGCTGAAGGGGTATGCGGACGATACAGGCTTCCAGCACCCGGAACCTGCGCACTTCTCCACTATATATAACTTTATGGGGGATCCCTTTTCTAATAAAGATTGCGACACCCCCTCCTTGAGAGGAGTTAGGTCGATCTCTTCGTATAATATCGTAGTTTTTATGTCCTACCTTATGTCTCTGGTTTAACTTTGTTTCCCCCGCCAGAAGTACATCAGGTTGTTCCTCTTGCAACAGGTTAAAAAGATTGGCTCTTCTCTCAGTTCTTATTAGTGAATTTACATTCACGACAAGAGCTTTTATTGATGTTGTGGTTAGAGGGTTTATATCGACTTGTTATTTAGACTGGGCAAATGCGAGTAGATCTCGTTTATTTGGCTTTGTAGCTGTGTCATCTGTCTCTGCAGATTGAGCAGGATTGCGAACACGTCCGCTTGCGGTGTTGTTTCAGTCCGTGTGGGAGTATTTGTGACTACCTGTGATGTAGCCTGATTTGGTGTTCTCCCACCCGAAGCAACTTGTGCGTACGACCGCTGCGATGTTACGGGCATTGTTGTAGTACGAGCTGGCTCTGTGTTTTTTTGCCGGGTCACACTTCTTGCCATTATTTCTCGGAATTTAGGACATCCTCGATAGTTAGCGGGGTGTCCCTCATTCCGACACACTGCGCACTTTAGAAGGGCTTTGTCTTCTACCCTTTCTTTTCCCAGAGGGCATTCTTCTGCCTTATGGTTCTTTCCGCATTTTACGCAACGGCGCTGCATTTCACAGTTAGCCGCCGCGTGACCAAACCTTTGGCAACGGACACATTGCAGGATGTCTCTGCCTTTTTTTAATTTGTCCCATGTGACCATTTGATGATCCAAGACTGTAATTTTTCTTAGACCACCAATCCTACTGTTGGGTGTTAATTGGACCAAAAAGAAGGGTAGCTTGCGGTTTTCCCTTCTTGCCTTGGGTGTGGTGAATGGTTTTACCGCGGTAAACTCGAGATCTTCGTGCTTCAGGTTTTGAAGCATTTCGAGCAGAGCCTCCGGTTCCATTTCAGGGTCGACACCCTTTAATAGAACCGTTACGCTCTTCGTTTGTTTCGGCGTGAACGAGTAAAATTCCGCGGTGGCTCTTTTTAAGACCTCTTTAATTTTGTCGTGGTCTGCCACCGTATATGTTTGAATGGCGTGCCTGTTACCCGTCAGTCTTTTAACTGCAAAATTGTTACCTATGGCTAGCTTACAAAGACTTACCAATTCCTTACAGTCAACATCTATGGTGTTGATTGGTGGCATCTTTATTTTTCCGCTGTTATTGTTGCTTTGTTGCTTGCTGGTTCGTTGATCGCTTTTGTGTTGATTGTTGCTGTTGCTGTTGATGGTGCTGATGTTGAAGTTGATGTTGCTGTTGATGGTGAAATTGTTGCTGTTGGCCGACTTTTGGCTTTAGCTTTTGTAGTTGTTGCTGGTTTTGTTCTTGTTCGAGCGCCGCTATTTTTTTCTTTCGGCGTCTCTCTTGTAATCGGGTTCTTGCCATCGCCAGTTTCGCCTCCAATTCACTTATCTCTTCCTCTTCATCCTCTGACTCTGAGGATGCAAGAGAAGCGAATGAATTATTTGCCCCATATATGTTAAAATTGGAGGGGAAGGGAAGCTCACTGTCGTCCGCCATTTGTTGATCTCCTTTATCCATCGTCAATTTCGCGGTTTTGCTTCGCGTCATAATGGAGTTTTTCGGGGCGCCTTTTCGTTTGTGCGTTGTCGTGTTTTTATCGTCCTCCGCGTTCATTCTGGTTCTTTCCAGTTTGTTTTCATTAAAAAAAAAACAAAGTCGACCTTTTGAACCACGGCGACTTGATTTCTCCTGCAAGCTGAGTTGATCTCGCCTACCGCCCGCTAAGAGTCAGTAAGCTTGCACTCGCGCCAAACGACGATTTAAACATTACTTTCTTAACAAGCAATATATTGTTTGTTTTAATTTTCGCGTTTGCGACCGAAGTGTTATCTTTTTATTGTTTTTGTTTTTATTGTCTCGACCACTTTTTGCACCTCACTCAACTGTTTTTATATGCACTTATTTTGAATTTATTTAATGCATTTATACCGGTACACCTGGTAAATACAGACTGCTTAACGAGCAATATTTTTTAATTTTTGTTTTTTGCGCTTGCGACCGAGGTGATATATTATGTTTCTTGTAGTTGATTATTATTTTATTTTTCGCACTTCACTGCAATATGCACATTTGCTTTTAGGTTTTATTTTAATTTATGTGTTTTTAATTCACTTAGTATTTACAATTAAGTTTTTACGTTTATTATTTGTTTTGTTTGGTTTCTGAATTTCATTGTTTTGACTATCTTCACTGTTTTAATTTTGGTCACCACATGTCTATTGAATTTAAAATTTTGGCGTGAACTCGAGTATATTTATTGTTTGTCGCGCTTGTTACATTAATATTTAGTTTACTGGTGTGTCCTTGTTGTCTTTTGTTTGTGAATTCTAAGGAATTGTATTTGTTGTCAAAAATTGCTTTTGAAATACTTTTACTTTTTAAATATGTAGTCACTTCACTTTTTAACTGGCGCACTGTTAGACTGGTGTTCTCTGTAAGAGAGTTCGCGGGTGACTGGTCTTCGCAAGAACTCTAAATTATACATTATCATTTTTTCTTATGCCTTTCGGCGTACAATAACTGTTTTTATAACATGTCACAATAATTAATGTTTTCTTTTTAAAATGTATTCTATTTTTTTCTACATAATGTATTAATTTAACAATAATAAATGCTTTTTTTAATTACCTATATAGGGGGTTGACAAGCAAAATAAAAAATAAAACAACGAAACAAAACGGACCAAAATAAACAAGAAATAAAAAAAAAAAATAAAAAAAAAATAAAAAATTAAAATTGAATTAAAAATAAAAAGTTAAAAAATAATTAAAATTATTGGGAATTGGGGATAGTGGGAAAGGAAAGCGGTGCGCCTGAGAGGCATACTATGTTTAGGGACGTGTAGTCCTTTCTTCATCACTGATCCACCACCAGTTGGGACGGGATCGATCTTTTATTGATTTCTATAATTAGAGATATGGTTATCGTGGAGAATTCGTTTATCCCCGGCACCACGGAAAGCGTGGTAAATAATAGGGACTCCACGTTTGTCTTGGATAATTCCTTTTTTATCCAAGAAAGGGAACGCTTCTGTGAAATGAACCTGTGGGGGTTCTTTTAAGCTTACCCAAGGAACCAAACGCCACTGTCTACTTGCCCAATTAATCCCAAGCTTCCTGTGCTCAAGCTCCTCAAACTCCATTATTTCCTGCTAATGCAATTGCATTAGCACCTGTAAAAGCTTCACGCATCAAGGTTATCTAACGCATTACCTAAAAGTTCCCGTAAAAGAATTTTTACCTTTCACGCATCAATTCGCATCCAAATTCCCTACAAGAATAAAGAATAAATCTAAAACCTATTCGACACCTTCGGTTGCCAGGCAAATTCCAGCATCCCCATAATTGCACTCCAATCTCCTCGCATACCTGAAACATTTCCTTTCTAAGGGCAATTAATGCTTTCAACGCATTATCTAGGAATTCCTGTAAAGATTTTCTCCCACAAGGGCATTCATGCATGCATCAATGCATCTCTGCATTGGAAACCAAGAACCGAATTCTCGTTTAGTGTAAATACTCACACTAGATGTTACTGAATCCAGCTCAAGTTTTTCCATACTTTATCCACTTCTCCCCAGCTATAATCCAGCGAGTGCTAACAAGAAACCCCCAAATCTTGATCTATATATCACTAATATTCCAAATTACTGCTCAGTACCATTAACTCTAAATGCGTTAAGTTCAGATCACCTTCCGATCAACCTCACAGTGAATCATACAGTAGCTGTAAATCGTACCAGTTTATACCACAACTATTCCGCCGCCAACTGGAATTGTTATAAATCATACGAGGGTTGCCTTTTATATTTCGGGATTAGAGAACAAAAACAAATATTGATCATCGAAAATCTCTTTATTGTTTTTCTAAATATTCCCCATGAAGATCTATACACTTTTGCATGCGTTTGAACCAATTGTCGAAGCACTTTTGCCACTCTGATTGAGGTATCTCCAACACATGCATTCTGAATGTAGCAACCGCTTCTTCAGGTGTCGAAAAACGTTGACCTCTCAGTTTGTTTTTTACGTACGTGAATAAAAAGAAGTCATTCGGTGCCAAGTCAGGACTATACGGCGGATGACCCATCAAATCGATGTTTCGGGTGCTCAAAAATGCAGTTGTCGCAGGCGATATGTGAGAGCTCGCATTGTCGTGGTGAAGAGTGATCCGTCTTCGACGGTGGGTTTCCTGATTTCTTGGAAGACAACTGGCAAACAAATGGTTGTGTACCACTCAGAATTGACTGTTCTGCGTTGTTCTAGTGGTACGGTTGCGACATGTCCAGTTTTTCCGAAAAAACAGGCGACCATTTGCTTGGAAGTGCTTCGTGCGCGAACAACTTTTGTTGGATGTGGCTCATCTTGAAACACCCAGACAGTCGACTGCTGTTTACTTTCGGGCTCATACGCGTAAATCCACGATTCATCACCTGTCACGATGTCATAGACGTGTTTCGAAGCACCGCGACCGTATTTTTTGAGCATTTCTTTCGACCAATTGACACGAGCCTTTTTTTTGGGCGATTGACAAATTGTGTGGGATCCAATGCGAACAAATTTTTTTGACAGTCAAATGTTTATGCAATATTGAATGTATGCTGGTCCCACTAACGCCTAAGGTTGTCTCAATCTCACGATAGGTCACATGACGATCTTCCAATATCAGTTCGCGCACAGCATCAATGGTTTTCGGAACAACAACTGATTTTGGACGACCTTCACGAAATTCATCTTGGAGTGAACTACGACCACGATTGAATTCACCATACCATCGATACACGCTGGTCCTTGATGGAGCTTCATCGCCAAAAATTGAATTAAGTTCATCCATGCACTGTTGCTGAGTTAATCCACGCCGAAAGTTGTAAAAATTAATCGCACGAAAATGTTGACGATTTAATTCCATTTTTGGGCCGAGATGAATCTTTTAAGTTACTGTAAACAACACAAATAGCGCTCGTATGTCAAAACGTTCTGAGTGCTTATAACCTCAAAAATGTCGAACTTTACGACAGAGCTGTCAATTGCCGGATTGCAACGCTAGGGTTGCCAAATCCCGAAACATAAGAGGCAACCCTCGTAATCAGCCATTTGCGTATTTCTTCTTCCATATTGTTATCGGCTGATACTATTGCACTACATCAATTTCGTGCTCCACTGACTTGATAGTTTGATCAACGTTAGGTCTTCTCTTCGCAGAAGTTGCCACCATGTCCTTAGTTTTTCTCTCATTCATGTGCGGTCCCAGTTTTTGTGCCGCCTGCTCGGTCTGGCTGAAGGATTCCTGTACCACCGATTCGGTTCTACCGATGATGTCGATGTCATCTGCGTAGGCAAGTATCTGACTGGACTTGGTGACAATACTCCCTCTTGTTGTAACGCCAGAGTCACGGATTGCTTTCTCCAACGCCAGGTTGAAGAGGAAGCAGGCCAGACCGTCCCCTTGTCGGAGTCCATTATAGATGTTTATTGGTTTGGACAGCAATCCCGCTATTTTTACTTGACTAGTTACGTTGGTCATGGTCAACCTACAAAGTCGTATCAATTTGTTTGGAATGCCGAATTCTCTCATGGCATTATATAGTTCTACGCTGGCTATGCTGTCGTAGGCTACCTTAAAGTCTATAAGCAGATGATATAATGGAATCTTAAATTCCTGAGATTTTTCCATCGCCTGTGTAAGGGTGAATATCTGATCAATTGCTGATTTGCCTGGGATGAAGCCACACTGATATTGGCCAATGATGGCTTTAGCGTATGGGGCTATCCGATCTTGTAGGGTAGTGGAGAGTATCTTATAGGCGGTACTCAGCAATGATATACCCCTATAGTTGCTGCACACTGTGACATCTTCTTTGTTATGTATGGGGCAAATTATACCGCGACACCAATCTTCCGGCATCTCCTCTTGCTTCCATACGTGCACCACGATCTCATGAATTGTGTGATGTAACGCTGTCCCTCCTTGTTTGATCAGCTCAGCGGGTATGCCATCAGGTCCAGGGGGTTTATTTGATTTGAGCTGTCTTATGGCTCTTAATGTTTCCTCAATGGTTTCCGGCAGCAGCATTTGGTGTTGATCTTGCATTGGTGGAGCCTCCAATTCTTCTGCGGGCTTACCATTTAGCAATTCATTGAAGTGCACTTCCCATCGTTCCAGAATATCTTTAGGATCGGTGATCAGATTACCTTTATCCTTGCAGTAAGTGCAGCGTGGTGTGTACCACGTCTACTGCGGACTATTTGGTAGAACTTCCGCGCCTGGTGCGGACCTCGCTCTCTACTTTTCTCTATTTCACAGACAAGGTTTTTTTCCCAGGCACTTTTCTTTTGTCTGTGAAGTCTTTTTTCAGATCTTCTGAGCTCTTTGTATTTCTCCTCGCGCACCCGCGTCCTATGAGATTGCTGCATTGCCCGGTATGCAACTTTCTTACGGTCAGTCGCTAGTCTGCACTCATCATCAAACCAGTCGTTTCGATCTCTACGACTACTGCCTAAGATGGAGTTGAGTAATGACAGTATTCTTAAGGCTTGTCCATTTCTCTTCTACGCCCAGCATTCTGGCCCCAGGACTTACTCTCCCTCCGTCGAGCTCTTCGAGGGCGAGTCTTAACGCATGACCAAAGGTGTTACTGGTATTCTCATTGCGTAGGGCAGCCGTGTTGATTCGAATCTGAATACGTCTCCGTAAGGCAATCCGCGCTCGGAAAACTGTACCAACAAGATAGTGATCCGAGTCGACGTAGGCACCTCGTTACGTTCGTACCGTCATCAGGCTCAAGGAGTGGCGGCGATCTATCAACACGTGGTCAATTTGGTTGCGAGCGGCTCCATCAGGTGATACCCAGGTGACTTTGTGGATATCTTTACGTGGGAACCTGGTACTTGCAACGACCAGGTTTTTCGATGCTGCCAATTCGATGACTCTTAATCCACTGTCATTAGTGTTCTCATGCAAACTATGGGAACCTGTGTAGTGCCTGAAAACCAGCCCCTGACCTATTTTTGCATTCAAATCACCAAGAACGATTTTCACATCGTATCTTGGGCCGGCATTGAGGGCCCGTTCGACGTTCTCGTAGTATTGTCCTTTTTATTTGTCAGGGGTTTCCTCTGCAGGTCCGTGAATGTTTATGAAGCTTATGTTCTTAAACTTGCCTTGCACTCGAAGAGTGCATAGCCTTTCATTTATTGCATTAAAGCCGATGATGGCAGGCTTCAGTTTTTGGCTGACTAGAAAGCCTACCCCGAACACATGGTGTTTTGCGTGACAGCTGTAATAAATGTCATACTCTTTTCTTTGAATAACACCACTCCCCGTCCATCTTATTTCTTGCAATGCTGTTATGTCAGCCTTATATTCGGACAGGGCATCTGTTGGCTGCTGCTTAGTACTTAATGGTTTTTATTAAAATGATTACTTTGATTTGTTTCGATTACATCCAAAAATGCGACCTGTGTCGATTATAAGCTAACGAAGAAGAAAGAATGTCAGCAATGACAGCAGACGATTCCATTTTAATGTCAGCTGATTGTTAGGTTGGTGCCACGGGTAGCATTCGGTTGCGAATTCGCTGGTTGTGTCCACGGCGAATCCGCAACAGTCTTGTTTCAATGACGTTTCCTATGAACAGTGTCGCACTGTAATGTCCCACATGTCACCGTTGGGGGTGATGCTTTACCTCACAACTTATAAAAAAAACATAACTCTAGTAAGCGTTCCACTGTATTTGAGTTATTTGGTTTTTCCAAAATTTACGAATATCGACAGACTCGATCCGGCTCCACTCCAAAATAGGCATATTTAAAATTTCAAATACACTTTTGAATTTTGTGTGCATTACTTGGTTTACTTCAACAAAATTGATTTAAAAATAAAAAAGTTACAGCGTTCCGAAAAGTTACCAGTTCAATTGGGCAGCTGTGTCAAACATGCAAACTCCCCTTAACCCAAACCAATCCGACTTTTACTAGGGTCATGTTTTGTTATGATAGTTTGTGAAGTAACGAACCACCTCTCTCCCAGGGGTAGCACGCTATTTACGAGACACCCTATATACAATTTCATCATGATTTCATATAACTTACTTTAAGAGAAAAACGGTTGGATGGTGGCACGATGTTTGTGGCATGTATTTGAAACACATCTAAGATATCCAAAGGCCTTATATAGTAGAAAGCCATTTTGATATTAAACATTCCAGGTAAACTAAAGTCACTACGCAGGTTGAACAATGTGAAACCCTAACTGTTGTTTGAAAAGTTTCTACCAATACCCTAGCAAAGTAGCTCCTCTATTAGAACAAGATTCACAGTTATAGCTTTACTCGTTTTTTTTTTCAGTTGCCCCTTAAATGCTCTTTTAGTCTCAGTTGGTTTAAGGTCCATTACACTTTATGTTTTCCCTTTTGATCCTACAAACCGTGGATCTATCTTAAAACTACTCAAGCAGTCTCTGAATTTTCGAAAGTTACGCATTTAAGAAATGATTAATATTGTAGCAGATTAGACAATCCTTACTTCAGCATAGCTTTGAGGAGGGAGCAAGCCTTTACGTATTCTAAGTAGGAAACCTTGTACGGGTAAAGAATCAAAATCACCCCGATTCTAAAATATTAAGAAATGGTAAACGACTATAGCCACAGCTGCTCAAAACAAATTCCCAACAAGTTCAAGATAAATAACATGCCCTGGACCAGATGCTAATGGTGAAGATGAATAAGCAAGAAAGGTGATTATTGGCTAGGCAACAACACTTTCACGGAAAAGTTGTTTTTGCCCCCACGGAATCATCTATTCTTTCATTTCTCAATGCCCACCCTTTGGGGATAGCAGAAGTTTCTCATTTGTGTATTTTGCTCTATTTGGCCAAGGCCCCAGCTAGTCATCAGGAAATGCACGTATATGGAATAACCATGATACTTCTCCACGGCTCCAATGGGAGAGACATATCATATCACCCAAACTCCTATACGAAATATCCTAGTAATAGAGTCCTTCCGTTTCGTGCCACCATGCTTTGAAACACGCTAAACCGGCTCGCTTCCTCGATGTGAATAATTAACATCGATTTCAATAAATGCAATTATCTTGGGGTTGGCTTCGACTACCCCACTCCGTCAGCGCCTGTCGGTTTGACTAATGTCCATGGGGCGAGATTGGAGCACGCACATGAAAATGTGGGTTCGTGTTCGCTGGGGAAATCAAGAAGCCTCTTGCTCGCTTAAGTAAATAATGACCTAGGAAATAGATAAATCGGGAATGTGTGTGCGTGTGTGTTGGACAAGTTACACAAGTCCAAATCGATCCGAGTCGATAGATACAAATGCCAGAGTTTCCGTTATGAATTCGTAATTAATTTCTGAGATCGTAGTATGAATATTGATGGTGATGCTCTTGTCGAATGAGTCTGGGCGCAGGCAATTGTTGGGCAAATAAAATCTATGACTGGACAGATGAAATCACTTCTACCATATGTAAAGGATCATTAAATATTTGCTTTGTTTGTGTCTTCATTATGGTCATGATGATGAGCTAAGGTTGAGACTTGGACACGAAATCGGCTTGGCCGAGGTAATGGCCCGGCTACTAATAGCTTAGGGGGTGTAGGCAACGTCTGAATTGATTTACGTATTTCATGAATTGGGAAAAACTGACGTGCAAAAGAGGTTGGAATCGACATATTATTTATATACAATGTTTTGTAAATGCAAAACGACACAAGAGGTATTTAAGAAAATCTTCAGACGAAAAATAACCAATGACTTGATAGCCTATGCGGAGCCAAAATCCCATGAAATTAGTTTCAGGTGCTCAGGATTAAATAATAATTTCCATCTAGCTGTGTTGGGTAAGTGATACGCAAATCCGTTTGGATGTCGTCACCTTTATTCCCAACTGAATCAAAGGGATTCTATAAATAAATACGCAAAAAAAAGCCCAAATGTACAAACTCATGTTCATAAAAAGTTATTAAATCTGAATGAAGAATGAGTTTGGGATAGTTAAAATCGCACTAATAAAAGGTACAGCAAGGTCATTAGTCTTGCGCCAGAGGCTCCCCGACGGGGAATCTGTGGGGTACGAAGTATTGTTGCCAACATATGGCACGGATTCACTTGCATCCCTGACACTTGTTCCGCCGAACACACTTCACGAAAATGTCCATGAGCAGAAGAGGGGAAATAACATATCCTGGTTTTCTTGTAATTCGTTTTATTGATCTTTATTGTTCGATGTTGATTTTGAATTTAGGAAGGATTGCGGGCTGGTTCTCCATGTGATATAGAGAACCCCTACAAATCGAACCCCGGTCTCCCGCGTGACAGGCGGGTATACTAACCACTATACTATCGAGGAGCCCTTCAACAAGAATAACATCCTTTAAAAAATGTATGTGGTAAGAATGTTCAACGATTGAAAGTGTTTTCGACGTACCATTCAAATTTTCGGCAAACGTCACAAACCAAAGTGCGTCAATTCTTGGAAAATGGCACATGCCAAAGCATATTAAATTATTAGGCGACGCCACATCCACAGCGTGCTGAATTTTTAACATTCGACAGCTAGCGCTGGGATTTTTTTATTTTTTTTTTTACACTAACGCACGCACAAAAGGGGATTTTGAAGTACCCTTAAATGTTATACAATCCACAACACGGCAAAAGGCAAGCAGATGTCACGTCGGAATTGTACAAGATGCAGTCCGCACACAGTCAATGATTGTTCCTTCGTCCAGGATACATGTTACCAGATCAGCTAAATCAGAGAAAACTCCGTCACACGCCACTAGAGGAGCATCAGTTACCTAATATCTACCGTGTAGTATATTGTGCCGTACCAGCCGGTCGCGTAGAAGGAGGAGTATCTCATACCTCTCGTGTGGAAGATTAACACCACACTGATCAGTGAGCATGTAGGATAGGGGGAACCACTGGACGTCAATTTAGTAGAGATCTTGCAAACTATGAAAAAAAGTGTCACTAATTCAGCTAAATCAAGGATGATACTGCTACGCCCCGTTGCACGTGCACATCTACCTAGCCCATGGTAGACCACACCGTGTCATTCGCCTGCACGGAAGATGGAGTATCTCTCAAGCGCATAGGGAGTGATTACACTGTAGCTATCACCATAAGTGAAGAGGGGACTTAACACGCGTCAAGGCCACCATGCAACTTGTCATACCGAGAGTAACCCACATTGTCCATGCGGAGGTAGACGCACGATTAGCAAATTTGCTCCCGAGGTAAGGGAAGCATAGCAGATAATTGAGGCTCGGTCAACCCGACCGTCAAGAAGGGCCGAGGTCAGGACGAAATTGATGGTCCCTAGGCAAGAATTGGAAATAAAAAGGCGAAGACTAAAGCAGTGCGAGCCGAACTCGAATAATTGAAAACGGGTTCAGAAACAGAGCGACTCACGGAAGATCCAATTGATATTTGCACATTCGCTTGCAATGTGAGGAATTCAGTCGCCACCCTCGGAGCACTAGGAAAGGTGCAGTATTTGAACTTACCCATACCAGTGAAGGAAGTGATCAGCAGGATACCGTCGGGTATGAGATATAGGCGGTTTATGTATTATCACACTGCCCTTCAACCCGACGAACCTCTATCAAAGAGGGGCACAGAGAAAAGAAAGGCACAGCCGCTGAAAATTCGGAATATGCAGCGAACCTGATGACGAACCAAAGAAGCATAAAGAAGAAGTTGTTACTTCGGTACACATCATCAGCAACGGGAAGGTATATTTGAAAATGGTGCCAGTGGACCTTTGCGGACCGAAGGATCAATCCGAGTACTGGCTCTCTCCGACGAAGGGTACACCATCTTCCCGCTCATTCTGGAAACAAGCAGCGAACAAACCATAAGGAAGGATAACCCAGAGTGGATCCAAGGGAAAGCAGGGGAAAGGGGCCCACAGGAAGGTCAAAAGTCTATTGATGTAAGAACGATCGATAACTTGAAGTCTCCAAACAGTAAGTAAAAAAGGAGGCGATCAGAATATGCTAAGATAACATTTGCGACGATAGTGAAGAACGTGTGATTCGAACCGACGATATTACAGTCGAATCACTAAAAGATAGAACGAATGCTTAACATATCAGAACACTGCCGCGTGTTCGAATTCGATGATTATTCTCAAGTACACTCAACTAATGTGGAATTGTTATATTGTTGCTATTGTAGCGATCCTAAATCGCTACTCCTGTACAAATCCCCAATAACATCAAATAATCCTATCCAAATCCCCAATGCTTCCCATTAATACATGATACACATCCAAATTCCATATTCACATGAACGACGAATTAAACCAAAAGCTAATTCGTCGTACATTGACTCAATTCCCAAAACCTTAACATCATGAAATGCTTGATTCAAAACGCATTTCATGATTCCCCTTCCCAGAATCTATCCAACAAAATCCTCAAACGATTCTCAGAACAAAATTCCAGTCGAAGCACGCAAAGTCTTGCGTGTGCTTTTTGGAATTTTGACACTAGAATAATTTACAAAACGGAAAAAACTATAAAAGGGCAGTCGTTTTCAATTTCGGGATCAGTATAATTTCGGAGGCCGAACCGCAGGCCAGATGCACCAAAGTGTCCACGTTTACCATATGTAAACCTCTGATCCGAATGCCAATAAAACTAGCGTATCTTTACATTAACCAAAACCCTTCCGCTCTTTCATTTCACACACAACACTTCGCGCTCTTCTCTTGGGTTTACCGTTAAAGCACGGCGCGGAGTATTACACTATGGAGCCGTACTCTAATGCTGTTCTTATTCGAATTTCTTTCGGCGTTCTTAACTATGAGGTCGCGAAGATTAAAATGGACCGGACATTTGGTGCGAATGGGCAACGATAGGGCCGTGCGTAGAATTCCTGACGGTAGACCAACGGGAAAGAGACCGGCAGGACACCCGCGATGGTGATGGGAGGACGATGTTAGGTTTGACCTTGAGGAATTCGGATCAGCTAATCAAACGTGGAAGGAAAGTGCACAGGACAGGGAACGATGGCGAAGTCGAGTTGATGAAGACATGAACTTCCGGGCTCCTACAGGCCAATAAATAGTAAAAAATAGTAGAAAATAGTTCTTGACTATTTGCATCTGTATTCTGTGTGTATTAGTTAGAAAAGCCACACCGGCATCTGAGGAGCATCGAAGATCAGATAATCTATACCAAGGGCAATCCTATTACTATTTATTGGCCTATAGGAACCCAGAAGTTCATGACCTCACTGACTCGGCTGCGCCATCGTTCCCTGCCCTGTGCACTCTCCTTCCACGGTTGACTATCCGATCCAATTTTCTCAAGGTCAAACCTAACACTGCCCTCCCATCTCCGTCGCCGTCCTACCGGTCTCATTCCCGTTGGTCTACCGTCAAAAATTCATACCCAGGACGATCCAAAAATACTACTAGGATTAGTTCATAGTAATGAGAAAAGGATTAACCTTCTAACCAGTCGCTTCGCTTACAAGTCTAGGCTGGCTCCAGCATGGATGGAGTTTGTCAACTTCGGTAGAAACAGAAGCACAAATTCGACGTCCTCTATAAGTCGGAACCATTGGAGTGCCGAATGAGGAAGCCGGAAGAATACGATATAACTTCCATTATATTTACGGCCATATATCGCCGGCAACACTGATTTATGTTATGAAAAAAAAAAAAAAAACACAGAAGAATTCGAGAAGGAGCATTCGGGAGCAGTACAAACTATACGCAAATGCCATGGACGAAAAATTGCAAAGTATTCCAACAATCGGAAATTCCAAAGAGATGGGGAAAGCGGTGCAAACGATCGATGTTCGGGCCCGATTTCACTTAAGGAGACCCGGCAGCAATAGATGGAAATACACCCTTTCAGGAGCAACATCAAACAGATTTGCTGGAATTGGGAAACGAAGAAAGTATACTTGGACTCAGATGGCTGATGATTGAAGACGCATTGGCTTCTGGCGTAGGATTTCCGGGAACTTTCACAAACGTCCTCTACGGAAAGAAGTCAGCTACCAAAAGGGAAGTCACTACTGCTGTCTACTTGTCTACTTTCAACTCACCGGGGTTCGCAACATTAGTAGATAACGATAACTTCAAGGGGAGAGCCATCTGGGCCAGAAAAATCGGACGAGATGAGCAGCTGCAAAGGAGCAGAATAGCGACCTAGGCTAGGTTTCCGAAGAAAATATTTCCCCCTCAAAGTAGTGAGGATCCAGCGATGCCTATCATCTAACAAAGAACAAGGCCAACTGCATACAATCAGCAAAGCTGCTGAAGAAGTCTACACGGTATCAGTTTACTGGAGCACAGCGAAGCCTAATGGAGAGATAAATGTAACCCCAATACTCGGTAGGACGATTACCGGTATCGATGGGGTTGCATGCTATCGTATTGGGAAGCAAATCTTACAACTATAGACGAAAAAAAGCATTTGAAATAAAATATTGACGGAATTCAACAAATAAGGTTATGAAAATTCCAGAGCTATGACACAGAAAATTAAGAACTCTCTAACACGGCCGAAAACGTGATATTCTAAAACGTTTGTAATGTTGGATGAACATATGTGAGGTTATGCCAAAGGATACAATGAGAAAGGCTGTCGATGGAGTTTGTATGGTCCCACATCACACAAGGATATCATCGACGAATATGAGAAAGTACAAGAGGCAGAAAAACTAAAGAGCTGTTCCGATACATCAGGTGAACATAATGACAAGGTTGACGTTGATGAAGTAGATACGTCTGAGGCAAAATTGGATTCTAAACTGACGTTCAGTGTAAAGAATCTGAGAAACCGTGAAGATACGGCTAAGTGTCTCAGAAGATCGGCGCATTGTGGTTCGAAAACTAGATCGATGAGGTACAATGGAAACCCTCACTTAAAAGCAGATAAAGCAGATTTCAGTGGAGAAAATAATGTCCCTTACACTGGTGATAGTTGTAAACAGTTCAATGGCTTGCTCGGGAGGCACCCGGAAAAGGCGTAGATAACCACTTACTTGCCGAACCGATGAAGGCCGAGTTACTGTAGCGGGATTACAACCTGAAAATGGAAATGTAATGGGATCATCCGGAACGAGAGTTAAGTACAGTACAGCAGCTAATGGGCCACATTTGGAAAAATTACACCAGGAAACATGTAGTAATGGTAAAGGCCACATCACTACCAAGGAACTTTGCGCCCTTAAGAGACCTGCAAACAGTGCACCCTATTCCGGGAGGTTGAAACAAAAGATGTCGCTGCCTCCGGAACGAGTGTTTTGCATTGCCGGGGAGGCTGCTAGGGTTACACCATTCAATTCTCCGGCAGACGTCACAAACCACAGTGCTTCAATTCTTGGAAAAATCCATAAGCCGCAATGCGTTGATTTCTTGGAAAATGCCATAAATCACAGCGTATTAATTGCCGGAAATTGCTAGAATCTACAGCATGTTGAATTATTTCCCGTCGCCAAAGCTACAATGTGTTGAATTGTTTGACGTCGCTATAGTGACACATTGTTAGATTATTTGGAAATTTCTGAGAGATAATAAAAGTCAGAGCCACGGACAATTAAAAGGAGGACGCGGTTGCATGTCGAGTTCAGGTCCTCTTTAATCATAGATAAGTTCAGTTCCACCGTTTACGTCGAGGAGGAGAGTTCTTCCATTATCGTCAAGATATTAGTTCCTCCGTTATCGTCAAGAGTTCAAATTCTCTTTTACCATCGACGAGTTCAGTTCCTCTTTTTCATCAAGAGTTCAGTTCCTCTTTTAACACCGCGTAGTTCAGATTCTCCGTTATCGGCAAGAGTTAAATATCTCCATTGTTGATTCAGTTCAGTTCACGTCTTCGTTCAAGTATATCGAATTTAAGTCGAGATAGTTAAGTAAAAGGTGAGTTCAGTTCCGTTCCGCTTGAGAACTGATTTCAAAGAGAATTGTCAGATTAAGTTTTAAATGAATGTGTTTTTAAATACATAGAGTTTGATCTGCAGAGAAAATCGTTTGGCTCGCTAACGCAGGAATCTTCAAACAGTCCGCAACACGGAAAAGGGAGCGCGGCCGTCATGTTGGAATAAGACAAAACCCAGTCTGCCACATCAACGATTTTGCTTCGATCGGAGCCCATCTCACAGGAGCATTACACAAAGGATTTGTGGGTTTTGTAGAAAGGAAGAATGTCTCTCGTCACGTACCGACACGGGTACCGTTGCATGATTCTGACTCCGTGTGGTCGATTCACAATCAAGGCCGAGCATAACTGTACCACCCGCGGTTATCCCGTAACCAGTCCAAAGTAAAACAGACGATTCAAAAAATAATAAAACTTTGAGATAAATATATACAATGATTCAAACTTAAGTATTTGTTCGTGAACTTAGATGCAAAGAACTACGCGTGTGACACATCTTTTACTCCGTAAAACTTTGAGATAAATATATACATTGAATCAATGATTATTATTATTATTTAATAGCCTGTAGGAACCCGGAAGTTCATGACCTCATCGAGTCGGCTCCGCCATTGTTCCCTGTCCTGTGCGCTCTTCTTCCACGTTCGACCATCCGTTCCGATCTCCTCGAGGTCCAATCTAACATTGTCCTCCCATCTCCGTCGCGGCCGTCCTGTCGGTCTCTTCCCCGTTAGTTTACCGTCAAGAATTCTATGCACGGTCCTATCATCGCCCATTCGCGCTACGTGTCCGGCCCATCTTAAACTTCACGACTTGATCGCTCTCACTATTGTAGGTTCGCGGTATAGCTCTTCCAATTCGATACAATGAATCAAACTTATGTATTTGTTCGTGAACTTAGATGCAAAGAACTACGCGTATGACACATCTTTTAGTCCGTAAAACTTTGAGATAAATATATACAATGATTCACACTTGTTCTACCGCACGACCGTACACCAGGACGACTGAACATTGACTCTTGTAATCTTCGATCTTCATCTGTGATCCTCGATTCAATCCAACAAGGAACCGTATCTGTAAAAATAAATAAAAAGAAAGGGAACATACATGTTCGCGCGAGTTAAGTAGTCTAGGCTTGTTTCAAAATAATATATTTGATTTTATTAAATAATAAGTCTAGGATTACATATTTTTTATAGTTCTATTTCGAGCTTCTGAAATAATTAACTAAATGTTAATTTACATTAAATATATTCGTCTTAATTAATAATATTAATGAGTTGAAGAATTACTACCTATGATATATGCTTGCTCGACCAGCTTCACCAAGAAAAGAGGAGGTGGAATCGTTCTATCATTATTATTTGACTGTCGATTCGTTAAGTTTATCTGAGGCGACATCTAGCAGTTTGGATGGTGATGTACTTTCGTTATGTTGTATGTGATTAGACGATTCATCTTTTGGGTGGCAGTAAATGATTACTGTTTGGGTGATTCATATTTTTATATAATTCTATATATTCTATAGTATTATAAGATATGAATAATTGGGGCCTTAACTCGCGCGCATCCAGTCACCCATACCGACATCTCTCAGCAGGCGAACCAGGAAACAACGATACTTCGTGTTTCCTTCGAAAGATACCCCTGCAGCTTGGGCAAACCGTAGAACGCGCAGGTGTCCATGTCCTCAGGCACCATTCTCATTGGGGCTCTAAGACCGCACAACCTGCGGACCATCGAAGTAAACACACAGCGAATGGTCGTTAGGGGTTGTTGCTGTGCCAGTTGCATAAAGGGACATCGAATGTTTATATGATGACAACAGCGTACAGCGTATATGCTGAACGTAAATCCCTCCTAGCGAATGGTGGGTATTTTCGCCTGTGCTGGTGTTGTTTTTGGTTCTCCCGTGGCAGTTAGGCATGGTATATAAATGGTGGTTAAATTTTAAGGGCCGATATTGAATGTGAACCACACCTAAACGTCAAGTTTTTTCTGCATTTCATTTGAGATTTCTCAATTTCAGACTAACTCAATTTGAACCATGGAAAGATACACAATCGAGCAAGGCGTTAAACTTATTCAGGCTTATTATGAAAATGGGCGTTCAAATCAAAATGCATATCGTGCACTTCGTGATTTTTTCGGTCAATTTAATCGTCCAAATGTGCGTACAATCGGGAAAATCGTGCAAAAATTTGAGCAAACCGGCTCTGTAGGAGATGTGAAAACACCAGTGCATGCTCGTACAGCTCGTACTGCAGAAAATATTGCTGCTGTTCGCGATAGTGTGGCTGAAGAGGCGTCCACCTCGACTCGTCGCCGTGCCCAACCATTGCACCTCTCACGGTCATCGTTGATGAACATTATGCATAAAGACTTGTATTTACACGCTTAGAAGCTGCAATTGACTCAAGAACTAAAGCCCCTTGACCATTTCAAGCATCGTCAATGGTCAGAATGGTGGCAAGAAATGGCAACAGCGGCTGATCAATTTTCGAAGAAAATCATCTTCAGTGATGAGGCACATTTTCACCTCAGTGGATTCGTCAATAAGCAGAATTGCCGCATTTGGGCGAATGATAATCCTAGAGTGATTGTCGAAAAACCAATGCACACACAAAGAGTGACTGTTTGGGCGGATTATGGGCTGGCGGCATCATCGGGCCGTATTTTTCCAAAATGAGACCGGTCAGGCAGTTACTGTGAATGGTGTTCGCTATCGTGAGATGATAACGAACTTTTTATGGCCCGAATTGGAAGATATGGATGCGGACGATATGTGGTTTCAACAGGGCGTTGCCGCTTGCCACACAGCTAACGAAACAATGGCTCTTTTGCGCGACAAATTCAATGGCCGTGTTATCTCACGTGTTGGCGATGTCAATTGGCCGCCAAGATCATGTGATTTGACACCGTTGGACTTCTTTCTTTGGGTTTATTTGAAAGAAAAGGTGTACGTCGATAAGCCAGCAACAATTCAAGAGCTAAAGGATGACATAATTCGGCACATTAACGGCATAGAACCTCAATTATGCCTCAGCGTCATCGAAAATTTGGACCATCGGATGGAGGTGTGCCGCCGACCATTTGGTCGATATTTTGTTTCATACATAATTGAACTGTACCAATATTATCATAATAAAAAGAAATGACATTAATTTCCTAAATAATTTGTGTTTTATTCAAAATCAACATCGGCCCTTAAAATGTAACCACCCTTTACATTGCCTGTGGTTTGGTTTAGCGACCGAGATGCTGGCCGCAGGACAAACCCGAGAACGTAGTCTGCACGTGCGCGATCATATTAGGCAGGAGAAATGCGCGTTAAAGGCATTTCATATTGCATTAGTTGTGTTATGATGCGACCGTTTCCTCTTGATGTGAGGATGGTGCATGTTAATGGGAACCAATGGTTGGGAAGACCGTTGGCTGTTGGCGCCGCTTGAATTGCCTTGGTGTGTGCTGCATGTTGGGCAATCTCTATCGAGAATCAATGTTATGCAACGCACAGTCAAGCAATTCGTCGTTACATGAAAATGTTGATGTTGTTCCCAGAGATACTATGCCGCGCAAAAACCAGGCTTTTGATTGTTTCTTGATGCATTGTGGTATGCCCGATGAATTTGGGCAATGCCCGTTACCCTGGTTATGCCTTTATATTGGGGGTTACCATGCTCTAGGTGATACGGAGCAGTGGCGTTACATGAAACCGCCACAGATTCACTTAAGGCCCCAAGATAATCCAGTGGAAACCACAAATAGGCAGTTCATCTTATAACATTATTTTTAGAGAAGAAGAAGGTCGAAGTGAAACATCTTTCAACAGTTGAAAATAGCTTACTACAGCTAAAAATACGATCTAATTAGCGCGGATAGAGCCACATGAACACAAAAATGTAAACTGATGTTTTTGTTTTTGATGGAGCTGTTAACGAATATGCGAATTGGATGTGAGAACATTTATTTACTCGTGCCTGTTTTCGAAAAATTCATAGAATTTTTGTCTTCAAAACACAATTTTGAAGACATTTTGTGAGAATAACGAAGGATGTATACAATTTTCCATTCACTTGTTCTCACATGAACATAAATCATCAAGAATATTTGCGACACTGGTCATAGTGTGGGGGCTCTCTATTCTACATGGAGAACCAACCCACAATTTTAACCACAATTTCCGTCTTATTTAGACCGCTTTCACTGCGTCATATCAACCCCTGTCCCACCGTTCAGTTAATTCACCTGCAAAACATGTTTCCCAAAAGGACGCATAGCTAAACTCATTATTCTATGCAGATAATGCATAATTGAGTTTAGCTATATTTTCGTCATACGGCAACTCCATTTCGCTAACCCATGAGATTTCCTCCGGAAATCGCATCATGTCGGTTAGCAACGGCATAGTCTGATCAAACGATGCGGTTGCACAATCATGCAATCGCTGGGGAAATTATCAAAGTATTTAATTTAGTTCTTACGATCAGATTTCCCTAGCCAATCCGGCGTCCTATTCACTTTCCCCAGACACTCCATTCGCGGGGATCAATGATCTCTTTTCGCAGGTGAATAGCACTAGCTACATTTTCCTCTCCCCCACAATTCTGTCTTCCTACAGTTCACTCTGAGATCACCATATTCACCGAATTAGGTCAGTGGGTTATCCTCAGAGCTGCATTGATGCACACAAAAAACAAATCTACCCCGAGATCAATACACACTGTGTTTCTGTTCTCTCATTCTCCCTTGTTCGTTGACTATCCAATTAACCGAAGTGTTCACCACACCTCGACGGCGGGGAACATGAGAGAGAAAAAACGTAAAGACGATCTCGATTGGTTGTCCGGTGTGCAAATCGAAAATTCCATCTTCATGCCTAATTCAAGACAGTCGCTGGTCATTTCTCATCGCGGTCGGTCACGCCGCCGCCCAAAGTCAATTTTAATTTTCAAAAGTCAGTCGAGATTCAACCACAGGAGTATCAGTTCAGATACATCGTTTTGGTCTTCTCAAGAATTGGACGTCATTTTAACAACACAGGAAATTTCATCTTACGCGTAAAGTTTTATATGTGCCACGAAAAGTCGGTTTAATTATCTTCAAGAAAACAGTTAAATTTTATCAATTTATTAGTGCATGCGGAATTATTGAATGATAAATAAAGAACAAATTCAAAGTGTAAATTTGGCATCGTTTCACGTGCGCCAAGTACTAAATTAAAGTATCAATTTTCGTGTCTCTTCTTAATGGTCTTAACACCAAAATCAATTGAGAACAATAAAGAACTCATAAACAAAAATATAACAAAAAATAAATCTACAACTAAACCAAGTGCCTTTTATTTCTTTCCTTTCGGCGAGTTGGAGTTTCAGTGAACAGTAGTGGGAAGGAAGTGAACCGTGTGCCCGTGTCTTGGTGCAATACTTCTCTTTTGACCCCCATAATAGTATATACTCTGCGGTCACCAGCTTGAACATTAAGTTGACGAACTTGACCTTAAAACGGATTATTATATGTTATGACATCCGCTGTTATATGGGAAGGCGAGTAAGTATGTTGCATGTAACTAATGTATATGTATGTATCTACTCGCGCACATTGTCCCTAATCCATTTTCGAAAAATTCATTGGAATCGTATCTTCAAGGATTTTCATTTTGTAAAAAGAACGAAGGATGCAAGCAGCTTTCTATTCAATTCATTTCAAGTGAATATAAATCCACACCATGGTCGATTTTATCAATCCCAAGAGCACAGGAAGACAGAGTCCTTCACAGTTTGTTCGATTCACCAAACACCAGTTCTATTCCAGATCAGCAACAAGTTCATGTAACTGCACATGCTGAATTTAAGTGGATTTCGTTCCTGTTCACTACGACTTTTCATGAGCGAGGTGAATCCTGCTTACAAAACTCTTAGACAATTTCAATTGCAAAGGAATCTCTAGAGTCCTACTGATTGCGTAGATGCCCCTTTCAGGTCAAAAGGGTTTAGTGCTTGTGCATTTGCTTAGTACATGAGCATGGGGCCGCAGTAACATCGAACTGGATTCCATATTTTTCCTATTTTTTCAAAAGATTTCCGTTGACCTATTTTGTCCTGGCGCATAGGCGGAGCAGCCATGCTCTACTCCAACTCCATGAAGTATTATATGCTAAATGGAACTGGAAAGGAATTACATTCCTAAGCTATGGGTAGTTTAAAGTGCACTAAATAATAAGAGCATCACCTGCCTGACATCGATTGTCAATGGGGAACCGTAATTGGAAATCTATCTGTGAAAAAAACCTTCCTCCGATGACAGAATTTCAATTTGTTCCTTCTGCTGTCGTTGATGCAATTTTCCATTGTGCTGATACTTCGCCAGTCTTATGCGGAAGAATACCAGAAACTAGGTTACGTTGTAACTGGGATGAGCTATTGATTCCTTTTTTTTTTCTTTTTTTTTCTGATTTTGTTGTCAATCCTATTCGATGCATTAGAGTAGTTGTCATTCTTCAACAGGAACAGGAATGGATGCTGAGGACGCCCATAAGACTCTTATTCTTATGAGTGCCTAAATTACTGCGGCAACCATGTATTATACTCGAGGAATTCATTGTTGTTCTTGGAATTGTTTTTATCCCCACAAAGCGGTAAGGATGTTTATCAGCACTTTGTATTAAGATGTTAGAGATAATGCTGGAGACTTAGTCGAATTTCTTGTTCATCGGAAGTTAGAATATCAAATTAGTAGAGTGAAATGTGAAACGGGAAAATGAGAAGAGACCGATGATATTCCAATTATATTTATATATCTATCTGTATATATATATATATATATATATATATATATATATATATATATATATATATATATATATATATATATATATATATAAACGAATATCTTCGGATTGATAATATATACATGACAATGACAATGATACTAATGAACATATAAGTACTTAGGCTTAGGCTATTAGAACCACAGTATGAAATGAATTTCAAGAAAAGATATCTCCCTTATTGTTTAGATTTCCTTTTTCAGTGGTAGCAGGAGGTAGAAACGAATGTCGTTCATTAAAAAATTAAAAAAAAAAATATAAAAAAAAACTATTTTCACACATTTTTCTTAATTTGATCGATACAATAATGCCGCACAATACCCTCCAGTAATTGTTTTTCCCTTTTCAGACGGAAAAGCGTTAAAGTGACCTCAGAATCGACCTCATGATTATGTTTATACTCCATTGACGGTAAATGTGTCACGCATCTAGCCGAGATTTTGTTCACACCTTATTTCTTGTGCAACTGTTTATTCACAACTTATTTGTTGTGAAACATGTAATGATGCCTAGTGAGCTGTCTAGTGTAATCATGCTTACTAAAAACAAACCATTTCCAATATAATAAGCGCAATCCTTTGGATGTTCTAAAGACTTATGGAACGACCCTCGCATTCATATTCTCAAGCACAATTTGCAATTTCCCAGCGTATTTGTACACAGAGAGTTGGAATCTTAATCTTAAGGTGTAAATACTTGTACATAAATAAATAAAGAGTAACAGAGACTGAGTGTAGTATTAACTGGCGATCTTGCCAGGAGTGATATACAATTATCACTTCGCGGAGCGGACCAAACCTTACTTGTTGGAGACAGGAGACTTCTGAGGTATGCATCATCAGATCGATCACAGGCAACGGCGATCTTGGAGCAGGGAATTTAGAGTGGACATCCCGGGCCATAGATGAAAGCAGCCAAAAGGAGGAAAGGTGGAACCCAATTGCATCCAACAGACCAAGAAATTCCGGAAACAGCAATATAGACGAGGACGTACAAACAACACACCAAAAGACGTCTACCGATGTAGAACTACATCCACAGATCATCATCATCATCATCATCATCGGCACTACAACCGGGAACCGGTCTTGGCCTTATTTAGCAAGTCCTGAGGCTTGTTAAATTTTCCATAATGATTTGTTTTTTCCGGGCAAGGTCATTAGTCTTGCGCCAGAGGCTCCCCGGCGGGGAATCGAACCCCGGTCTCCCACGTGACAGGCGGGTATACTAACCACTATACTATCGCGGAGCCCAACATCCACAGATCACTCATATATTAAAAATTCAACGGGTACTCAAAGAATTAAAATAAACCCCAGCCCGGCTGCCAGGCCTCTGAGCACTATCCCCAACAGTTACAAAAAAGCCGGAATCTGAGAAGTTATCCATCCAAAATGCTGGGCCAATTCGATATCGAAATATTCAAGACACTACCCACATTCATCGGTAGGCAAGATGAATACCGAGCATGGAGAAGCAATCAAATTCTAAAATGCGAAACGGACAACACAGAAATAAACATTCAGGTGATATTGTTTATGCATAAAAGATTTTTATTGTATTACTACTGGTTTTACAGATTATTTAGTATTCCTTGGTTTTATTTGTTATATGTTGGTTATTGTTCTATTTTATGTAAAAATACGTATATCTACTTCGAAACTCCGTACAAAAATTCACTGAATACATTTTGGTCAAGTCGACTCACACGATTCCAACTAACACTCGGGGGTTTAAATTCACGACTCCGGGATGTACGCACCCCCGTGTGCACTACGGGGAGTGGAAAACGACTCAACCGGTTCGTCTAGTGGTTGTAAAACGGCTCTCCGAGGGCTGAATTCCGACTTTCAATTCAACCCTCAGTTCGAGGTGAGTTGAGTGGATGAGAGAGAAAATTTCTCTCTAAGTTGAGAAACCAGGAAGAGGATCTTGCTGGCTAGATTCTGGTGATGTGTGTGCGTTATCGTGCAGACCAATGCATTGAAACAAAGGATAAACGAGTTTGCACCGGAGACAAAGAACAAAGAGGAAATGTACCAAGGGCATGCTTGGTAATGAGGGTTCAGCTGAGTAAATACGCTGTGCCTCATTAGAGCAGTATTGGCTGCTAACGGATTTCGGCACTTTACACAATGGGAAATGTATATCGGATCTCTGCCGGCGGACAGAATCGGACTCTTTAATTGCATTTGTTTATGCTGTAGAATTCGAATGTGGCGGCTAAGCGCGAAGTTGGTGATTGTTTGTCAGTTGGACAAACAGATCATGGGTCGGGTATAATGCAGCTGAGTAAACAGCTGCTTGGCGTTGCTTTGTCATTGGACAAAAGGGTTGCCAACCAATGTGCATGTAGGAAAATGGTCGTGCACATGTGAGGCTGGGATTTGCCTGGCAAACAAGGGTGCCGAATAGTTTTTTGAATACATGATGCATGTGTACTTTAAAGAATTCTTTCAGGGACTTGGAATAATGCATTGAATGTGTGAATGATAAAAGAAGTGCGTTAGGTGCATTACATGTCCTTGAAGAAGGAAATGTTTCAGGAATGCGAGGGAAGTTGGGATTGAATTGTGGGTGTTCTTGGGTGAGGTTAAAGAACCCCCACATACTCGTATGTACTCTGGATGGACCTCGTAAACGCATTTTTTGATACTTTGAGGAACATAAACTGTTACCCGACTGTTGCAGTGCAACATGTTCGCAATCAATGTGCCGCCGGAAACTACAGACACAATTGCTTACCGACCAAAATTCTTGTAGTTGCCGTCGGAAAATTGACATGTTGTGACTGCGATTATGAAAATTTGGACGTGAAAAAAAAATGGAAGATAGAAATCACAACTTCTATGTTCTGTCTCGCCTAAGTTCACAGCTCCGTCCATACATACGCCAAAGGCACATTGGTAGCGACGTCGTGTTATGTTTTTTGGTGGAGGCCTTGAGAGCAACCATGGTTCATGACGGTTCATGATATCGGAGACAAAGACGCCGTCGATGGTAGCAATGAACGGACTGGGAAAGGCCATGGACCTGGAGATCGATAACCTGAAGACGGTTAGGAAGAACAAGGGTGCTGTTTTCTTTGCTGTTGGGTGGAAAAAGTTCAATCAGTTTTTTTTTGGAGTAAATAAAAGACGCTCTCAGTGGTGTCGCTGACTAAATCAAAGTTAACTCAGATTTTTTTTTTCTTTTGGAACTCGAACAGAATCCCAGTCGCGCCGGTCTTCTTGTACCTTTTTCAAAGTGTTGTATCGTAGCATACACCGACAATCACACGAACCGCATCCGACAGAACGAAAATGAATTTAATGGGAAATAAGGATTTCATTTCTATTATTCTGTTCTGTTGACCCCACGCCACACTTATAATTAGAATGTTTATGCACTCACATATACATACTGTTATTTATATTCCGTTTGCCTTTTCATTCACATTATCTGATTTCGTCCGCAAAAACAGGCCCTGTCCAAACAATGTGGCGGCGCCTCTCTATCTAATATTTCTGTGGATATATAAAATTCAAGTTGAGGGGCAATATAATATATTAATAGCATTTTACTGCAATCCTTAATGGGGGAAACCAGGGCCGCGCAGTATCTTAACTAGGATTGCAACGTTAGTCCTTAAGTAATGTATTTTAATTGCTCTTATCTCGTATGGGTTTTTGTACGTAGTTGGAATCTAGCGATTAAGTGTTCAACTATTGGTTCACTCTAACTAAGCCTCTCTAGAATTTGAGTATTCCAGAAATTTTGGTTCCATGGCCCATGTGCCATGAGATTATCGTGGAGTCAGGAGAAACGTGGGGGATTGCTATTTCTAGGACAAACATTTTTGTCACCACAAAGCCGCATTTGCACCAGTGGCAACATTATGCAATTTCACTAATACTTTACTCCAGGTATTTCCTATGTCTTCAAAAACATGGTTTGTGTTCCAAATTTTTCTCTTAGTAGGATGATTAAAATCTGTCCTAAATTTCGACAAGCCGTTTACAAAGAATCGCTATTTGTCCAAAAACTTTAATATTTTGAACGATATGAGTAATACCTATTCTAAAGATAATGTAGCAGACTAACGCTTGACACCTGACACATTTATTCCTTATTGCAACTGACTGATGTGCAGAGTTGCTAACATTGAAACCCTTCATATATGTAATAAAAACAGCTTTAACTATATACTACAAGCTTCCGTATTGTTCTCCTGCCTATATCTAATTCAGAAGGGAGTTGATTTTTCATCAAAACTTAATTCAATTTGCTTTCTTCTAATTCCCAATGAAATTCTAAGAGACATAAAAGGTACATGGCCCCAATGATGTATGATAGTTGGAGTAAAATTAATTGTTCCATGAATCCACATCAGGAAATGAACTCCTCCATTTGTGTTTCTTAACATTCAATTTATCACAAACCCTCCTTCAAGCGCGTTCTTCCCCTATACTATAAGCTGAATTAATCAGCAACTCTTTGTTACTGTCATTAACTGCAAATCTACAGTTATACATCCTTATGAATTCCCTCTTGAAGTTTTAGCACTGTCGAGCATCGAGCGTTCCCTCCTCAGTCAATAAAGTATCCAACCTTTCTAGCAATAAAAGCGGAACTCATGTATCATGAGCTTCGCACGAATCCTTTCTGCATTTTCGGATGTGCTAAAAACAAAAGAAAATAAATTGAAAACGCCGAACGAACTAATTTAGTTGAGATCCTTTGTTTTTTCCCTTTTGGAACCCCAAAGCAAGTTTTTCGAAAACAAGGGTAAAAAGGATAATCTGTCATTTTTGCTTAGCTTCAACAAAAACTCCGCTCGGTAACCGACAAATTCCCAGCCAGACGATTCAATGACTTGGAAATTATGATAGTCCTGAATTTTCCAGGACTCCCTGAAAGAATTTTTATCCCAAGTGTAATTAGCTAGAAAAAAGTAAGGGACATCCTGTAAGGCGCCCATGTCTGACGTTGCGCTGATTCTCAGACGAGAATCCTTTGACTCTGGTACGACTTTTACTTCCTGTCTGCTTAACACCTAAGCGCTAATTTAATCATCATTTTCGGATAATTTACCGCATTATCCTGATGTGCGGCATAACCACCGTCATTAGGTGGCAAAGTTCTGATTTCAGCGGTAGCATAATGGAGTGAATAATATGCATCCAACTAATTACCTTAGAAACTATTTTTTTCTTCTCAGAAAGGATATTTCTATTATCATATTTAATTAGCGGGTGGTCTTACATAACGGACGATCAAACGAAACTTGCTTATCGTTACATATCCCTCAGATCAGCTCCTATAATTGCTTCTTGGTTGTTGCTGAAACCTGGATGTCAGTTGATGACAAGAAAACTTTGACTTGTATTCTACTGTCGTGTGGAATTGCTTCTGAATAAAATGCTCCATTGTTTTTGATTCCTCTATGTGAGAGAAGTATACACGTCGCATCGGTGTTATTCGTCTACCGGGAGCTAAATCCAATTTTCAATTCGATTACCAAAAGATAAAGAAAATTCCGGAGTCGTGTCAATATGTTCAACGGCCAGTTCACCAAGACGGCTGAATGTGCCATTGAGTGGGTGGGTGTTCCTTTGAGGTGTCGTATGGGGGTACTCCTGACGAGACTGGTATTATCTGACATTGTTCGTGTGATAACCAACGTCACAAGGGACGCATCGCTCCGGCGAAAGTTGAAAATAAGAAACAATAGAGCGTTGGGTAGGGAGAATTCAAGGATATCACCTGCTGCGCCGAATGCCAATTCCACTCACCGAATCCGGCTATGTTATTGCACAATGTCCACAATACCGTGTGGAACACGATGATCCATGAGACCGTCAAGAACGTACAAGCAACGATTATCGGTAGACAACTTTGTAAGAATTTGTACGATGAATCAATGAAAACCAGACTTCTTCTCATAGAAATTTAATCTGTTTAATATATGGTATATAGAGGATTTAGAAGATGAAGTGGAAAATTGGCTTTAAATCTATATAAGTTGATCATGATTTTATATAATTTACTGATTGAGAAGAAAATGTTACAATTATTAAAAAATGTAAAGGTTTTTCACAAGAAAATGTTTGGAAGTTTGTTAAATTTATTGTTTGCTTTATATCCGTTTTTAAATGTTTTTTGCTACTTTTTCAATGATTAAAAATGACAATTAAAAGAATTAATATACTGAGAACTGAAAAAATAAAGGCGGAAGACACGACAATCACACAACTTTCAGTTTACTATGTGATATGTGACATGTAGTCCTTTTCTCTTCATTAACTCATCAACAGGCAGTTTGACCATTGTGTAAGTCTCTAAACACCAGTCCACCCTTAACACATTTCAAAATAATACAAGCTTTGATTTTTGCATTTAAACTAATCTTTATTCCTAACAAATACACATAGTAATCACTTATTTTTGTCGTTGTTTCCAAATATCTTCATTTACAGAGTAAATTAGTTTGTGGCTATACATATATACTTTCATCAAACACACATAAGTCCCTTAACTTAGACGTTAGGTCCAAATATATCCATTTACAATTTAACACGACGTTTTTCCTTTTAAGAACTTTTCAGAGTATCTTGACCAACTTAATTCGCACCACTTTACGACCGAGTCCTTCAAAATTGTAGAACCCACTCCGCTCTTCTTTCCTTCGTCTCCCCGGACGAAAACTTTTTCTTTCATCCTGCAGATCGAAGGATCCTTTCTTTTGTTGGTATGGCCCTTTCGTCACCTACGATTGTCTGTCTTTATCTTTCCCGGATTGCGATTAAAAGAGGAAACACAAAGGAACAGTCAACAAAGGATCTTGCTGATGAACATTTACCACCCTTCATGTCGGTCGGCGATAAAACGTACATGTGCTTCGTTTTATGGCGCAACTTGTTTGTTTTAATTTGGTTTAGTGTAAACGGAAAATGATGCTGATTGTGGGAATGAATTTGAGTAAACAAATTTTTAGAGGATCATAAAACTACGGACGCGCATTTTATGACTTTCAACAATTTTGTTTGAAAATTGGTCATCTGGTCCGCACATTTGGATCCAAGGGAATTTTTCGTGTCGAACATACGGTTCGTTTATCACGTATTGGATTATTAAATTGAATTCAATGTGATTAAATTGAACTTGTAGTTCAATTTGCTTGATATTGAATTGATATCGCGATATTTAATGTATGCGCGATTAATGGTGGAGACTAGTTCCAAAGGGGTAGGTATTAAGGGGTGGAGGGTTTTGTGCGTAACATAAATCTGTGTGTTAATTTTATCTCACTCGCCGATTGTCGTACTGAATATTTTGCTTTGCTTAGAGAATGGTTATTTTTGAATCAATCTTTATATGTTCATAAAATTCGCCAATTTCAAAGTAATCCCCTCACTTGTGCCAACATCTTAGATACACATCTGGAGCTCATTTTTCAATGTCCTTCAACGAACCCATTTCTGATTTATCAATGGTTGCTTTTATGGTTCTATTATCATCGTCATCATCGTCACTACAACCGGTACCCGGTCGCGGCGTTATTTAGCAAGTTCCGAGGCTTGTTAAATTGTCCATAATAATTTGTTTTTCCGGGCAAGGTTATCAGCCTTGCGCAAATGGTTCTATTATACAAGGATTGCCTCTTATGTTTCGGGATTTGGCAACCCTAGCGTTGCAACCCGGCAATTGACAGCTCTGTCGTAAAGTTGGACATTTTTGAGGTTATACGCACTCAGAACGTTTTGACATACGAGCGCTATTTGTGTTGTTTACAGTAACTTAAAAGATTCACCTCGGCCCAAAAATGGAATTAAATCGTCAACATTTTCGTGCGATTATTTTTTACAACTTTCGGCGTGGATTAAATCAGCAACAGTGCATGGATGAACTTAATTCAATTTTTGGCGATGAAGCTCCATCAAAGACCAGTGTTTATCGATGGTATGGTGAATTCAATCGTGGTGGTAGTTCACTCCAAGATGAATTTCGTGAAGGTCGTCCAAAATCAGTTGTTGTTCCGAAAACCATTGATGCTGTGCGCGAACTGATATTGGAAGATCGTCATGTGACCTATCGTGAGATTGAGACAACCTTAGGCGTTAGTGGGACCAGCATACATTCAATATTGCATAAACATTTAACTGTCAAAAAATTTGTTCGCGTTGTATCCCACACAATTTGTCAATCGCCCAAAAAAAGGCTCGTGTCAATTGGTTGAAAGAAATGCTAAAAAAATACGGTCGCGATGCTTCGAAACACGTCTATGACATCGTGACAGGTGATGAATTGTGGATTTACGCGGATGAGCCCGAAAGTAAACAGCAGTCGACTGTCTGGGTGTCAAGATGAGCCAAATCCAACAAAAGTTGTTCGCGCACGAAGCACTTCCAAGCAAATAGGTCGCCTGTTTTTTCGGAAAAACTGGACATGTCGCAACCGTACCACTAGAACAACGCAGAACAGTCAATTCTGAGTGGTACACAACCATTTGTTTGCCAGTTGTCTTCCAAGAAATCAGGAAAACCAACCGCCGAAGACGGATCACTCTTCACCACGACAATGCGAGCTCTCACACATCGGCTGCGACAACTGCATTTTTGAGCACCCAAAACATCGATTTGATGGGTCATCCGCCGTATAGTCCTGACTTGGCACCGAATGACTTCTTTTTATTCCCGTACGTAAAAAACAAACTGAGAGGTCAACGTTTTTCGACACCTGAAGAAGCGGTTGCTGCATTCAGAATGCATGTGTTGGAGATACCTCAATCAGAGTGGCAAAAGTGCTTCGACAATTGGTTCAAACGCATGCAAAAGTGTATAGATCTTCATGGGGAATATTTTGAAAAACAATAAAGTGATTTTCGCTGATCGATATTTGTTTTTGCTCTCTAATCCCGAAATATAAAAGGCAACCCTCGTAGGAGTAGGAAAAAGTCGAGTCAAATACATTCTATATTTGTATTACTTTTTGTGCCCTCATATAGTTTTATCAAATGCTGTGTCTTAATTCTACGATTTGCTTGCTTATGCATTTTAGGTTTTACATATTTTTACTCATTAAACAATTTAGTGAAGTGATTACGGTTAACTAACGTATGGGAATTCACATCAAGTGAATCAGATTAATAATGGGGGGCGACCCCAAGAGTAACTACTTGCGGTAACAAGTTTTGCGTATAACCTTGACAATGAAGAAATTAGAGTTTGAAGAGATTGGTCAACCATGTTCGAATAACAGCGAGAAACTTAACATGCACTCGAAGGAATTCAATGTGAGTGAAGGGCAAAAGATCGTTTATCACCCCCAATCTATATTAAAAATCCTAATAGTACCAAAGAAGTCATCAAGACGCTTGAGAATGCCCTTGGACACAGAAATTTTACCACGGACTCAAAAGGATCTTCGATCTCTATCAAGACGATGACTCTAACGGATCACGACATGGCAATAAGAAAACTCTCAGAGAACAAACACGAGTTCTTCACATTCCAACATGCCCAGATGAAACCAAAAACATTCATCATAAGGCACATTGATCCAGCATGGACTACCGAGGAACTTACACTCGAAATCTTGAGGATATGCCCGTCAATGAAAATCCACAGATTGGACTACTTTCAAACCCCACACATGAGGGAGAATAATATTAGGAGCTTGCGAATCATACAGATCCCACCGAATGGTGATGTCACCCAACTTAAACAAATAAAATATTTGTTCACACACAAAATCACGATCGAAGAGCCACATAAACAGAGCATTCTCCATTGCAAAAGGTGTCAAGGATCAGGACACCTAGCAGTTGCGTGCCACCTAAGTGCACGATGCGGAAAATGTGCCGAACAGCATATACCAGGAGAGTGCAGAGTGAACCCGCCTGGCACAGAACCATCAATAATTCAGCAAACAAACGCCGATGGATCAACATCCACGAAAAAAATTACCATAACTTGCTGTAACTGCGGAGGCCCACATCCAGCTAGTTTTTCACAATGCCCCGAAAAGCTACGGATTCTGGAGAGACGTTCGTTACATACGGTAACTAATACGGCCAAACCAGATGCAACGAAACCCTTATCACCACAACCATCCCATCTCAGGGGGTCAGGAACATCATATGCAGAAATTACGAAAAGTTCCCGTAGCTACCCGAAATCTCAACAACCCAACCCCAACGTTCTCAACCTGGATATCTTGGGATACATCAGGAGCCTGGAGACACTACTACCAACCTTAAAACACAGTTCCGAATTGGAAAAAAAAGGTCAGATCTTAAATTTAGTAACTTCCCACATCCTTTCCCTTAACGTATAACTTAACCCTTATCTCCCTCAACTCAGAGTCCATTTATTCCCACACCCGTAGACAACACCTCCGACTGTTTGTTGAAAAGTTCTCCCCAGATATTCTTCTGCTTTCAGAAACTTGGCTGAAATCCACTTCTCGAGTCTACATACCTAATTACACATTTGTGTCCAACCCACGAACCTCTGGCCCTCATGGAGGTACGGGAATCCTAATACATAAAAAATTCCAATTTACTGAGATTAGATTTGCTAATATAACTACTGTCGAATACACGGCTGTTAAACTTTTCTGTCGAAATAATAAAGTACTGGTCTTGTCCTCCATATACATTCACCCTTCTCGTGAACCAAACTTCCCTAGTGCAGACATCTCACAAATAATCCAACAGTCTCTGCCAGCACCTTTCATAATAGGAGGAGACTGGAACGCACGACATACTGCATTTAATGACATCAAATGCAACAAATACGGCTGCCAACTCCTTGATCTCCTCCGACTTCATCCATATGTCTACGCAGACTGCCCGTTGCAACCTACTCGAATTTGCAGCTCAACCAAGTCAACAATCGATTTCTTCATAAAGTCTACAGATAGCTATTCATCTAATCCTCCCACAGTGTCATTCACATTCCCTTCGGATCATGGCTCTGTCCACACCTCGGTTCAAATCCCCTCGCTTGAACCACTCTACACTCTGAATCCTATTCCAAATTTCACCAAAACAAACTGGAAAAAAGTCAATAAGGATATTGCTGCTAGCTTTTCAAAATTTTCTTTACCGGAATCTTCTAACCTGCCCCCTACACAAATTGACCAAGCAGCGGCCCAAATAGAGCAAATACTGGGAAATGCTCTCTTCAGCCATACTCCCACTATCGTTCCTTATAATCACTTAGGAAAACCCCTACCCAACCTACTCACAAAATTATTACGTATAAAAAAACAACTGCGACGAAAATTGCACACTAGCTACTCACCTTTTATTAAACAACAGATCCAGCTATTGACCTCCCTGATAAATGGACAACTAAAAGTATTCACTAATCAGACCTACACATCCACCCTAAACAGTATCAAACCAAATCGCGATCTATTTAAAAACATAAACAGACTAACGGGTCGCAAACTCAAGCCTCGAACAGATTATCTTATTCACCCAACTAATAATAACATCGTCCAGTCGGACACTGATATAGCAAACTGTCTCGCTGAACATTTCTGCAAAGTCCATAAGCAAAACGATACCCTCCCAGTAACAAATTTCCACGATACCGTGAACGATTACATTCCACGCTCACTGGAGCCATCCCTCACACCATTTATTACTGAATTCACCGAAACCAATAAAGCATCACACCCCGTAGGAATCGACACATTCCTAAGCCTTGAAGAACTATCCGAAGTCATTACTTCACGTAACAATAAAAAATCGACTGGCCTAGATGGAATCCCTAACCTCCTATTCAAAAGACTCCACTCAGGCAACTTGCTCCCGATTCTCGTTCTTCTCAACCACATAATAAACGCTTCACATTTCCCTAAAAGTTGGAAAACAGCGGTGATCGTCCCTATTAGCAAATCTGGGCCCTCCAAGTACCCGGATAATTTCCGTCCGATATCGCAGCTAAACTCGCTTAGCAAGATTCTTGAATGTAAAATCTACAAAAATCTTCTCTCATTTGCCAGGGATAACTCCCTCATTCCGAACTCTCAATTTGGCTTCCGCTCACAACACTCCACTTGTCATGCTCTCTTAAAACTGACACATGATGTGACGACCCACCTCCAAAACCAATCCCCAACGGTATGTGTCTCCCTAGACATAGCTAAAGCATTCGACTGTGTCTGGATCGCAGGACTGTTATACAAACTTCATTCAATGTATGGATTAAACATCCACTCCACAAAACTTCTCGCTTCTTACCTCTCTGATAGAAAGTTCATGGTGAAAATAAACTCAACTCTATCGACACCTTATAGCATAACCGCAGGAGTTCCTCAAGGATCCATCCTCGGCCCACTACTATACCTTCTTTATACATCAGACGCACCACAGCCACTGTTACCCAATACAACAATGCTCAACTATGCCGACGACACCTTAATTTATTCAAGCAACAAGCTTGTCAAGGAGGCAAGAAACTGTATTAACAGATATCTCCCAATCCTGTCAGCCTACTTTACCAAGTGGAGAATTCAACTAACTCCAACCAAAACTCAGCTCATTGTTTTTAAAGGCAGAAACGCGAGTTGTACAAACAACACTATTCGCTGCCATAATAAAATCAGAATTAAAATAAATAACAATATAATTAAACCCTCCAAAACCTTAAAGTATCTAGGTATAACCTTTACCAACAATCTGTCATTCTCCGCCCACATTAAAAATACGATTCGTAAAGCCACAATCCAACTGAACCTCTGCAGAAAAGTCATGTACAAACCGAATGGTCTCTCTCCCAAAGTTAAATCACTTATCTACAAACAGATAATCAGACCCACTCTCACATATGCATGCCCGATATGGTACCATATTACACCCGCCCAAATGGAGAAGCTACGCGTTTTCGAAAGGAAATGCTTCAGACTTATCACTGGCCTCAACCGACATCCTAACTCCCACAAATATTACAACAGTAGTTCGCTCTACTATGCCGCCAATATTGAACGTATAGATCGACGCTTCCTCGAGCTGTCCATCAAATTTATCGAAAATCTTCCCAATAATCCCAATCCGATAATAAATACGCTCACATCGACTCCGTCAGACAACCGAACTGCCTACCCGAACTGTCTCCACACCAGAACCCTCTTCACCTTTGGCAGTTTGGTCAACAACTCCAATGAGATTGTATACCACAATACTGAACTCTCACCTCACCAGTTTAAATATTGTAATATACAACCCTTCTCTAATATCTTGCGTTTCAACGACCAATCGGAAAGTGTTCCCCCAACCCATATCCCCGACTGATAGTACCCACCCTAACCCAAATCCTACCCATCGACCACTATACCTCCCGCCCCACCCTACTCTAACTTATTGTAATAATAATAGATTTAATAATTAGATAAGCTAGGCTAAGCTGAGTTAAGTTAAGTTAAGCAAATTAGTTATAGGTTAAGTAAATAATTATATCCTGGTTTTCTGACCTTTTCCAGGAAGCCCCACCTACTCCTACCTTGTCCACCCATGAAATATGTAACTTTATAATAATGTTTGAAAAATGTACTAGCAAGTATGTGTAAACGATTAAAGCTAAGCTAATTATAAGTTATCTGTATTACTTATTGTAACAAATCATTTATGGTCAATAAATACAGAAATGTAAAAAAAAAAAAAAAAAAAAAGATCGTTTATAAAAGAGACACGTAGAGTGGGTGAGAGTACGAATCCCTGAGGAACACCGTCATTGATTGGACCGGAGGTTGATTTGCCACTATGCAAAATCAATTTGATTGAGCGGCCAGAAAGATCAACTCCAGAGGAATGCAATTTTGACAACATGGTATCCAAAAATTAAATAAGAGATTAATAAATAACGAATTAAAGAAAAGAAATAAGCTAGTTTAATGTATAGTACATTACGGCAGGCTACTAGGTAATATTGTACCAACAATGGAGTCAATACCAACACCAACACCAAGACTATCAGCACACAGCAACGCGTGTTAAGTGTGTCAGTGACATCATCATCAAAGATGATGTACAAGAGATCATTGACACACCTAAACCCAAAAACGCCATCCGATTTTAAACTCAAATGACCCCCGGGGCAATAAAATTATCAATTGCATATTTTGAACCAATTGACACAAAAGCAATTGATTGCATATGCCGAAAGCGATTGCCCAATAACGCAAAAGCTATTAACTGCATATTCCGGAACAATTACTGCGTGTTCCAGCCCAATCAACAGAAATAAAATTAATTGGGTCAATTCGCGATCGCAAAGGTTGAACGGGAAGTTCAAATCAATGAAGGAATATTGACTGGCTCAGCGATATGAAGCGACCGCAAATCGAAGTTGAGAATCGGTAATTGGGTTAATTGAAAGTAAATTGCAAGGTAATATGCGAAAGGTGTTAACCCCGGAGGTGATGAGTAAGTGGTGGAAGAAAAGTGGTTAGTCATAGTGTGGTACGGTGAATCAAAAAAGCGAAACCTGAACTCGGGGACAGTCTGATAAAGATATTAGTGGAGATATTAAGGTATAAGAAACAACAGTGAATCGGTTAAAGTAAGAAAGTGAAGTCAGTTAATTATTCAAAAAGAAATCTATTAAGATATCGAAGAACATAAACAAAAAAGCTAATTGAACTAAGAGAGTGAATTCGGTGAATTACCACTAAAAAGAATTTGCTAAGAAACTGTAGACCATAAACTAAAATGTTAATTGAACCCGGAAGAGAGTGAATTCAGTTATTTTTAAATAAAAGAAATATGTTAAGATATCGAAGAAGATAGACAAAAAGTTAATTGAACTAAGAGAATGAATTTGGTGAATTACCAATAAAACGTATATGTTAAAATAATTGAAGAGTATAAACAAAAATGTTAATTGAACCAAGAAGAGAGTGAATACAGTTAATTATAAATAAAAGAAGTTTGTTAAAATAATTGAAGAGTAAAAACTAGAAGGTGATTGGACAAGGAAGAAAGTGAATTTAGTTAAATGCTCGTAGAGAATTTACCCTGATGTTAAAGTATAAGAACCTAAAGTTGAGTGTTCAATAAAGAAAGTGAAGTCTGTATTTAACGCAAAGAATATTTATAGATAGGTCAGAGAAAACAAA
Source organism: Microdon myrmicae (assembly GCA_963931805.1). Lineage (NCBI taxonomy): Eukaryota > Metazoa > Arthropoda > Insecta > Diptera > Syrphidae > Microdon > Microdon myrmicae. Next base: position 122,419,051 of record OZ007496.1, read on the forward strand.
CTCCTTATGATAAGTAAATGCAATAAGAATACTTGTGTGAATGAAAATTTATATTAATGACAATAAAGAAGAAATAGTGGTAACGAAATATGAGAAAAACTCCGTGTTTCATATTAAAAGGACAAAAAGAGAACCTCATTGATTGATGTAAAAGAGTTTAAGATTCGTGATTTTTCTTGGTGTTGCGACCCCTTGGTTCTGACGGTTATCAACAGACCATAACTCGCGCGTCAGGAGCCCTGCAACAGGATTCATCGCAGCACATACGAGATCACGGAGTCCCAGTAAATAAGTGTTAATAGTAGATTACGTGTGGTACAATTGATGAAAACCAACAGTGACTGATATAACATCTCGTATGTCTATCACGAATAAGTGATACGTGCCGGTGCATTAAATGTGCTAAGGATTGTTTAAATTACCAATCTGCATAAAGGAGCGCTCTAGCATATTGCCAATTTGCCACAGTATTCTAAATAAAGCATTTTGAAGGCAATTTTCCAAAGTTCTACATTGATATCATTAACGACAAAGCTCACTTGAAGTAGAAATATCCGGATACTTAATTCAACCCAAACCTATACATGAAAGTTCTCGTCCAGTGATTACCCCTCACAATACGAAATAATTATCCTATATATCAGTCGAACTTATTTCTGCTTAACAGATATAAGAGAAGGGAAAAAATTACAATAAAAAACTCTTCTGTCTATAATTAGATCATAAGTGACTTAGTCCTTTTAATGACATTCACTTAAACACAAACTTAGGGCTTTATATATTTTATTGGCAAACATGGAATAAAATAAACAATGACGCAAATTTGTGGGTTTACATCCCGTTAATTCGACAACTTCCCAAACGCTCCCTAAATTATATAAAACCTTTAATGGAACTCTATGCTGTGTAAAGAAACTATATCCAGAAAATTTATTTTAAAAAGTCTAAGACTGGAATACTCTTAAGGGCAACATTTTTTTTTTCCAAATTATGTTAATATATAAATGTCAAGCCAAATATAATTTGGAGAATCACTGTACTGAATTATAATCGTAATACGAAATCTATTGAATCGGAATACTTTTACAGTCCACTTATAAAAGCCAGATATATGTGCATTCCCTTCTTACCCTCGTTATATGTTACACAGGAAACACATTATAAGTTTTCTACTGTTCTGACAACAGAGAAAACTACAAAACTTTAGATAACATTCTTTCGCTTGACATTGACAATTTTCTAGAGAATTGCTTTCCAATGGCTTAGAAACGCTGTTTTCCGAAAGAATGCAGAAGAACACAAGACATGACCCACACCCAAAAAGATTCATGGAGTTAAGTCTTTGTTACACTTCGATTATGGGAGTTCCACATTTTCAATTGTACGTTGATATCCCTTCCACGTAGTCGATGCCATTTACCCGTCAACAGAATCCCATACTAAACCCAAGAATCTTGCAAACGTGCCGTATGTCTTTTTCAAACATAGGCGATTCCCTGTACACCATCAGTTGTCTACCGATTACGGGTCGCATTAGACGACCGAAACGTGCACAGTCGCTCGTCGTTCGTCAAGCAACAAACATCGTAAGACGGTGAGCAGTTTTAAAACAAAGAATATCGAGTGCGTGTGTGCGTGAATTCGTGAATAAACTGTGTTTTTCGCAGTTCGACCGGCGTTGCACGGCGAAAAAACAAAAAAAAAAATAAAAGAAAAAAAAAAACGCGTGTGTGTGTGTTTCGAAACCCAAATGGGCAAGACGAAGAGCGACGAATTAAAAATGGCACACGCATGTGTAGTCGCTAATTCAAAAACAATCAAAAAAATTACGAAAAGGAAAAACGAAGTGTCAATTATAGATGACAGCCCAGTGGCAAATAAAGTCCGCTCAAACCTGTCAATGGAAACACAAAAATCAAATGTGACGAAAAAAACCGTCACAGAAGAAAATATACCTGCCAAGGATACTTGTTACTCAGGAGCAGGGAACAAATTTAAGGAATTGGAGATACTAGAGTCAAACATTCCCGAAGGAGACGATGACCTAAACAGCTTAATTGCTGATCTCATCAAAAAACGAGAAGAACTTTCCAAACAAGTACGAGCAGCCCTGGAAGAGCGAAACAAAAGACGGAATGAAACCGAAGCAAAAAGACAGCAAAAAACAAATCACCAGCGGCAGCATCAACATTCGCTACAAATAAGCGAAACAATGGACGCTCAACACCAGCATCACAAACAACTGCAGCAGACAAAGACAGCCAAGGACGAGCAACAACAGCAACCAAAAAAGGAAAAAATACCTCCAATTGTCATCAGTTACATAGAAGCGAAAGATTTAATGAAGTTGGGTGAGTTGACTTGTAAAGATTTTAAAACAAAAAGAATTAGTGCTGAAAAAACTAAAATTTTGTGCGAAGATCTAGAAGGTTACAATAAAGTAAAGTCTGCTTTGGGAAGGGCAAAAACCGAGTACTACACGTACACCCCAAAATCAGAAAAATCAATTTCCATACTCTTAAAAGGAGTTGATCCTTCGTTCTCCCCAGAGGAGATACTCGAGGAATTAAAAACGGTTGAAACAGCTAGTTTAAAATTTACAGGTGTGAAACCGTTTTCAACTGCGAATTCTAGAAAGTGCAACCGCAAATTGCCTTTCTACATTGTATCTCTAAGTCCTAATAGTAAAGTTGATGCGCTTAGACATATAAAATGTCTAAGCCACCAAATTATAAGTTGGGAAAAAATTAGAAAATCTGAGCGCGTACTGCAATGTATGCGCTGTCAAAGACTTGGACACGTTGCATCAAACTGCAATATGAAATTCAGATGCGTAAAATGCCTCGCCGACCATAACATGGGTGAATGTCCGCTGGGAAAGGAACAGCTTCCGGATAGGGAAACACTGTCATGTGTCCTATGTAAAAATACAGGACACACGGCAAATTTTAGAGGTTGTCCCAAATTTCAACATATGAAGTTAAAGTGGGAATCAAAACAAAAGCAAGTGGCAGAAGAGAAAAAAATTAAAACTCGTTCTTATAATAATTTCGTTGCCCCGCGTGTATCATATGCACAAATCACGGGCAATTCTATGCAACGAGTCCCCGTGGAATCCTCACATACCAATGGGCAAATACCGGCAGTAGATGCGCAACCTGAGATATTAAATATGATATCGGCCATGCAAACACAATTTGCTAATTTTCAAAAAATACTGACGGAACAAATGGCCCGAATAGATATGCTCTGTTCGGCTGTGTTTTCAAATAACTCCTTCTATCCAAATCTTCAACCATCTAACTGAACTAAAACTAAAAATTATTTCGGTGAACGTAAATTCACTAATACACATAGACAGAAGAGATAATCTAGGCAACATGCTTGAAGTCGAATCCCCTGATGTACTTTTGGCTAGTGAAACTAAGCTAAACCAAAGGCACAAAATTGTCTATAAAAACTATAAGATAATCAGACGTGACAGGCCACATTCTACTCAAGGGGGTGGGGTTGCAGTTTTAATTAAAAAAGGTCTTTATCATAAGGTAATTTATAGTACAGAAGTACACAAATTTCAGGTGCTGGAAGCCTGCATAATAGATATTCCGTTGAGAAGTCAAAAGCACCTGTATGTGGTCTCCATTTATGCCCCTCAAGCTACCCAGTGTAAGCAATTTATCAATGAAATTGATATGCTATTTCGACACCTGAAATTAGACTCGGAAAACAACTATTTCCTAATAGCGGGTGATTTCAACGCCAAGCATAGTGCTTGGGGTAACTTAACCACGAACACAAGAGGCAATGCTTTATATGATTGGTGGCAAATGAATGCTATCGAGCGCAGATTAGAACTGTACGCCACAAGTACACCGTCTTATCCTAAAGGAAATTCATTTCTGGATTTACTTATGATAGACGATCGAATAAACTTGCCAGGCACAGATCTAACTACGCGAAACTGTCTTCGCACAATCGATTACGATAGCGATCACTACGGATTTGGAGCCATAATTGAAGTCCCAAATGAACAATATTCACTAGAGCAGTTCGACCGGATCCACTCTTTCAATTTTCGAAAAGCTCACTGGTCACGCTTTGATCGATTAATAAAAAAAGAACTTCGTAACAGTGCCATAGACCCACCGACTATTAGAAACCTCCATAACGACGAAATCGATCATTACTTAACAACATTGGACGATATTATTACCAATGCAATGAATCGTTCCATACCTAAAGTTCCCCATACCGACGGTTATACTAATAAGTACAGGACATCAGCAATTGACGCTTTGTATAAGCAAAAGAGCATTATGCTCTCAAAGCTGAAAAGACTTTATAGACAGTTCAGCGACCCAAATAGTCAGGAAATAAGAACACTTAAGTCCCTAATCAAAAATCTCCAAAAATTGATCCGTGACAATTACCGTTCAAGAATAAATGAAGAGTGGAAGAACAAAATACAAGCCATTCAAGCTAGTGGATCGAATATGTTCTCACAAATCAATAAAACTTTTCGAAAGAAAGATCACAATGACATTCCATATTTGCGGGTCCCACGGACTCCTGAGAATTGTCAAGCAATGCTGAACTCAGGACTCAATCTGGAGCATATCAACTCCAACGAAGAAGTAATATTAGTCGAAGACCCGCAAGACAAAGTGAACTCAATTGGTGCATGTTTCGAAGCAGTATACAGAGTGAACGAATCCACTCACTCCAATACGATCCTCGAAAACAACGCATTCCAGACCTACAGCTCACTGAGAAATCAACTTAGTATCTGGAGGAACCAAAACCGTAGTTTTACCACATTCAGTGAAAATAACAGAGCGGACTCCCCCAGCGGTAATCAGAATATGAATATGTTTGTGAGTAAGGATGAACTTACGAACATCCTTAAGTCGATCAAAAGCAAAAAGTCTTCTGGGATAGATAGCATCCCAAATGTAGTTTTAAAACATTTGCCTCCTGAAGCAGTAAAAATCTACACTACGCTATTCAACAACGTCTTAAATAAGGCATACTATCCAACCCACTGGAAAACTGCAATAGTCCACCCCATCCCTAAAAAGGGTAAAGACAGGACCAATCCAACCAACCTTCGTGCGATTAGCTTGCTGCCAAATATCAGCAAGGTTTACGAGAAGATCATAAACAAAGCACTGATGAACTGGTGTGATGAAAATGAAATCATCCCCAACAACCAGTTTGGCTTTAAAGCGGGACATAGTACGGTGCATGCCGCGTCAAAGCTTGTTTCCGACATACAATGGAACAAGACAAAGCGCCAATGCACAGGTGCCTGCTTAGTTGACTTTGAAAAGGCTTTCGACACCGTGTGGTTAGAAGGACTTCTTTATAAGTTAGAAAACCTGAGAATGCCTCATTATCTATTGTACAACATTTACGAAATGATAACGGACAAGCAATTTGTGGTAAAATGCGGAGATATATTCTCAAGCAAGACCTTCAAAATTACAAACGGTTTACAACAAGGGGCGGTGAATTCTCCCATTCTGTTTAATATTTACACCAGTGATCTAGTGGGTACGCTTAACAATGCCATTGCATACGCAGACGACATTGTGGTATACAGAACAGGAGAGAAAATAGATGTCATCAATAGACTTCTCCAGGACGACTTCAATAAAATAAAACGTTTTTGTAATGACTGGAAACTAAAAATTAATTTCCACAAAACCGAGACTATCCTTTTCAGAACACCTCTCTCCGGGGCCTCTCAGGATACAAAGTACAATTGGAAAAACTTCTCTATCGTAGGGAATAATAATCTCCCACTACAAGTGAAAACTGTAGTCAGATATCTCGGTATTTGGCTTGATCAGTATTTATACTTTGACAAGCATATAGCAGCCACTCTCTCTGCAGCAAGAAACGCATTTGTTGCCACAAAAAGTCTATTCCGAAGCAGCATTCTCAATCCAAAAGTTAAAATAATTTCATATTCGGCATTCATCCGACCAGTGTTGGTCTATGGCTGTCCAATATGGTACAATATATCCCCATTCTACATGGAAAAGATTCGCGTGTTCGAGAGACAGTGTTTGCGTTCCTGCCTCGGACTTAATAGAACACCAGAGTCACGATACCAGAAATTTTACCCTAATAAAACCCTGTATGATAAATCAGGATTAACTAGGATAGACAACTTCATTATAAAAATTATTCGTGGCCACATTGCAAGGGCAATGTGCAGTGTAAATAATCTTATCGCGGGAGCATATTATCCGAACGATATGTATCTGGAGAGTACCCTCCAGAACGGGTTCATTCCCCCAGAGGCGTTCCTCTTCTTGGACGGAAAAGGTCTAATCCAAGATGAGGGTGGAATACCTATTATATACCACGCTTTCCGTGGTGCTAGGGATAAACGAATTGTCCACAATAGCGATATCTCTAATAGGCCAGACCGACTTCGATTCAGTATGGTGATCAGTGAAAGAGATAAATCAATAAAAGACCGAACCAACCCCAACTGGTGGTGGCTCCAAAACGAAGAAAGGACTTCACGTCCTCAGATATAATATTCAGCTCTGGCGCAGCTTCCTCCCTTCCTTTTCCTTTGCCCTCCTTCCCGTTAACTTCTGTTATTTTATCTTTTTTGTTTTAAGCACTTATTGTTTTGTTTTTAAAATTTTTGCATCCTCAAAAAAAAAAAAAAAAAAAAAAAAAAAAAAAAAAAAAAAAAAAAAAAAAAAAACACTATTTTTTTTTGTCATAATGCTTCGAAAAGAAGAAGAGGTAGACCTCTAAGATAAGAGTTTATTTTTTTTTATAATGTATGTGTATTATATTAAGAATAAATAAAAGAAAATGTAAGCTGAAAGGCATAAATTAAGCATATAATATTGTATAATTTAGAGTGCTTGTGAAGAGCCAGTAAATTACATTATGTAGTAAAATTATTAAGATAGGTTTAGCATTTAGACTAAAATTGTAAAATATAAAAAAGACTTTGTGAATAAATGCGTCTGCAAACAAACAAACAAACCGATTACGGGTCGTTTCACAAAACCTCGGAAATTATTAAATCGCTCAACCCGAAACCCATCCCTGTTCCAAGGAGAAACTATCACCGTTATCCGTGTAATTTGCGGTTTTCGATATGTGGCCATGTCGCTAGGTGCTAACGAGAGGATATTTAGATCCCGGATAAGGTGTCGATGAAAGTTTACCCGTGTTTGGGAAAAGATAACCACAAGCAAGCGGTGCCTGGGATAATCCAATTAGGGGCGAGAAGTTTAATTAAATCGACTAAAGTTTCGTCGCGTGTATGAGGTAGGTACATACATTTGGATCCTTGCCGACACCTGATTGGTCCGTTGCATTGGAGCTAATTAACTTCCAAGAATGGATCTTTAAGGTGACTGCACCGACATCAGGGTCGACGACAGGATAATTCCTCCACAATATCTGGGATTCTCTTGAATCCAAAGCGTACATATCCTTCGAAACTCAGACCGCATGAAAGAAACGCAGAAATGCTAACCGCTCACTGTTGAAATTTACGGTTGCACCCGCAATTTCTTCAGATCCTTAAGGACCCATCTTCACAGGTCGTTAGGTGAATGTGCACACTGCGAGTAAGTTGTAGACATGCATGAGCAGGAACAACCCTCAAGAAACTTGATTACAATGAATTGCGTCAGGATATGGAAATGATGTCTGCCGGAAATTGAGACAATCGTAGTTCTATGCAAATTTACTGGTAAATATTTGGAGTTCGTGTTTTTTATTTCATCCTTCTGTCTGACGTAAAGGATGCTAATTTCATATTCCTGGTAATGATGTGCGCTCACAGAGGACACAATTGGGTTGAGTGTAAGGATGCCACATACGAGAAATGTCACAATTTGGTGCAACTGTTTCGGAACTGTTTGGGGTTAAGAGGCTTTAAAATAACGTGCCACTCCATCCAGTTCATTGAAATAAAAGTGTTTTCTCTTCTCTTCTTTAAATAAAAGAAACAGTGAACTACTCATTTCGTTTTAAATGTATGTACATAGTTTATAGGGGTGCGGTAGATGAAAGAGGCTGATAACCTTGCCCAGAAAAACAAATTATTATGGAAAATTTAGCAAGCCCCTCATACTTGTGAAAAAACGCCAAGACCGGATCCCGGTTGTAGTGCCGATGATGATGATGCTGATGGTAGATGAAAAAAAGCAGTAAATTTGGGTGAAACGTGTTTTGCAATACTGCCAAAAAAACTTACAAACTAAGTCGCTTTGTATTGCAACTTTTTATTGTTTGCTTTTTATATTTTTTTTTGATTGAATAACGCATTTATTGTACAATAATTTAACAAATGTTGACTTAGGACTAAAATGCTAAATCCTATTTTACAATCTTTTCTTATTCTTAAAATAATTTACTGACTCTACACGAGCACTCTAAATTACACGATACAATTTTGTGTAATGCCTTTCGGCGTACAATAATATTTTTATATTTTTATATTTTTATATATTTTCTATTACCCGAATATTTTAGAAGACGAAGTTCTCTCTGGTTTTTTTTTTTTTTTTTTTTTTTTTTTTTTTTTTTTTTAATAAATAATATAAGGTAAAAAAGTTTATAAAAAAATTAATAACAAAAAAACAAAAAATGTTAACATAAACAAATTTTAAAACGAAAAGGAATCTAAATGAAAAATGGAAATGAAAAGGAAGAATAAATAAATATGAAAAGGGAAGTGAGGAATGGGAAGGGAAGGGAAGGCGTAGCGTCTGAAGATGTTACTATATTTGGGGATATTAAATCCTTTCTTCATTGTCAATCCACCACCAGTTGGGATGGGATCGGTCATTTATAGATTTATCTCGATCGCCTATTGCCATGCTAAATCGCAAGTGAACTGCAGCATTTGATATATCACTGTTATAAAGAATCCGTTTGTCCCAGGCACCACGAAAAGCGTGGTAAATAATAGGGACTCCGTGCTTGGTTTGGATAAGACCTTTTCTATCCAATAGAGGGAACGCTTCTGGTGGGATAAACCCATTTTGGAATGTATTCTCCAGGTATATGTCATTGGGGTAGTATGCTCCCGAGATAAGATTATTTTCGCTGCACATTGCCCTTGCAGTGTGACCACGAATAATTTTGATAATGAAATTGTCTATCCTATTCAGTCCTGATTTGTCATACAGTGTCTTATTAGGATAGAATTTCCTGTATTGAGACTCAAGTGTTCTATGTAACCCGAGGCAGGAACGCAAGCACTCCCTCTCGAACATGCGAAACTTTTCCATGTAGGATGGGGAAACGTTGAACCATACCGGGCAACCATACACTAATATTGGACGAATAAATGCTGAATAGGAAATTATTTTAACTTTGTGATCTAGGAGACTATTTCGAAACAGACTTCTTGTCATTGCATATGCACTTTTAGCTGCGGAGAGGGCAGCTGCTATGTGCTTATCAAAGTATAGGTATTGGTCCATCCAGATACCAAGGTACCTGACAACAGTTTTCATTTGCAGCGGAAGATTATTGCTTCCTACAATGGAAAACTTTTTCCAATTATGCCTTGTATCTCTTGAAGCTGTAGAAAGAGGTGTTCTGAAAAGGATGGTTTCTGTTTTTTGGAAGTTAATTTTCAATTTCCAATCGTCACAAAAGCGTTTGATTTTATTGAAGTCTTCTTGAAGAAGTCTGTTAATGGCATCGATATTTTTTTCTGATCTGTACACTACAATATCGTCGGCGTATGCAATAGAATGATTAAGAGACCCAACTAGATCACTAGTATAAATATTGAAGAGAATGGGAGAATTCACGGCTCCCTGCTGTAAGCCGTTTTTAATATGGAAAGTTTTATTGGAGATTTTGTCCCCACATTTTACCACAAATTGCTTATCCATTATCATATCGTAAATGATATATAACAGATATTCGGGCAAACCTAGATTTGATAGCTTATATACAAGTCCTTCTAACCATACGGTATCGAAGGCCTTTTCAAAGTCAACCAAACATACGCCTGTGCATTGTCGTTTTGCCTTGTTCCACTGTATATCGGAAACAAGTTTTGTAGCTGCATGAACTGTGTCGTGGCCCGCTCTAAAGCCAAACTGGTTGCTCGGAATGATGTCGTTTTCATCACACCAGTTTATCAATGCCCCATTTATGATTTTCTCGAATATTTTGCTAATATTTGGAAGCAGACTAATCGAGCGAAGGTTAGCGGGATTGCTCCTGTCCTTGCCCTTTTTGGGGATGGGATGGACTACTGCTATTTTCCAACGTCTTGGAAAGTATGCATTATTTAGAGCGTTATTGAACAAGGTAGTGTAAATTTTCACCGCTTCCGGAGGCAGATGTTTAAGAACTGTATTCGGAATACCATCTGTTCCAGAGGATTTCTTGTTTTTAATGGATCTTAGGATGTCCATGAGTTCATTCTTATTCACAAATATATTTGTGTGCAAATTTCTAAGCGGCGCATCCGCTCTATTGTTTTCACTGAAGATGGTGAAACTTTTGTTTTCGGAATGCCAACTTTGCCGTTCATTGTGCAGCGAAATATGGTTTTGGATAGCTCTGTTTTCGATATCGAGGTTAGAATGAATGGATTCATTCACTTTGTGTACTGCCTCGAAACAGGCGCCAATGGAGTTCGCTTTCTCTTGCGGATCCTCGACTACTATTAGTTCTTCGTTGGAGTTGATGTGTTCCGGGGTGAGTCCTGCGTTCAGCAATATTTGACAATTCTCGGGAGTCTTCGGGACTCGAAGGCAGGGAATGTCATTATGATCTATTCTTCTAAATACTTTATTTATTTGCGGAAACATATTCCCACCACTGGTTTTAATGGAGAGAATTTTACGTTTCCATTCTTCATTAATTACTGATCTGTAGTTGTCACGGATCAGCTTTTGAACGTTTTTAATCAATGACTTAATTGTCTTTATTTCTTGGCTATAAGGATCGCTGAACTGTCTGTAGAGCAGTTTGAGCTGGGAGAGCAGAGCGCTTTTTTGTCTATAGAGGGCGTCAATAGTTGAGTTTCTATATCTATTAAAATTCTCCTCCATGTGCGCCGCTTTTGGAATGGAACGGTGCATTGTTTTGATGACAATGTTGTCCATCGTTGAGAGATAATGATCTATTTCCTCATTTCGAAGGTTCCTATTAGTTGGAGGGTCGATGCCATTAGAGCATAGTTCTCTTTTTATTATGCGATCAAAGCGCGACCAGTGTGCTTTTCGGAAAACGAACGAATGTATCTGGTCGTACTGCTCAAGTATTGCATGTTCGTTTGGAACATGTAAAACGGCGCCGAGGCCGTAATGGTCACTATCATACCCGATTGTGCGAAGGCAATTTCGAGTATTTAGGTCCGTGCCTAATAATTGTAGTCTGTCGTCAATCATAAGTAAGTCCAAAAAGGAGTTTCCTCTTGGATAAGATGGTGTAGTTGTAGCGTACAATTCTAGTTTATATTCTGTTGCATTTGTTTGCCACCAGTTGAACAGTGCATTACCTCTTGTGTTCGGCGTGATATCACCCCAAGCACTGTGTTTGGAGTTGAAATCTCCCGCCAGAACAAAATAATTGTTTTCCGAGTCTAACTTGAGATTACGAAAAAGGATATCCATTTCGCTGATAAATTGCGAACACTGAGGAGCTTCAGGTGCATACACGGATACCACGTATAGATGCCTTTGACTTTTCAAAGGTATATCTATAATGCAAGCTTCCAGCAGCTGAAATTTGTGTACAGCTGTGCTGTAAACGACCTTGTGGTGAAGGCCTTTCTTAATTAAGATAGCAACTCCACCCCCTTGTGTGGCGTGTGGACGATCTCGTCTAATGACTTTATAGTTTTTGTAGCCCAATTTGTGCCTCTGGTTTAGCTTGGTTTCGCTAGCTAGAAGCACATCGGGGCATTCGGCTTCAAGCAGGTTACCTAGATTATCCCTTCTTGCCACGTGGATTAGTGAATTCACATTCACAGCTATAATTTTTAGTGTTAAATTAGTTGGATAGTTCATTGTGGTATATTGGGTTGTCTGAGATCAAGGACGAATAAATAATATCTATTCGGGCCGCTTGTTCAGTCAGTTTTTTTTCAAATCCAGCAATCTGTCCTTGTATGGCTAACAGGATTGCTCTTATATCTGAATTTGCCTCTGGAGCGGGCGCTTTTATGACGTTGCGTGAAAGTTCCGCCGCCGTTGTATTAATTGGATTACTAGCCATTTGAGAAAATGATATGCTAGGTGCGGAAGGTTTTGTGATATTACTTCCCTGTGCCGCGAAGTTTGAGTTTAATGGACTACCGGCAATTTGAGCGAATGATACACTAGGTGCAACGAAGTTATTATAAGAACGAACCTTCATTCGTTTCTCTTCTTCAAGTTGTTTTTTTTTAAATTCCAACTTGGCTTTTAGTTGTTGGAATTTCGGACAACCTCTAAAGTTGGCCGGGTGACCTGTATTTTTGCACAGGACGCAAGATAGTTTGCTTCTATCCTGAACCTGTTCTTTACCTAAGGGGCATTCTCCTACGGTATGATTGTTTTGGCACTTTACACATCTAAATTCCATACAACAGTTAGATGCAACGTGGCCGAATCGTTGGCACCGCATGCACTGCAACACACGGTCAGCCTTCCGTATTTTTTCGCAAATTATTGTTTGGTGGAAAATAACTTTAATATTCCTAAGTGCATCAACTTTGCTGTTGGGACTTAAGGAGACAATGAAGAACGGCAACTTGCGGTTGCGACTTCGGGAGAGAGAAGTGGAGAATGGCTTCACATCAATGAATTTTAAACTGTCATTTTCGACAGTTTGTAGTTCTGAGAGGAGTTCTTCCGATGAAAAAGAAGGATCAACTCCTTTAAGTAACATGGAGATAGTTTTCTCCGATTTAGGTGTGTACGTGAAGTACTCACTACTTGCTTCCCTTAGAGCAGATTTAATTTTATGATAATCATCTAAACTATCACATAAAAAACTTATTTTATTATTATTTAAATTCTTCGTTTTAAAATTTCTACATGTTAACTTACCCAATTTAATTAGGTCCTTAGCTTCCATAAAACTGACTATGATGGGAGGCACTTTCTCCTTCTTACTGGCTGCTGTTTGTTGTTTTTCCAGCAGTTGTTGCTGCTGCTGTTGCTGTTGCTTCTGCTGCTGTCGTTGTTTCTCCTCTTGCTGTTGAATATTGTTTTCCGATAAGGCTTCTTTGATTTGTCGATCCAAATCGTTCTTCTTTTTGGAGAGCTCCTCTTTCTTTTTGTATAGCTCCGCAATAAATTCAGCACGTTCGGCATCTTTGTCACTCATTTCAGTATTGCTGGTTTTTTGGTCTTCAGTTGCCAGTTCTTTAAATTTATTCCCTTCTCCGGAATAATGTGGCTTGTCAGTAGTGGTCATTCCTTCTCTGCGAGTTTTTTCTTTGTTGGTTGGGTTAGCTTTATGCCGTTTGGCAAGGAGGTTTGGCTGGGCTTTGGGCCTCCTCTTTGAAATTACTTTTAGCATTACTTTTCTTTTTTCCATTATTTGTTTCGACCGTTAATTTAATTGTTTTATTTGTGAAGCAGCATGCAGAGAACATCTGCTTTCACACGCATACACATTAACACACGCACAGTTTTTTATTGGCCGTTCAGTATATACACAGCGGTAGACACGTAGACACGTCAGCACACACGTGTACGCGACAATATTGTAAATTTGTGTGGACGACCGACGAACGAATGTTTTCAACGAGAGTTTTAGACAAGCACTTGGCGCATTGTCGTTTTATTCAAGTTACACCCTATTTTTGGGTTTAATTAATATTTATTTTATCTTTTACGCGCACCTTGCACAACACTTTGGCTACGAGTTCAATGACTATACAGTTGTTTTGCTTTTTATATATTAATGTAGATGTTCAATTTTTCATATTTTTGAAGAAACGATTGCACTTTAGAGACAAGTACACCAAAAATGATTAAATGATATTTATTCTGCGTTCAAGAATCATCTTAAAATAGTTTTTTTTTTTTTTTTTTGTTTTTATTCCAAACCGCCGCCTCAATGGCTGAGTTGGTAAGGAGGTTGTGTCTTGCTATTGTGCAGTTCAGCACAATTACTGAGTGGTAGGTAGGGTACCAAAGCCCAGCGGCCCGATGAAATACCATACCATTAAGCTACAGACTTCGTGAAATGGTTGGGAGAAATCCTTGAGCATCTTTCGGAGCTTGGCTAATGGGCCCGATCGAGAAAAAAAAATAACATCACAGGGTGCTGACTCAACGCTATAGATTCGCCTTTCCAGAGAGAAGTAGTATTAAAAAAAAAAACATGAATATTATGCGTCATGTTGCACAGTTCTACAGTGTGTTACGAAAAATGTCTTACTTTGTGGGGGTTCTTTGAGCCATTTCCCAAGAACCACGCATTTCCTTTTATCTGTCTCCCACTTACCAAGCAAGTCTTTCTACTTACCTGCAAATGGGCAGCGTAAGCTCCCCTGCAGCGTTTCCCACCTGAAAGCAAACCTGGCACGCATATTATCGAATTGTTCTGGTTCATAATATTTGAACCATTCAATACCCCCCTATCCGCTCAACTCGTCAGCAATTATAATCGACAAATACACGCTGGCCAGCGTATTTGTTGACACAGCTGTAGCCGATTTTCTTTCTATCAGTTCACAATTGTACATTGGGCCTATAACCTTCGGTCCGCAACAGTTGCCACAATTCCCTATTATCGGCTATCAACCGATCATGGGATTTGGGCATGATTATGATCGTTGTTTAGGCAATCATACTCGTTTTCATGCCCTATGATGACCCTCCTGCTGTTGTATTCCAAAATACTACCCTTTATTAAATTTAACACTGAATCTCCTTACACATCCTTAAAAACTTCACTTAACATATATTACATTCTCACTTAATACATACCATTCATAAACATTCACAATATTACCAGTTACAGCACATTTAATAACATGCACCTTTTTATTCATTCAAAACGTAGTAACTTTGATTTTCGTCCAAATTTTATTCATGTGAAAAGTCACGGAGAAAATAAAATAGAAAAAAAGTTAGAGTTGAGAATCAGTTCATAAAGTTCGTTCGGATTAAGTTGAATTGCTTACAGTCTCAAGTAAATTTATGTATTGAGTTGAGAATAAGTTTTCCTTGAGTGAAGAAGATGATACACAAAATAAACAATATTAAGGAGACGGAATTAGTTTTTTTCTTAATTAATTAATTATCAATTGCAACAAATTTCCGCTCAAACGTACTTTCTATCGGAGCGGAATAATAAATAAAAGGAAAAATAAAAGGAATAATAACTAAAAGAAAAACAAAAGGTCCCCGCTCTTCCCTCATTCGGAGGAAGCACGGCGACGGACGTCAACACTGGTGGCAGCGGTGGGATGCCCAGATAACGGGATCCCGAAACAGAAAACAAAATCTAAAACAACACAAAAAAAATTTTTTTGTAAAAAAAAAAATTTTTTTTTCAAGAAAAAACAAAGAATAGAGAAGAAAAAACACAAGAGAAATAACCAAACCATAAAAAAGAAGAAAAAAAAATTTTTTTTTCAAGAAAAAGCAAAGAAGAGAGAAGAAAAAACAAGAGAAATAACCAAACCATAAGAAGAAAAACAAAAAAAAATTTTTTTTTCAAGAAAAAAAAAATAAGAAAAAAAAACCCCGACATAAAACAACGAAAAAAAAGAGTAAACGTAAAACAACGAAAAACAAAGTAAACATAAAACAACGAAATAAAAGAAAAAAAGAAAGAAAGCAGCCAAGACCAGGATAAGCAAATCAACTTTAGGACGTGAAGTCTGCCTGGCGGAAAGAGAAAAAAAAAATCTAAAAAGAAAAAAAAAAACCACAAGGGAAACAACTAAGGAAAACTGAAGACAAAAAAAAAACAGCAACACTCAAGACAATTATTAGAGTAAGAATTTTTTTTAGTAGCGACTTTTTCTCTACTTTTTAGGAATATTTGAATATTTTCTACTTGGAAGCTCTCCTTATCCCAATAGAATATTTTTTGGATAGAAATTTCTATCTATATTCTTTGCAAATTCTCATTTCAGTATTTCGAAGACATTTCCGTTTTTTTTTTCTTTCTTTCTCGTCGAATTTTCTTTCTTTGCAGCTTTGGGACCAATTTATTTTTCTTTCCTATATTTATATATATATATATTGAATAACAAAAAGAAAGGCCAATTTTTCCATAACCATATTTTTAAGTTAACCATATTTTTAAGAATTGATAACGAATTTTCGCCTTTTATTTTAAATTTTCACTATTACAAGTCCATATTACACGAGACAGGCGGCTAGGCAGGGGGAAGAACAAATCCACTATCAACAGATACACATTAAACCCCCTGAAATGGCTCTTTCTGTCGGAATTTCTGATGTTTTCAGAATCGTCCCCACCTTTGACGGGAAACCCTGCGACTTAGGTAAATTTATTTCCGGGGGAGACGTTTTATTTAGATCTATAAAGAAGGCAGACCCGGATATCTATGAAACATTTTTAGATCTAGTCAAAAATAGACTAGAGGGTCATGCTCACGATCTGATTAGGTATAGCCAAATCGCTAAGTGGAAGGATTTAAAAGAAAAATTAGAATCGGAATATAAAGAGGAGCAATCTCGGTCGACGGCACACAATGAGTTGATTTCTCTGAAACAACACTACAGAGAAACCGTCCGGGAATACGGCGATAGAGTCGCGAATGCTCTAAGGACTCTAAACTCTGCCACGTGTGAAATAACAGCAGACGCGGTGGTTAGGGAATACTTAATAGAAGAAAACATAAAATTGGCCGTACAAACATTTGAGGATGGACTAAACAACGAACAGCTAAAGATACTAGCTAAAGTCCATGGGGGAAACAATTTAAAACAGTCGATTGCACATGTAGTGTCACATGCGGCTCGAATGGACAACTCTCCCAGGTCATATCAATATAACGAAAAACCTACATTCAATCGTATAGTCTGCCAAACCTGTGGTAAGTCAGGGCATACACAGGACACATGTTATCGAAACATGCAGTCCACTTTTCCGAATAGACAACCCATAAAAAGGGAATATAACATTTTATGCAATTTCTGTGGTCGGAATAATCACACAGAGAATGAGTGTCGATACAAGATATCTAGGAATGGAGCGTCTTCAACAAATTACCAACAAGGTACAACAACGCGTAACCCATTCCGAAATAATCCTACAAACTCTGAAAATCGTTTTGGTGAAAATTCTAGGACCACCAATAGACAAAACGATCGGCAAAATGTTCACTTTTCTCGGGTGTAAGAGTCGGAAAACGAGGCCTGACGCCAACCAAAAATTATGGAAGACAAACAAAATTTTTCTATTTACAGCATTAGATCTTTGGAAATAGATATCGACAAATTTAATGAAACTCCTACCCAAATTTACCTTGAGCCAGCTTATGATTATCCTAACCATATGAATACAAATACAAAAGAAGTTAAACCAAACCCTAATATAATGACTCCGATTCAGACTGCAATTCTGAAAAATAATTCAGCAACTAAGACTGAAAATTCGAAATTTTCAGCAGTATTAAAGACTGATATCCTTAATATTTCAGCTATCCCAATTGATTACCCAGACACTTCAGCAACCAAGACTGAGAACTCAGCAGTAATAAAGACTGAAATCCCTAATATTTCGGCTATCCCTATAGACAACCCCATTTCAGCAACAAAGACTGAAAACTCAGCAGTATTAAAGACTGAAAATTCGGAAATTTCAGAAAATATACAACCAAAAATCCCTTATATTTCGGCTATCCCTATAGACAACCCCGGCACTTCAGCAACAAAGACTGAACATTCAGCAGTGTTAAAGACTGAAGATCTAAAAGTTGCCATTAAAATCAAAACCCAATTCAGTTTTGCAGCTAACACTAATGAAGAAATCTTTTCAGCAGCAAAGACTGACGGATTAAATATTTCTACAGCAGATATAACTGAAGAAATAGTTCAAACAGCAAATAGGACTGGGCACCAAGATGTTCTGACAGCTAATAAGTCTGAAGAACTATACGAATCAGTAAATGAGACTGAGAAACTAAACGATCCATCAGCAGTGAGTAAGACTGAAAAGGTAGACGTTCCGACAGCGGTTAAAGCTATGGACAATGACAACACTAAGCCGAAAACAATAAATATTTTAAACAACGAAAACAAACACAAACCCTTACTCATACACGAAATAATAAAAAATGAAAATAATAATTTAACTAAAATAGGTATTGTAAAGAATAACTATATAAATACATTACAAATTTTTTTTTTCAACAATAAAAATTTATTCGAATTCAAAATACAAAAAAATAAAAAGTTACACCATCATTTAAATTATTTAAGATCATTTTTCAAGAAGATTTTTGGTAATAATCATCTTTATTCAATCAACATAGTAATAGGCCCAAAAAGGTTTGGGAAAATTTTCCATAAATTTAAGGAAAAGATAAACACATAACAAATGGCCTTTGTTTTATTATTCAATATATATGAAATAATCTAACAATTGTAGGAAATGACGGAAATGAAAAAAAAAAAAAAAAAAAAAAAGTTAATGAGGTGGACGAAAGAAAGGAAATTTTAGAGTTAATATGTATAATGGAAATTTTAGAATCAATATATATATTCGAACGGAAATGAGAATTTTGAAACATAATATTAATATTATATAATTAATATAATAAGTAATAATAATTTTTGGATAAGAAAAGAAAAGGTTCCAAGGAGAAATATTTAAATTTATTTAATATACAATGTAAATAGACATAGTGATAAGAACTTTTTGAAATTTAAATATTGTAACATTTGATTTAAATTTAGTTAACATATAATGTAAATAGACAACAGTGTTAAGAACTTTTTGAAATTTAAATATTGTAACCTTTGATTAATTCTGAAAACCATTGTAATTGAACGAAAATCCAAGCCTTTAATTAATCTTAATCTAACCTATAGTTACTAGAAAATTATTCTCTTCAAGGATAATTTTCTTTCTCTAAGAAGGGTGGGATGTTGTATTCCAGAATACTACCCTTTATTAAATTTAACACTGAATCTCCTTACACATCCTTAAAAACTTCACTTAACATATATTACATTCTCACTTAATACATACCATTCATAAACATTCACAATATTACCAGTTACAGCACATTTAATAACCTGCACCTTTTTATTCATCCAAAACATAGTAACTTTGATTTTCGTCCAAATTTTATTCATGTGAAAAATCACGGAGAAAATAAAATAGAAAAAAAGTTAGAGTTGAGAATCAGAGAAGTGAAGTTAGGTTCGGAAAAGTTAAGAAAATAATTAGGAATAATTAGTTATTAGAATAGAAATAAATAAAAGAACTGTAAATAAATTCGCAATCCTGAGTTTAAATTAATCTTAATAAATAAAAAATAAAAGGTCCCCGCTCTTCCCTCGAAAGAGGAAGCACGGCGACGGACCTCAACACTGCAAAGCAAAGCAAACACACAGTACCTCACTGTTCTTGTTTTGTTTACCAACCGCTGGTCCATGATTGCCCTGGGTGAAACGTTTGCTTGCACTTCAGCAGGTCAAATCCCTCACCACCATATCCATATACCAGCACTTTAACCTAACCATATAGCCATCGAGTCTGACCCTTTGCCACCGTCGGTGAGGTTTCTGTTGACTTAATGTCCACAAATAATTTTCCTCCAGAGCCATACGGCTAAAGCAAACAAAACGAATCTAATGCATATCCCTCGAAATACCGTTTCTGTTTACTTGAGATGCAGGAACCTATTTCGTCTCTCAAGTGACTATCTCGACGATCGACAGCGACATTGCCGCTGCCTTTATGCCCGTCCCTTGTTTGAGCAGGTGCAGTATCGTTCGTTGTCGATATTTCGAGCGAAAGGGGCATTATACTTGACCATACGGTCATACGGAAAATCCTCCCACTGAATCCCGATTCGATCGCTGATTGGCTACCCCTAGATCGGGAAATCCATCACGATCACCAATTAGTGGATATCGGTGGCAAAATGAAGTGGAGTCAGATTTTAACCGTCCAACCATGCACACGTGTCGCGGTCATTGCGTGTCAGATTCGTCGAGTGCGTACACGCGCGAATATTAAGTTTCCTTCAAATCCTGAACCCAACATGCTGCTATTTGACCTGCTGCCTATTTTCGTGACGTTCTACTGGTTGCTGTGTTATCTAATTCATACCGAGTGCGCTGAACGCACAATTCCTTCATAAACAGTGTAGTGTCGCATTCCTAACGCGGGTGGTCTGTTGTGGAAGTAAATCATAGTGGCTAAAGACATAGTAAAAAGGTGATGATCGTGCGTTCCTGTTTTAAACAAAATTAAGTAATGAAGTGACCCAGAGAAACAATGGACACATTAAAGGCCGTCAGCAGAGTGTGTTAAGTGTATGTGTTAATACCAAATGTTCAAGACTCAATTATTGTCCACGTCTAGTTTATTTGAACAAGGATATAATGAAATTTGTTAACAAGTAATAGAAAGCCCACAGCAATTTGGATAATTTGTAAAGAAACAATAAAGTCGAAATAAAAAGAACCTCTAAGTGACAAGCTAAACCTGTGCGTTTTATTTGTTGGTTTTTCTTGTGGGACAGTTTTGGCAGCAGACAGTGGGAGGTTTAGTGAATCCTGCGCCCTCGCCGGCGCCCCGACTAACCTACCCCACAACTTTTACCAAAAAGAATGTTTCAAAATATTATTGTAATGTTTGTAAATATTATTATATATAGTTTATTTTCTGGCGCAAGACTAATGACCTTGCCCGGAAAAACAAATAATCATGGAAAATTTAACAAGCCTCATGACTTGCTAAATAAGGCCAAGACCGGTTCCCGGTTGTAGCGTCAATTCAATAAACAATAACAATAATAGTTTATTTTGCCCCCGCTTGGTAGAAACCTTACCGTGGTGCGGGGGCTTAAACTATAATGAATCACTCAGGCTATGCTGACTGAAGCATACGCTTCCAGTAGGGTGACCCATGTCAGACAGGCTAGCGAGGAGTAACACACAAAGATCTACCACCCATCATCCAGTGTCTTACGCGTCACCGTGCCCATTGGATGGCTTGCAGTCAGGAGTTTACCGGCTGTATTATAACGGCACCTCTCTGACACCGGGTCGAAACAGAGCAGTAAGCAAACCTTACCATATCAAAGAGGGGCACTGATGTGGCGGATTATTTGAAACCGCAAGACTCGTGGGATCAAAAATGAAGCATCAATATACAAAAAACAATCTCACGAAAAACCCGGTAGGCGTAGGTGTGATGGGCCGACACTATCAAATCATCAAGAAAACACCGACTCAACAAAAAGAAGACCTAGGGAAAAACGGAAAAAGTGGGATATACGCGTCGGCACGTGGAATGTTCAAACATTACATAAACCAGGGGCGATACAGACGGTTGTAGAAAATGCGAAACAATATAAAATGGACATCGTCGCGCTTCAGGAAGTCGGACTCCCATATCAAGTAATCGAAACCAACGAGTTTACATTGGCGTGTGGAGGTACGGATACACATAACCTCGGGACTAGCTTCATCATAAGAAAGAAGATTACGCCCCATATAAAAGATGTGCAGTTTATTAATTGTAGTGCTCTAAAAAACCCGACTATCTTTTTTCCCCATTCCTACATCCAAATCCTAGCTATAATACGCTAAAACGCCAAAATCTGATCAAAACCCACAATAACCCAAACATGAACCAAAATTCGCAATAAACGAATCAAACATTCGTTTATTGCGTAACATTTACCCCCACGGCATAATTAAATCCAAAATCTTGAATTAAAATCAAATTCGCAATAAACGAATCTAATATTCGTTTACGTTTCACATTTGCCCCACAGCATCACCCAAATCCAAAATTCAGAGATCATTATCTCTATCCGAAAATTTTCCATTGAGGAAAAAAAAAACAAAAACTCAAAAGCAGACATTCCCACATCTGCGCAATAGTTTCATAAGAATTCAAGAAATTGTTCTGTCCTCCTCAAATGGGAGGATGCTTAATTTGGAAACGGGTCTCGTTAGGGTACCCGCGGCAGTCCGCAGCGTTGCCACCCTCACGAGCCCGTCCCGGCCAGGGTGCACCTTAAGGATACGCGCGAGGTGCCATTTGCAGGGGGGTGCCAGCTCATTCCTAATCACGCACAGTTGCCCCACTGCGACATTGGGTTTTTGGCTCTGCCACTTTGGCCTGTGTTGTAATTCTTGGAGGTACTCTGCGGACCATCGCGACCAGAAATGCTCATACATATTCCGCAGCAACTCTGATCGCGTCAACCGAGATATGGGGGGTTGAGACGCGTAAGGCTCCGGGATGGTCGACGTTGGGCCTCCAATAAGGAAGTGGCCGGGTGTGAGCGCCGTCAGGTCCGTCGGGTCATCTTTCAGCGGCTGGAGGGGGCGCGAGTTGAGGAAGAATTCCACTTGGGCCAGCAGGGTGGAGAGCTCTTCAAAGGTTAGGACTGCGTCACCGATAACGCGCCTCAAATGGAATTTGGTCCGCTTTACAGAGTCTTCCCAGATTCCCCCGAAGTGGGGGGCTGATCGGGGGTTGAATCGCCACTCAGTACCCTCATTGGCGAGGAGGTGGGCAATCTCGGCCGATTGCCTTGTTGCTTGGGCGAATAGCCCTCGTAATTCCTTGTCCGCGCCGACGAAGTTGGTGCCGTAGTCACTGGTCAATGTTGCACAGATTCCTCTCCGAGCCACGAAGCGGCGGTAGACCCGGAGGAAATCCTCTGTTGAATACCCGGAGGCTGCCTCCAGGTGCACCGCGCGGGTGGCAAAGCATACAAACACGGCGATGTAGCCTTTGAATGTCTTTCTGGATCCACTTTTTGAGCACCGGATAGCCATTGGTCCGGCGTAGTCGACCCCGCTGTGTAGGAAGGGCCTGGTGGGTCGCACTCGGGTAGCAGGCAGGTCCCCGATGAGTTGAAGGGTCGGGGAGGATGCATGTCGCCAGCAGCGGAGGCAGCGAAAGAAAACTCCCTTGACCAATTGTCGCCTTCGGAGGATCCAGAATCTTTGACGTAGATGATTGAGTGACAGCTGTGTGCCGCCGTGGAGGTTCCTGTCATGCGCATCTCGGGCAAGGAGCAGCGAAAGAAAGGACCCGGGCGGGAGAATGAGGGGGTGTTTCTCATCGGGGTGTAGAAGAGAGTGGCGTAGTCTTCCCCCGACCCGCAGAAAGCCATTCGGGTCGAGGAACGGGTTGAGGCGAAATTTCTGGTCCTTCTAGCCGGATCCAGTGCTCTGCATCGTCTCATCGCCGCTCAGTTCGCGGCGCAGCAACGACATCAATTGCAATAGCATCGAATGCTGCAATTATCAAGGCCAAGTGCAGTGTGCAGTGAACTTCAAAGTGATAAGGATTCAGCCAAGCAGACAGAGCAGATTCACCAATAAATCGAAAACGTTTCGCGTAGTCGTCCTCTCTGCGCCATAATTGCATCAAAGAAAGTGCATTTTCAATCGCTTGTGTACTAATCATTTTAGTACACGTATTTATATATCTTGTCCAAGAGCATTAAATATCATATTTCGATTTGCAGTGTTGAGGATTGTCCATTATCGCCGCCAAAAGAGCGCCAAACTGGTACCTGTTCACTTAGGGAAACACCGAAGCCGACATAGGGCACAATCAGCTGGGAATAATTCGACAGGATAGAACAACGACTATGTCAGCGTTGGGAAAACTGATCGCCATACAGTATGCGGCGCAAAGCCAGATGTCGCGCGCATTCGTCAACCTGAGGCCATTATCATGCTAATTGTTCGACAGGACGGCGCGACAGAGATGGGAGGACAATGTTAGCTTGGACCTCGAGGAGAGCGGATCGGATGATCAAACTTGGAAGGAGAGTACACAGGACAAGGAACAATGGCGGAGTCGAGTCGGTAAGGTCATGAACTTCCGGGTTCCTACAGGCCAATAAATAGAATAGAATAGAATTGTTTATATTGCAGGGTGTGGTTTGTTATCATAACTGATAACATGATTATGCATGGAGGAGAATTTCCTCCATGCATAATCACAAATGAAGTAAATTTGCGTGTTATTACAAAACGTTGTAAAATTGTTACTTATATTAAATGCATTAAATACAATTTATATACTTTGAGATTAATAACATTTTTTCCCTCCTCGCGAATTCTTAAATTATGCAGCTTCTCTCTTTTCAATTGAAAACTCAGCTGACTGACGAACATTCTCTTTTGCCAAGTAAACTTCGATGGCGAACACACTGTTATCGAATATCAGTACTAATATTTTCTAAGTTGTGTTTCAAAGTATAAATTACAATATCTCCATAACACCCACAGACTTGTAGCGGTTCCACCAAACCCTACGGTCCACTTACCTGAAAAAACCCCCATAACTACTACCCAACTCCCTTAAGTTTGCTAATGCAACAGTATTAGTACCTGTAAATGCTTCACGCATTATATAGATCACCATCTATAATCTTAAAATCCCTATAAAGAAAACTTACCTTTTCATGCATCCCTTCGCATACAATTTCCGTAAGATTTCTTTCTTTGCTTATGTGGTATTCTAAACCAATTCGGTACCAGACAAATTCCTGTAAACAAAATAATTCGGATTGCATTCATTGTAACCGTCATGACAGGGACCATAAATATTGCGCCGTCTATTTTCCCAGCCGCGTCATGTACCTTTTCATACACATTGCCTGGCAACCTTTTTTTGTTTGTCTTATCAATAAACAACCCAAGCAGCTGCATATAATTAGCGCAATAGACGCCGAAACCAAATTCTCCAGCATTTCCTAATGCAAATATGAACCCGGTTTCTACTGCAGCCAGAGATGCCATAAACATCCAATTTGCTTTTAACACCTTTTTCTCCCAACGTCGAAAATAGCGACGAGGCATCGTGTAAACAATGACCCGCATTACCAACGGCGCATTTGATCATTTTTCCCTTTTGTCTTTGCCGCCTGCCTGTTTCGTTGTTCTACTGCTGTCAGGCACGTGTGAATAGCATCGGTCTGAACGATCCCACACATACCACCATGACCGTTATTACAAGATTTGGTTTCCTATACCACCAAGAGAGACTTTACGTGTCTCTGGTGTGAGGTAAAAACGATATCCTTATCGGAGAGGATATCGGTGAAGTCGTAATTCAACCAGCAAGGCGGTCGGGTCGCCTGCCACCCACCGTGCCGGCGCCGGTACGGTGGGTTATCTATGAGTCGTTTTTCCTCCGCGGTCGTGAGCTTGAAGTTTGTGAAGTCTCGAATAAAACAAAATTATAGTGTACACTGACTCGAAATTTCCAGAACGCATGACATATATGTTTGTAAAATGTTAAAACGACATAATTAGAATACAATACAGTTAAAATACATCCAATACAATAAAAGAACATTAACTTTCCCTCCAATGTTTTTGTGTGGCGTAGGTTTTGTTTTGTTTCGTTCTTTCGGTTCGGTGATTTGCGCGGTGAACAATACATGATGGAGGAGGAAGTAGAACGGAGTACCCATGCAGGTACATTACTTCCTCCCCACAGACTCAACAACTGGTTAACCTTCAAGGAACATCTGAGGAAAACAAGTGAAAAAACGGGAATGATATGCAAAGTTTTGGCGAGACTGCTACCCAATGTTGGAGGATCCCGGCACGACATAAGAAAACTCATAACCAGTGTCAAGACCACCATTATAATGTATGCAGCCTCACATATGGACAAGATCCGCACAATCTAAATCGTACATGAGGGGAGTGAACTCAGCACATACGCTGGCATCACTAAGAGTGCATTCCGAACGGTATCCGAAGATGCTATAAATATTTTGGCCAGAAGACACCACCTCACATTGCAGCTAAGGAAAACGCAGCATTGCATGAGGCCTTCCAAGAGAATCGTCGGAGAATGCGGTCACAATTAGAGCTCTCAAGCCTAAGAGTATGGCAACGAAGGTGAGATTCTTTAACCAAAGGAAAATGGACCCACACCATGATACCTGATATAGAAACATGGGTGAAAAGAGGACATGGCGAGCTGAATTACCACTTGACTCAACTTATATCAGGACATAGATGCTTTTGACAATACTTCCACAAGTATAAGCATGTGAATCACCCATACTGCTTGTATTGCGAAGGCAAAATAGAAAATACGGAACGCGTACTCACAGAGTGCGTGAGATTCGAGACCGCGCGAACGACGTTGGGGTGACATATGAGACGGACAGTTACTCCGGCAGAAGTAATAAAATACATGCTGAGTTCAAAACAGGCATGATCCGTCACAAATGGTATTCTATGTGATTTGATGCAGCAGATGCGACGCGACGAGCGGAGTAACAGATAAATTCCGTCCCGCCATGCGATGGAATATCTAAATGAAAGTTCCGCAGGGATCAACGGGAATATGTGCCTAGCGGGAAGTGGATTGAGTCGGTAAAAGTCCGGAATGCCACTGGATCGGTCCAAGGGTATCTTTTGAAGATTTCCACCTTCCTACCGATGCAAAAAAAAAATCCTATTACAAAATAAAATTTCAAATTGGCGATCAGAGAATATCGGTTTTGCCGAATTCAATGACGATAATTTGGCAAATGTCAGTAATGTCAATAACAGGTCGGATAGCCTATTAATAACGAGGGAGGAGATCCAGGGTATCTGGGACTCATTAAGAAACAAAAAGTCAGTGTGAATAGATGGAGTGTCAAGTATCTACCAGCATTAGCAATAACGATGTACACAATTCTATTTAGCAACGCGTTAAATAATGTACACTATACCAAGAAAGGCAAGGACTGTACAAACCCAATGAGCATGCGTTCGATAAATTCACTTCCAAGCATCAGTAAAGTATTCGAGAAGGCTTTGCTCAAATACAAACATGTATGTGGGCATACGCACCGTGATTATGATTTTTAAAAAATTTCTTGTGTTTTACTTTTAATTTTATTTGAATTTTATACCCTTTTTGTTACTTTTGATTTGGTTTTTATATAATAATTACCTTTTTTTCTTTTTGTATGGTTTTCTTTTTTTCTTTTTGTTGTAGTTTTCCCTTTCTAACTGGTAGCTTTCTGCTTTCCCCTTATTTTTGTTTAACGCTTTTTTCTGGGGAGTAATTTGTTTTCTTAATATACGAATGTTGGAAAACGTGCGTCAGATGACGGGAATTGATATTGATTGGAATCCAATTGGCAACCACGTCGTATTCGGAAGATTTGTAATACAGGGTGCTTTTTATATACCAATGCAATTTTTTTTATTGCCGTCATTTCGGTTTATGTGACATTTGACAGTTGGTATTTAAAAATAGTCGATGACAATCTATTACGGGGACAGCTAACGTAAAAACAATGCTTTGAAGTTATTAATACGGGTTATTTAAATAACCCTTGTTGTTATTGATTAAATAATGATGAGAGACGAAATAGATTTCGACTTGGTTGGCTTTGTTAATAAAAAGCTGTAACAGTTGTTATAGTTATTACGTGGGCTTATCCTGGGATGGCTTCCATGGTTGATTGTTGGCTGCTAAGTCTTCTTGGTATGCCCAAAGGAAAAAGAAAACTATTTGTTTTTTGTAAGGTTTACCTTTATTTCATTGAACTGCTGGGGTTCAGTTAGCGGATTGATTTTGTGACTCTAACAGAACCCATTTGATATGCACAAAATCAAATCTGATATTAACTATCTCATGATGAACGATGCGATTGTGGAAAGAAATTCAAAATCAAATTTGATTTTGGGCATATTAAAGGGGTTCTGTTAGAGGCACAAAATCAATCTGCTAAGTGAACTGCTGGCGTTAAACGAAATAAAAGTAAACAAACAAACAAAAAACCAAATAGTTCCCTTTTTCCTCGACATACCAAGAAGACTTAGAGCCAGCAACCAACCACAGGGTACGAGAGTCGGAAGCCACCTCAGGGTAAACCTATCTAATAACTATAACATTAAATTGGCGCAGCCGGTAGGATCAGAGAAGCCTCAGTTCAACATTTGTAAGTGCTTGAAAATCCCTGATCACTACAATAATCTACCTCGACCGCACCTTGCAAGATCATTTTACCCTTTGTCCGGAGCTGAGTTTAGCTTCAGAAGTACGTTTCGTAACTCAACAAACTAAATCAAAAAAAAAAAAAACAAAAAAAACAATTAAATAAATAAACAAATAATAGTGCAGAATTAACCCAAGCATTAAAATTCGGAGCGGACAGTCCACGAAACTATCTGTTAACCACTATTAGGATACGTAAAAAACTTTCTATTCAATTAGGCGTACAGATAATTTCGTTCCAACAATATGATACCACACAACACACAACTCATTCTACGATCCCAACTTTGCGAACAAATTTTCCGACTGAACAGGATCAAAAATTGATGATGTCGATTGGAATACAAAACCTCATGCTTTAAGCGTTCTTTCGAATATTTTTACTGGGGGTACTTGAAAAGGAACTGGCACACATCACCTAACACCGTCCATAAGAATGTTGCTTAAAGACAACATCCAAATTACTCAATTACACTAAAAGTTTTCCGAATTGTTTAAACACGTGCTTAAAATACCTCGCGTTGAGTCTGTTAAACATATATGTCTTTTATAAATTCTTTCTAACCAACAACCCTTGCTGTGAAACGTATTCTTCTGCAAGATTATACCAATAACCTTAACTTGATTATGTTAGCTGAAAGTTAATTAAAGTCGCTTACTATTTCGTAAGTACTTTTAAGATTATTCACATGAAACATAAATCGAACAACTCCCATTTTCAAACTTGTCTACGTCTCTTCAAATAACCCCTAAAGCATTGCAATCCTTTCGTAATACCAATCAGGAGTGGCGCTTAAAAACAATGTCTTTCGACTGTACGCCCATGCATCATAGTTTCTATATACCATAGTCCGTTTATATACTAAGTTTAGTTCCTTTACAGAAGTGTACGTACGCTCTTTAAAGGCCGAAGACTAAGGTTGAATTTTTTTTTATTTCTGAAATTAGCTGTTGGGCGTCGAATTTCCTAAAAACTCTAACACATATTAGTGTTTTGTTTCTTATGCATAGTTGTTCTGTAGTTTCCATTGCGACCTGTTTCCAAGCGTTTCCCATCTTTTTGGTGTAACCATGGGTTCTTGTTTAGCTACGCCTAATTTAGCACACCTTGGATTTCATTTTACAGACAACTCTCCTTCGAATAAGTCGTTTACCTTACTAGTGTTTAGTGTATATTCCCAACGGAAAAAGTATAGAAGAATACCAGAAAAATGGGTAAAAAAGGGAAATCGAAGAATAAACTGGCCAAGATGTCAGAAGAAGAACGAATTCGATATCTTCAGATGAAGGCCGATATGGAAGAGGAGGCTCGTCGTCGAAAACAGCACCTCATCTCACTTTATATGAAGGTTAACCCAAGTTAAGCAGGATCCCAAAAAACAATATTTAACATACGATTTCTTATCTTAGAACAAACTTAAAAAAGAAGAAGCATTTTCTCGACTTAACATGGCCAAAATCAATCAGGAATGGCGTTCGATTCTGCGACAACTTAAATGCCAAGATTTGAAGAAAGAAATGTCAGAAGTTGACAAGTATTTCCGGATGGCTCTGGAACGGAAGGAACGAATCATCCATGGGCTTATAAATGAACTGGAAATTGCTGAGGATACATATTCCACACTACAGCACTCCCACATGGAAACTCTTTCTCAGCTGATTTGTAAGTAAAATTTTGAGTAGTATGGGAAATAAGATTGTGTTGGTTTGAAACTGCGCTCGGCTGTGTAGCCTAAGTGTCTTCTGTTCTGCGAATCGTTGTGAATAGATGATGATAAAATAAAACGTGCCAGGCATCTTATTATACATCAAGTATCTATTTCAAATGCTCTGCAATATTTTTGTTAGGGTGGTGCGTGGGTACCTTAATGCCTTACATCAATGTAAGGTGGTTAATTGTTTGGTCCTTGAGACAATACATTCATTTTCAAAACTACCCCTCGTCTCTTCTATGCACTTTACATAATTTTGAACGATTGTTATCCAATATTATTCCATAAATTAGAATATCTGTAATGATTATCGCATTAAGACCAGAAACGCGTTCATAAATGTAAGTGGTTCCGACAAAAGAGGCATCTTGATACCTTCGATCGTAAACATGCAGTTACAATAGAAGATGATGGAGATGTTAGGTAAAGGCAGTATTGAAGTAGATTAGAGTTGAACCTTCATAGAGTACAATCGACGTGGCAGACATGACCAAGCGAGAGCTTTATGCTTGTGTGATCTTATTGAAGAATGATTTCACATATTTATCCGTCTAAAACTGACGGTTAATTGAACACCACTGTTTGGTTAATAGCTTCCGTGAGAATATATTTGAGGAGCCGCTTAGGTAACTTGGGAAATCTTCGTGACAATATGACAGAAAGGACCTTTCAAATAAACTACATTATCTTTTCAAAGCTAAAGGATATTTTACTTCGTCCCAACTTATTTAACACCACAACTCCCAAATTAATCCCACGCTCGAATTCTGTTCGCAGGTTAACAATTCTAGTGCTAAATATACCCTTAATCTACTCTCCACCATCTACAAAAACGTAATACACTTAATTGATAATACAGTAATAATGTCAAGCCATCTGTTACTGCCACATCGAAGGTCCTTGACAGACTCTTTTTTTTTTTTTTTTTTTTTTACTTTAAAAACGCATTTATTTCTTTGTTTAAATTACATTTTGTCTTATTATTTAGGATTAAATGATAAATCCTATTTATAAAATTTGTTGTATAGTTCTATAGCAACACTTACTGGCTTTCGGCTGATTAGCCCGTAGGTTGTGGCTTCCGGTTGTTAAGCCCGCCAATTGTAAACAAGTTGTTGTTTGCTTACCTTGTTGTCCTTCGGGCCGACACTCAGTTTCCTGGTCCAACTGGAGGTGTGATAGGATGCGGACAGGGTGTTTCCTCCCTCATAGCGCTGTTCCCGCTGCGCCAATTGGTAACAATAACTATTAACCTCTTACCTTTTGGAGGCCACCGGCTCTTCTGCCTGTATGTGATGTCCTTGGGTATCCGCTTCACGACTCAGGAGCCTCCGAAAGTGAAACACTA
Source organism: Microdon myrmicae (assembly GCA_963931805.1). Lineage (NCBI taxonomy): Eukaryota > Metazoa > Arthropoda > Insecta > Diptera > Syrphidae > Microdon > Microdon myrmicae. The sequence goes on from OZ007496.1 coordinate 122,450,281, forward strand.
GGTCTTTTTTTGTATACCCAGTAAAATTTTTTCTTTATTATTATAAACAGGCTCAGGCCCAACAACAGTTCAGGAACATGCTACTATTGAATTGAATTGATATGCCACTCCTTGGCTGTCTATTCTAATTAATTTTTACCTACAATGGAGCTCCCTATTTATACCCAAAATCAATTCAGAATTTCACATTCCTCCCCATGATTCATTTCTCACCTTGAGACAGTCACCTGATGCCAGCCCAGTCGAAGGCCATGCCAACGACGATGGGAACAACAACGGTGCAATTTCGGCGCCATTCACCGTGGGGCGGCAACCTTACGCCAATTCTGGCTGCAGCTCCACCCCAAGGCCATGGGAAAATTTCGATTCAAGGTGATTCGAATCTGATTTGCCCATAGCAAATACCATGCATGTGCATTGGTGGAATTTCTTTGAAGGTGATGGGTTGTTGGGTGATCATCTAGGTGGTGAGAATTTTTTTGTCTACCTGTTGCAAATAGCATGCAGGCGCATGTGTATAGATGGAAGGTGGAAATTGTAGAATTGCAAGGCTAGTTATGGGAATGGAAAATGTATGGTAGGAATTTGCAACAGGTAGGCATGTGATAAAGTTCCACAGCTACACTGAAAGGATTCCGGCGGTTGCAGTAAGAAATTATATTTGTGGGGGAGGGCTCAGATGTCAGCAGGGACATGGGTTCGCTACACTCCCACCGAGTTGCGCCGCCGAAGATTGTTCGTAGAAAGTTGTCCGTAAGTAGGGGGCCCGCTACACCATGTGCACTTGTAGAAAGAGGGGAAATGAAAATACACGGCTTCGCTCTGCATAAACGTCGTTTAGGGGTTCCTTTTATTTCTCTTGTATAAATGACATTTGAGTGTTCCTTTTATTTTGTACATGAATGTTATTTGAGTGTTCTTTTTGTTTCTTTTGTATAACGTTATTTGAGCGTTCCCTTTACTCCGCTACTTGTTCCCTTTAAGGAGACCGACTTTTGCATTATGAGAGGGAGTCTCGGTACATTAATAACACCACGCGAATACAAACTAAAGGGTTAAGCACTACACCGATGTAAGGAGGCAGTCTCCCTTGTTTAGTATTAATCGTTGTTTGGATGGACTGGTGCGCGATGAGAGACTGGTTTTTCCCCTAAACGTCTGTTGCGGTATATGTTCCTTTACTGCCGACGCGGTCGATCCGCGTTTCATTCACGTTTGAGGAAAACCGAAAGAGTTCAATGAAAAGTGAATCGGCGAACAATAACGTACGGGAGAACGTCGTTTTGGATAAACTCCGAGTATCGTTGTGATCTCATTGAGGTTTGGAATCTTTTCAGGTGTTGTGGGCTTCAGTAACAATAATTTTTTGTTTAGTTCACTTTGAGAGGAGCTAGGGCACAAGTTTAATAAACGTGTGTCAGTTCTTTGATTAACACATTGGCCACTTGACTTTGGATTCCTCTTGAAAGTTTTGCCTTCATCTCGGGCTGGTTTGCCAATTTTTCCGAATGTTGTGAGCTTTTTCCACAACTTTTTGTTTTGGGTGGAGCTAGGGCACGAGTTTAATAGAGATGTGCCAGTTCTTTGACTAACACATTGGCCACTTGACTTTTGATTCCTCTGTTTAGGGTTAGAATTCAACCTGAAGCTTTTGCCTTTATCTTGGTCTTGCCTTTATCTCGGTCTTGCTCTTGTTTCCCCTTGTTGTATTTATTTTCAGGTGCCTTAGTCTCAATGTGTGAGAATTTGATTGGCACACTAAATACCTTAGGGGTTCATTTGCGTGCGAGGAAATGTGACGCGCTCTTTGGGGCCCTCCACATTGCAATGTTTTGACAGGAAGTCGTTTTCAAGCAGACCGTCTTCTGATACGCCGGGCATACTGCTCACTACTTAAAATTTGCATGGGAGTTTAGGCCTACCTTTCAGTTGGAAGTTCACCTTGTAGCTTCCCAAGGTACTGATACTTCCAAACGGCGTTTGTAAGGTGCAAGACACTCATGGGTTGATCTTAGCATCTGATTCGTTGCTGCTATTTTTTCTGATCAGACTCACTTCAGCGCCGGTGTCCACTACTTCGTACAGTACTTCGACAGTTGGGACGCTGGTTAATGGTGAGTGTGGGGTCCTGATGTGGTAGCTTTGTTTTTACTAGCGAGTGTTTTGACCTACTTCTTAGTCTTGACGGGAGTTAATTCTTTAGAGACTGGCATTGAATTTGCCACTGCTGACTGGGCCCTAGGTTGTGTCCCTGTTGGCCAGAGGGGTCGCAAATCTGCCCTATGTGCAGAATCCCTTTTGCGGTTGTATCCAATGACAGTGATGTGTCCGATAGGAAGGCTCCATCGCCTGATTTATGATTTAGACAGAGCATTTCTTCCTTCGGTTCCACTGGAACAGCCATTGTCTTTTGAGATCGTACAGGCACGCAAACAGTCTCCCCTAAAACTGCCTCCACTGTTCGGTGGTGTACCCCGATCGCTGAGGTGTTGCAAGCAGCTTCTCGAATAGAAGAACCATTGGAGGCGCCACTGGCGGTATTTCTGACCTTTTTGGGTCCCGCCTGTGACTTGTCTCACATCGACTGCCGGCGTGCTATTGGGGCTTTCAGTTTTAAATTCTAGGGGAATGCTAAATAATTCTGAATTTTGTTCCGTCCGCGGAAAGGTTAGCTGTTGGTTAGGACCCTCTATAGTACAATTTTTGGACAGGAAGTCGCTCCGTATGAGTCCTGTTTGTATAATTCACACTTTCGCACACACGTTCACACACAAAAAGACGCGGGATAGGACGATAGGACGATCCGTATCGTTTAAACGTTACCTGTTGAATTCCTGGACGGTCTTTTTTACACATATTACCACGGGGGAATGTTCCTTGTACATCCATATCTTTCTAAGGAAATCAGATGGCTTCCATAAAATTGCTATTCGTCTCTCGATGACACGTACATCTCCACATCCAAGTTTGTCTTGTTATAAAACGGTAAACAGTGAATCCGTATATTCCCTTTTAAAAGTAGTGTTTTCAAAGCACTCAAATTTACAGCGATAAAATAGCAATAGTTAGCATCTCAGTTAGCTTAGATTAGCTAGTTAGGTTAGCGTCTTAATTTCGCTTTTCCTCAATGATGTACATATCTTTCACCTATAAAATAACATTTTCTCCGGTCGACAAAAGCTGCTTGCTCCTCTCGGAGATCCAAGAAAAAAAATCCTTTTTTTTCATTTTTAAAACATTTTTTTTATTTTCTTATGATAGGCTTAGTTTCTAAATTAGATGTTAGACAAAAAATGCTTAAATTCTCGCTTAATTAACATATATTATAACTTATTGGTCCTTCGCAGACGATCTCAGCTAAACATTACTTAACAATTGTATAATTTGCCTTTCGGCGACAGAACTTTGTGGGAGTATTTATATTATTTGAAAGACAAAGAAAAATTTGAAAAACTTTATCGAATTTTTTTTTGTTTTTTTCTTAAAATTTAACTAACTTAATTTTTTTTTTAATTTTATTTAAAAGCACTTAACTTAACTTAAATCGTATACTACCCTAATTCTAGAAAAGCTAAGTCTATATAAGCTGGCTGATGATAGTGTGATTCTATACCGGCATTGGTATCCAGGTCGTTATATGTCATTCAACCACCAGAACTGTTGACGCTGTCTAATACTATCGTCCCGGTCTCTGTGGGAGATAGCCCTACTGAAGCGCAAGAGCTCTTCTTCGGTGCGCGTTACTTCCCGGTCGTAGCACAATCGCCCGTCTACGGATGATCTACTTACATGATAGATCAGCGGAATTCCGGATCTATCCTGTATAAGCCCTTTCGTGTCCAAGTCAAGGAACGCCCCTGGTGGAACAAAGCCGTTGCGATGCAGGCTCTCAGAGTACAGAGTGTTTGGATAATAGGCCCCGAAAATGTGGTCATTGGACGAGCTTATTGCTCTCGCAATATGTCCTCTGATTGATTCAATCATAAAATTATCCACCCTATTTATGTAGGCTTCATTATATAAAGTCTCATTTGAATAATACTTTTTATAGTCCGATTCCGGTGTCCGATAGATTCTAAGACAAATTCTGAAACACTTCCTTTCGAACCATACTGGACAACCATATATGACCATTGGCCTGATTAGCGTCATGTAGCATATGACTTTTACCCTGCTGTCAAGTTGGCTACTGTGAAATAGCCTCCATGTCATAGCAAAAGTTTTCCTCGCTTTGAGCAAAGCAGCCTCTACATGTCTGTTGAAATACAGATATTGGTCTAGCCAGATGCCCAGGTATTTAACTAAACTCTTGGTTTCCAGTTTATCTCCATGCGGTCCCACGATAACTAGCTTTCGCCAGTTTTTCCTTGTGTCGTTCGTGGCTTTATATAATGGAGTTCTAAATAGGATGGCTTCACATTTCTGGAAGTTGATCTTAAGTTTCCAGTCATCGCAATAGCGCTGCACGTTGTTGAAGTCTCGCTGTAGTAAACTATTTATGATCTCAACTTTCGGAACTGTTCTGTAAATTATGAGAACGTCTGCGTACGCAATAGCCTGCGGAAGTGCATCTAATAAGTTATTATTATTATATTATTTACTGGCCTGTAGGAACCCGGAAGTTCATGACCTCACCGACTCGGCTCCGCCATTGTTCCCTGTCCTGTGCACTCTCCTTCCACGTTCGATCATTCGATCCGATCTCCTCGAGGTCCAATCTAACATTGTCCTCCCATCTCCGTCGGGGCCGTCCTGTCGGTCTCTTCCCCATTAGTTTACCGTCAAGAATTCTATGCACGGTCCTATCATCGCCCATTCGCGCTACGTGTCCGGCCCATCTTAATCTTTGCGAGTTGATTACTCTCACTATTTTAGGTTTGCGGTATAGCTCTTCCAATTCGTGGTTGTGCAGTTTCCTCCATTATCCTGACTCCTCGTCATATTTGCCGCCAAATATAACCCTTAAAACTTTATTCTCGAATACGCCGAATTTGTTCTCTTCCCGTTTTGTGAGAGCCCATGTTTCGCATCCGTATAGAGCAATCGGCATGATTATGGTTCTATAGACACGGAGCTTTATATTACGTGATAGCAGTTTGGATTTTAAGAGTTTACTGGCTGCATGGCAACTAGCGTTGCCGGAAAGTAGTCTTTTGTTAATTCCCTTTGACTTTTCGTTTCTGGTCGTCAGTATCGTTCCCAGAAATTTAAATTCTTTGACATTTTCAAATATCTTGCCCCTGACGTTTATATGTGTTCTCTGAGGTCCACCTGCTCTCGTCGTAATCATGTATTTCGTTTTGTCTTCGTTTATTTCTAGGCCCACCTCTTCTGCTGCTTGCATGATGATTTCACAGTTTTTACTTATAGTTTCGAGATTATCGCCCAGAACGCATCTAATAAGTCGCTAATGTAAATGTTAAAAAGAATCGGAGAGAGTACCGCGCCCAGTTGCAAGCCATTCTTGATATTATACGTTTTATTAGAGGTCACATTACCATTTTTGACCACGAACCTCCTGTCCTTTAACATATCGTAAAGTACATATAGTAAAGGCTTATGTATGCCATGTCTGACCAGTTTGTAATACAACCCTTCGATCCAGACGGTATCAAAGGCTTTTTCCAAGTCGATCAGACAGGCCCCTGTGCATTGGTTCCTATATTTATTCCATTGTATGTCAGAGACCAGTTTAGCTGCGGTATGTGTGGTTTCATAACCCCCCTTAAAGCCAAACTGGTTATTTGGAATAATGTTGTTGTCGTCTACCCATTTTGGCAGACCTTTGTTAATAGTCTTTTCAAATGCTTTACTGATGCTTGGGAGTGAAGTTATCGAACGCATGTTCATTGGATTTGTACAGTCTTTGCCCTTTTTTGCCATGTGCTGAATGATAGCCGTTTTCCAACGCGCGGGATAATAAGCATTATTCAACGCGTTGTTAAACAGGACCGTGTATATATCTATTGCCATTGGGGGCAGGTTCTTGAGTACGATGTTAGGTACTCCATCTATTCACACTGACTTTTTGCTTCTTAATGAGTCGAAGATACTCTGGATTCTTTCCCTTGTGATTAGCCTCACCATTGGCATTAATGTCAATTGACAGATTATCGTCACTGAATTCGGTAAAACCCGGATTCTCCGATTCCCAAAATGAGAGGTGCAGGTGATTCAATAAAATTCTGTCCTCCAGGTCGTGATTTCGGCGAATGCTTTCATTCACCTTGTGCATTTCCTGAAAGACAGCTCCCACAGCGTTCACCTTTTCCAAAGGATATTCGATCACGAAGAGCTCACTATTGAGGATAGCGTTCTCTGCATCTATACCAATGTTGGTTAGCAGCTGCTTGTTTACATCAGTACATGGAATTTGGAGACACTGAATCTCGTTTTGATTATTTCTCCTGAATATTTTATTTATTTGTGGGAACCTATTCGGGTTATTAGTTTTTATAGCTCGAATTCTGTTGTTCCAATACAAATTTGTTGCTAATCTATAATTAGCTTTAAGTAATTGTTGGAGGTTTTTTAATCGGGATTTCAGTGATATTATCTCCTGGTTTTGTCTGTCTGTAAACTGTCTGTGTAATTGTTTTAGTTTCGATAGCAGTCTGCTCTTTTTCTTGTGGAGTGCGTTTATTGTAGTGTTTCTGTACATGTTTATGTGATCTGTAACTGTTGTTTTGGGAATTGTTTTGTACATTGTTCGTTTTACGGTTTCGTCCATTTGTTGGATGTATTTGTCGATTTCGACATTAGTCAGGTTTCTGTTTACTGGCAGATTAAAGTCATTCGAACGAAGTTCTCTTGTTAATGATCTGGTGAACCGCGGCCATCGCATTGCCCTGTAGTTGTAGGGTTGCGGGATTACGAATTCCTCCAGATCTGCGAGATCGCTCGGAAGCACTATTACTGCCGTGAATGCACAGTGGTCACTGTCGTATTCAATCGTCCGTAAACAGTTTCTGTTTCGTCAGTTGGTGTTAAGTAGTCTCAGTCGTGAGTCAATTAGCAAGATATCTAAGAACGATCTACCTCTAGGGAACGATGGATATTCGGTAGCGAGCAGGTCAGTTCTATATTCAATATGATACATGTCTAACCTGGCGAAGAGACAATGCACAGGGGCCTGTTTGGTTGACTCTGAAAAGGCTTTCGACACCGTATGGTTAGAAGGGCTTGTATATAAGTCGTCAAATCTAGGTATGGCCGAATATTTATTATACATTGTCTACGATATGATAATGGGTAAACAATTTGTGGTGAAATGTGGAGATATAATCCCTAACAAGACGTTCCACATCAAAAACGGTCTACAACAGGGAGCAGTGAATTCTCCCATTTTATTTAACATTTACACTAGTGATCTATTGGGTTCTCTCAAGCATGCAATTGCGTATGCCGACGACATTGTGGTGTATAGATCTGGAGAAGGAATTGATGTCATCAACAGACTTCTGCAAAATGATTTCAACAAAATCAAACGTGTTTGCGACGACTGGAAATTAAAAATAACTTTCCAAAAAACAGAGACTATCCTTTTCAGAACGCCGCCGTGCAGTGCATCAAGGGATACAAAACGGAATTGGAAAACATTTTCTATTGCATGAAGTAATAATCTTCCTCTACAAGTAAAAACGGTAGTCAGATACCTTGGAATCTGGTTTGATCAGTATCTTTACTTCGATAAGCATACAGCAGCTGCTCTTACAACAGCTAAAAACGCATATGCAATAACACGAAGACTCTTCCGTAGTAGTCTGCTGGACCCCAAGATGAAAATAATTTCATACTCAGCATTCATCCGACAAATATTAGTGTATGGCTGCCCGGTGTGGTACAACATATCCCCAGTTTACATAGAGACGTTTAGGGTGTTCGAGAGGCAGTGTTTGCCGTCCTGCCTCGGAATGCACAGAACTCCAGATTCGCAATGGAAGAAATATTATCCCAATAAAATCCTGTATGACAAATCAGGACTAAACAGAATAGATAACTTCATTATCAAGATTATTCGTGGTTACACAACAAGGGCAATGTCCAGTGAAAATGATTTCATTTCGGGAGCATTCTATCCCAATGATATGTATATGGAGTGTACTCTCGAGAATGGGTTCATTCCTCCAGAAGCGTTCCCTTTCTTGGATAAAAAAGGACTTATCCAAGACAAACGTGGAGTCTCTTTTATTTACCAGGCTTTCCGTGGTGCCAGGGATAAACGAATTCTCCACGATAACGGTATCTCTAATTTTCCAGATCGCCTGCGTTTTAGTATGGTGATCGCTGAAAGAGATAAATCAATAAAAGATCGATACCATCCCAACTGGTGGTGGATCAGTAATGAAGAAAGGACTACACGTCCCCAAACATAGTATGCCTCTCAGGCGCACCGCTTCCCTTCCCCCTATCCCCAATTCACAATAATTTTAATTTTTTTTTTTTTTTTGTAATTTAATTTTAATTTTTTTGTTTATTTTTATTTGTATTCCTTGTTTATGTTTGTCCGTTTTGTTTCGTGCTTTTATTTTTTATTTTAGTTGCCAACCCCCTATATATGTAATTAAAAAAAAAAAAAAATTGTTATTATTAAATTAATAAATGATGTAGAAAAAAAAATAAATTTTAAAAAGAAAACATCAATTATTGTGCCATTTTATAAAAACAGTTATTGTACGCCGAAATGCATATGAAATGTGATAATGTATAATTTAGAGTGCTTGCGAAGAGCCAGTAAGTTAATGTAAGAATGATATTTGTAAAATAGAAGTTAACATTTAGTCTTAAGTAACATATGTAATTGAATTGTTGAATAAATGTGGATATTAAACAAAAAACCAAAAGCAATATGCGGAGCGGATAGAATACACAACGTAGTTCGTAACGAATGATGGATTGACGTATCCTGTTCCGCAAAGGCATACCTAAACAAAAAATAGCACGAAAAACAACAACATATGTATTGAATTTAGCCAGTAAATGTATGCCAGAAGTACCGTTCGAATGTTTCCACCTTTCTACCAAAAAAACTAACCCTGAATCAAAATATTATTCAGCCAATCTGGTAGAACATGGAATGGGTCCGCTCTTCTCTCTCGGTGTATATCTAGTACGCATATTAGCGCATTTAAAAAGTTGAGTTAAGTCATATAACTCCGTGAGGAATAGAACACACTGTACTACATATTTAAAAAATTAAAACAATGCTAAATATAACTCCGTGAGGAATAGAACACATTGTACTATATATTTAAAAAATAAAACCATGCTAAATTGCTGAACTAGAGTTTCGGGGAAACAAATTTGAGGAAAGTAGGATCCCAACCGTTTTCTAAACTCAATATTTTTGTTTATTATGACTCAACCCACCCATTGGACCACTCAACAGTATATTATTAATTAAAGATGGCACCTTGAATCCCCTCTTCTTCCAAGTCAACAAACTCACGATAATGAGATCTTTTTTTCAGATTGTCAACACGATCGCATGGATTTTTTTAAGAAAGAATACAATGCCGAGAAGACCGCCATCATCACAGAATACAATGAGTTCTTTATGGCATCAAAAGCCACCCGCAATAAACTCCTTGTGCAGCTGGAATGTGTCCGGTATGCTTTAGAAGACAACACCGAGAAACAAATAAAACAGAAATTTGAAGAGCATTTACTATGCATGGACAAAATTAGGAGCGAGGTAAATTATATACATAAATCTTTATTTTGATAAAAGGACAACTGTCTGTAGATAATGCTTGTTCACTTGAAAAGCTAAACCTTCTTTTAGATGAGTACATATATGTATATTGCAGTGTTGATGCGGCGTGTAATGACAAATTGTGGGTTCAATTTATGAATCGGGTGGTCAATCATCACTTATTTTAATAGAGTTGTTGCAAATTCCGGGAGCCCCGTAAACGCATTTGATGGGATTATTTATACCATCGAGTGCATAAATTAATTAATAGTCGAAACACGAAACAAAACGTTAACCGGTCTAAAGCACCACAATATACACAAAATTGTAAACTTTACTACTCCACAACATCTATGTAAAAATTAATGTGTGCTCCTGCCAATCATCGCAATTAGCTCTCGCATAGTCCGACATACATTGAATAAGATCCTTGGAGAACTGACACTGGTCCTTGCGACGCTGTGATTCCAATAGTTGGAAGCATTCATGAATTGCGTCCGTGTAGAAAATTCTTAGCTCTCTGTTCCGGATATCTTTTGTAAGGATGTAAGTAACTTTGTATCTATCCGGATAATCATCTTTTTTTAACTAAGATATATAAGTCGTAATGAGTGAAGTACTGATTTACGATAAATACTCACCATGCCTAGTTCTTCAAAGAAACAGTGCACTACGCAAGCCCCACCTTGCCCTTGATCCATATGCCAATCAGCTTGGTATGAAGTGTTGCTCCTATTTTCACCGTAATGGTTGTTGTTCTCATTCGATCGCAGGTTTAGGATTTGCGCGCGACCGCTACTAGGAGCTTGATCATATCTGCGATCATTTGACGCCTTTCGTCTTTGTCGAGTTTTCATTTGTAGCCGATCGCGATTATCCTGCCGAAAACGATCATCCTGATTATATTCGTCGTAGTAATGGTGATCTAAATTGATGCTCCTGCGGCCGTTATTTTCTGACACTTTTTTCATGCACGATCGAGCAATCCGTTTAAAATCTTCATCAGAAGGACCGTCACCTGTTTTGCACTTTAGGGCAAAGGAAACCGCCACCCAAACTGATATAAGAATTAGAGTTGTACCGAGATAGGCGACTCTCATTGCTATTCTGAATGCAGTTGGGAGGATGCAACGTGCTTAAATAGATTTGTAGTGAAAACAGTTGTTGGGGGTGATTGAGGATATGTCACTCACTAATGCACGAAAGACGTTGGTTGACAGCTATTCGAGGAGAATAGGTAATTAGTGTGTCAAATGTTACCCGACGGACGGTCAGTTTGATTGGATGTTGAGTTAATTAAGGTTATTGGTAATGGGACAATCACTCGGCAATTTGAGACAGATGATTTGAAGCCGTTGAATGATGAAGTAATATATTTCCATGCAGAGCAGCAAGTGCATTTTTCGTTTAAGAAATCTGATCTTTCTTCTTTCTATTAATAATTAATAATTATTTAAAAATTTAAAAATTATTTAATTAATAATTACTTAGGTGGACCCGAACCTCAACAAATAGCCCACGCCTTGCTTGGCCGATTGCCTCTATCTTACACTTGTATTCGATTTCTGGGGCGTGAGCCTACAGTTGTAATGCTAGGAATATAATTGGTATGCACGTAGAAAGGTTCTGAAATTGGTTGAATTAAAAACATTCTTGAAGGAGTTCAATGCGCCCGCCATGTTGGACATATATAGCTTAGTCATTGCTGTTTTTATGACTGAGTTTTAATCATTTACAAGCTCTCATTCCATGTGCATCAGTTGTTTAATAGAAGGTTTTTTGATTTGAAGTCCGGATTTATTTTAATTCAGAATCATATTATACATTTTTCTTTATGTAGGACTAAATGCATGTCGTATTTTACAAATATTGTTCTCATGTTAACTTACTTTGCAAGCACTCTAAATTATACAATATCTAGCTTTTTGTTTATCCCCTCGGCGTACAATGACTTTTGTAATTTCGTTTACAATGAGTAGCCAATATATAAGAGGGCTTCCTCTTTTACAATTTTTCTGCCCCAATATACATACAGGGTTGGCATTTTATATTATTATTTATTTTATTATTTTATTTTTATTTCATTTTGTTTACACTTATTTATTTATTTTCTTTTTATTTTATTTATTTATTTATTTTTAATGTCCATTTATTTATTTATTTATTTATTTATTTATTATTATTTTTTTACAAGCAAACGTTTACAACAAAACGATTAAAAGATACAAATAAACAAACATTTACTACAAATATTAAATTTAATGTGATTAAACTAAATATGAGAAAGGAGGAGCATTGCGTCTGAGAGGCATATCACTCGTGTATTTGGGGACGAAAATGTGTAAGAGATGGATGCCGATAACCAACATTTACACCATTGCATTCTATTCTGTTTTTAAATTAAAAAAAAAAGCTGCTCGGTAGTGACACATCACATCAATTCCAAATCGAAGAATCGCGAACTCATTTCACATAGAAACGGGGATAATTTATCAGAACACAAAAAATCAGTATGTGAGTGTCCTTCGCCAATATTATTTTGTAAATTCGTTCTAATTGATAATCAAGAGAAATAAAGGAAAACAATAAAGAAAAATCTACAGAAACAATTTTTCCGTGTTTTGTTGTGTTGGTGTGTTCTTCCTCTGCAGTAAGCAGTGTTCGGCGGAACAGTCCAACATCATTCAGCAGTGATGTAGCGGATAGGTATATGTGTCGGCAAGGACACTGGTTCGTCGATATTCCCACCTACTTCTTCCACAGAGAGCTAAAGGCACCAAGTTCACCCGCAGGCTTTAGATAAGTAAAAAAAGTCAAGCACTGGTATGTTGTTTGAATTAACGTTTAGGTATTTATTTGGTGTAGCTTTACAAAATCCGTTCAAGTTCGTGAACCTTAAGCAAGTAGTAATTCAAGACTAAAATGTCACAATCTCACATATGAATTCCTCGCACTCGGGACAAATTTTAGTCCAGTTAAGTTCGTAAATTTTAAGTAATTAGTAATTCAAAACTAAAATGTCACAATCTCACATATGGATTCCTCGCACTCGGGACAAATTTTAGTCCAGTTAAGCTCGTGGGTTTTAAGTAATTAGCAATTCAAAAATAAAATGTCACAACCTTACATAATCGTTAGCGGTGTTAATCAAACACCTGGCCCTTTAAATATTGCGCACGCACGTCGCGCGTAGGGATTCTGAACCAGGCGACATGGAAACAGCACAACCGTCTGAATTAATGACGCCGATAAATAGTGTAAAGACTGCACTCGTACACGCTTTCTTAAATACACGCCCATCAATTTGCGACGACAGTCCGTTGAGCTCGACGACCCGACTACTCATGGATGCGCACTGGAGTATGAAGGAACGTCTGTCCTCTGGGGTGATTATTACTCGATTAACTAGTTAAAGGCAAGAAAAAGTTCATCACGTCGAGGCAGTGGAGTCATAGCTTAATAATCTCACTGCCACTTACTCGGAACATGGAAAGAATTGCTATGTTTGCATAGGGAATTCAGTTCCAGCGAATCCTCGCCGTATAAGCTGAGTTGGATTCTTTGGTTGTGTATACCGGGAAATTGGTTTCGGCAGCACAGCCAAGTCTGATCAAGGGTGTTGATCGTTGTGATGGTTTCGTGGAAAATTAGATGTCGCTTGGTTGCAAGCGAGAAGTGTAGTTTAAGGAAAAAATGAACCGAAATGGTTTTCGGGGGAAATTGGAATTGCTTGGGTGCGAGCAATGAATATCATTTAGATGAGATATTAACGGAAGCAATTTCGGGGAAATGTATGCGGCTCGGTATACTTGGTGGTGATGGTAAATGTTCCGTTATAGGTTTAAATATGCGTTTTATTACAGCATATGAAATTCGGGAAAATTAAGATTGCTTGGTCGCAAGGAAAGAATATAATATCAGAACTAAACTTTCTCTATGCTCCTCAACGGAAATGATCCGTCCTTTTCCCCCGAAGAATTGCTCGAGAAATTAAAAAATAACGAAACGGACAATTTAAAATGTATAGGTGTTAAAACATTTTCCACAGCCCTCCCCGGAAGTCGCAACCGCAAGTTGCCGTTCTTCATTGTCTCTTTAAGTCCTACCTGTCCTCAATTATCAAACAATAAGTTGGGAGAAATTAAAGTCCGAACGCGTATTGCAATGGTGTCAATGGTTCGACCATGTGGCATCGAATTGCAACATAAAATTTAGATGCGTGAAATACCCCAACAATCATCCTATTGGGGAATGTCCGTTGGGTAAAGAACAGCACCCGGATAAGAATAAGTTTAGAGGTTGCCCTAAATACCAACAGCTGAAAGTAAGTTGAAAGCCAGAAAGAAACATGTTGAAGAAAAGAAGCGAATGAAAACTCGTTCTTACCTAACTTCGTGGCACCTAGTGTGTCATATTCTCATATGGCAGGTGGTGTAAAGAAATCCGCAATTGTGGAACTGTGGGGGTTGTTGTGGATATGCCAATCATTTGGTTCACTCTAAACCCGCCACGCGTCGCTGAATAAAAATTAATTAGTTCTTCCGAATACAGACTCCAATAAGCTGAAACAATGAAACGCACTGTTTCGTGTTTGGCTGTGTTTTCAGTCTTGAAGAAAATGATTGCAATTTCGCTGTGGTAGCAACAATCGACCCGAATGACAAAAATGAATTTTTAATTATAATCAACTCAACTTGCGTGTGTGTCCGGACTCCTCGGGAATGAAGTTCAACTATGTGCAGATACAAATGACACGACTCCTGACTTGCGTGTATACCGTTTGAGTAATCAAGGTCGACTCCGGTGCGGCGTGACCAACACCGATGGAGATTGGATAGCGACTGATCCCAATTAGGGATGAAATTTGGATTTTGATTTGCACCACAAGCAACCAATCGAGATCATTTTTATATTTGTGCTCTCTCATGTTCCCCGCCCATCGAGATGGATAAACTCTTCGGTTAATTCGATAGTCGATGGACAAGAGGGAATGAGAGAACCGGAACACAATGTGAAATGATCCCGGCGTGGATTTGGTTTTTGTGTGCATGTACCAATGCAACTCTAAGGATAGCCCACTGAGCTAATTCGGTGAATGTGGTGATCTCAGAGTGACTATGGGAAGATAAAAATGAGAAGGAGAGGAAAATGTTATTTTGCTATGCACATGTAAAAAGGGATCATTGATCCCCAGCGAATAGAGTGTCTGGGGAAAGTCAATAGGACGCCGCTGATGCTTGGTAAATAATCAGCGTGAGAACCAGACTCAAAGACTCTGAAATAACCCCAGCGGTTTTGCTATGAAGCAACAGGGTCGTTTGGTTAGATTTAGTTGTTGCTAACCAATATGACGTTGAGATTTCCGGTAAAAATCTCATAGGGTTAATGGTATGGAGTTGCCGTATGGCAAAAGGGAGCTGTAAATTAATTCTGCATTATCTGCATAGAATAATGAATTCAGCTATGCTTTCTTTTACAAGTAAAATAGCTGACGGTGGTATAGGGGATAATGTGACGCGCTGTAGGCGGTCGAAATTAGGTTTAAAATTGTGGGTTGGTTCTCCATGTAGTATAGAGAACCCCCACAGTTTGGGGTCCGAGTAAGCCCGGGCCTATCGGGGGCTCGCTCGCATCCACAGTGACGAAGTGGCGTGTGCGGGGTGGATGTGCTTCAAACCCAGTGTTAATTTTTCTCCGGAGTGACGGTGTGCCGTGTGCGGGATGGAGAAGACCCTGGTTCAGGGTCGGCATTTTTCGTCCATACGTTGGTATGGAGAATTTTTTGCCGCCCTTGGTAGACATGTGGTTGTGTGGGCGCTGGCGTTGACGTGCAGTCTTACCCTTGTGAGTTTTTGTTGGGTTGAATGATACAGGGGAATGGGTTGTTTTTATCCCCCTCACCGGTCTTTCGCATTTTTCCCACGTGTGGTCCATACGGCCACATACCCCATATCCAATTTGACCGCTGGTCACTTGGATGGTCGATATTGTGGGGTTTTTGGCAGTAGAGTATTGGTGTGGTCCTGGATGTGTTTCCTTCTGGGACTCCCTCTGTTGGTGCGGTGACCTGTTCTTTGGGCTCGCATTCGCAGCTGGTTGCGTGGCGTTTCACCGTCCACGAAAGTTCGCCTGGCAGTAGGAGGTTGGTACCGTAGGTGAGTTCCGCAGCGGAAGCACCTAGGTGCTCCTTAAAACTAGTCCTCGGGCCGAGGGGGGCGGTAGGAAGGGCGTCGTTATGACATTTTGTGTCGTTCTGACACATAAGGGAGCCTTAAGAGACCAATGCCAGCGTTCAATCATCCCGTTGGATTCGGGGTGATAGGCAGTAGTTCGAATACATTGGCTGCCGAAGAGATTCGTCAGCTGCCTGAAGATCGTTGCTTCAAATTGCGGTCCTCGGTCTGAAGTGATGGTGGCTGGTACGCCGAAACGTGTGACCCAGGTCGGATAAAAGGCTTTGGCGACTGATTCAGCAGTTACTGCTCGAAGGGGAGTCGCCTCTGGCCATCGCGTGAAGCGATCCATCATAGTGAGGATGTAGGAAAATCCCCTTGATGGTGTAAGCGGTCGAACTTAGGTTGAAAATTGTGGGTTGGTTCCCATGTAGTATAGAGAACCCCCACAGAACAACCACGCAATAACTTAAAAATGTCTGCACCAGAGGGTCCAACAGACAAAACAGCAATTTTACTGTCCATGCAAACACAGTTTTCCGCATTAGAAAAAAAAGTAGAAAAACTCTAAAAAAAAAACGGATGGAACAAGTGGCTCGATTTGATATTATCTATTCGACACTGTCTCAGATAACTCAACAGCGTAGACATAATTTTCTCTTCATCTGAGGTAACCCTTACAATTATTGCTGTGAATGTCAACTCATTAATCAGAATGAAAAGAAGAAATAATCTGACCAATCTGCTGGAAGGCGAACGCGCAGATTTTCTTTTGGCTAGCGAAACAAAGCTGAACCAAATGCACAAAAGTTATAAAGCAATCAGACGTGATTGTCGAAACTCCACTCAAGCAGGTGTTCGTCGTTTTAATAAAGAAAGGTCTGCAACCCAAGGTCGTTTACAGCACAGGTGTACACAAGTACCAGGTGGTAGAATCCTGCATTATAGATATTCCTTTGAAAAGCCAAATTCATCTATGGTATAAGTAGTCTCTCTTTATGTTCCTGAAGTCCCCAGTATACACAATTTATCAATGAACTTGATACCCATTTCCGAAGTCTCAAGTTAGACTCGGAAACTAATTATTTCTTTATGGCGGGAGATTTCAAATCCAAGCACAGTGCTTTTGTAACCTTACCTTGAACACAAGAGCCAATGCGTTTCATGACTGGTGGCAATCAAATGCTATCGAATTTAAACTAGAATTGTACGCTGCAAGTACGACGTCTTATTCAAGGCGAAATTCCTTCTTGGATTAACTTTTGCCGGACGAGCGAATACAATTATTATTATTATTATTAACTACTCGAAAGTGTCTTCATACAATGGAGTACGACAGTGATCATTACGGACTTGGCCTCGTAATCCATATTCCAAACGAACAGTCACTTCTTAAGCAGTATGACCAGATACATTCTTTTAACTTTCGAAAAGCGCACTAGTCGCCCTTTCTTCGGTTAATAAAAATAGAATTACGCTTCATGAGAGTAGATCTGCCGAATGATGAAATTGATCATTATCTTTCCACGATGAACAACATTGTTACTAATACGATGAATCGTTAAATCCCAAAAGTGTCTCACACAGAGAGCCATACAAACCGATACAGAAACTCGACGATGGATGCTCTGTATAGGCAAAAGAGCATTCTGCTCTCCAAGCTGAAACTGCTCTGCAGACAGTTCAGCGATCCAAATAGCCAGGAAATAAAAACGTTTAGTCAATAATCAAGAACCTTCAAAAACTGATCAGTGACAATTATAGATCAGTAATTAATGAAGACTGGAACAACGAAATTCAAGACATTAAAGCTAGTTGACCGAATATGTTCCCACAAATAAATAAAGTATTTAGAAGAGAAAATTATAATTACATACCATGTCTGCGAGTTTCGTGGACTCCAGAGAAGCGTCAAACTCTGCTGAACGCAGGACTTCCAACGAAGAGTTCATAATAGTCGAGGATCCGCAAAAGAAAGCGAACTCAATTGGTACCTGTTTCGAGGCGGTGTACAGATTGAACGAATTCGTCCGTTCTGACCTTGACCTGGAAAATAGGGCTCTCCAAAACCATATTTCGATCCGCCATGTACTGCTCCTCGATAGTATAGTGGTTAGTATACCCGCCTGTTACGCGGGAGACCGGGATTCGATTCCCCGTCGGGGAGCCTCTAGCACAAAACTAATGACCTTGTCCGGAAAAAACAAATCATTATGGAAAATTTAACAAGCATCAGGACTGGCTAAATAAGGCCAAAACCGGATCCCGGTTGTAGTGCCGATGATGATGATGATGTACTTAACAACTGGCATCCTGAAAGTCGGAGTTTCACTACATTTAATGTAGACAATAGAGTGGAGGCCCTGCTTAGAATTCTTTTCGCAAATACCATATGTTTGTGCAGAACGATGAACTTACGAACATCATTAGATCCATTGAGAACAAAAAATCTTCTAGAATAGAAAGTATTCCAAACATTGTTCCAAAGTATTTGTCTCTTGAAGCAGTGAAGTTGTACACTGTTTTATTCAACACCGCTCTAAATAATTAATATTATACAAACCATTGAAAAGCTTCAGTAGTCCATCCCATCCCGAAAAGGGCAAGTTTATTAGATTATATAGATTAGTTTGCTTCCAAACATCAGCAAGGTATTAAAAAAAATTATACATAAAACACTGACAGACTGTGTGATGAAAATGGTATTATTCCGAACAACCAGTTCGGTTTGAGAGCGAAACACGACACTGCTCACGTGAAGAAACTTGTTTCAAACATACAAGGCAAAGCGACAATGAACATGGGCATGTTTGGTTGACTTTGAAAACGCCTTCAATACCGTATGGTTAAAAGGGCTTGTATATAAGTTATCAAATCTAGGTATGCCCGAATATTTGCTATACATTATCTACGATATGATAATAGCTAAACAGATTGTGGTGAAATGTGGAGATATAATATCCAACAAGATCTTTCACATCACAAACGGGTTATAGCAAGGAGCCTTGAATTCCCCCGTTTTGTTTAACATTTACACTAGTGATCTACACCGACGACATTGTGGTGTATAGATTGGTGTCATCAACTGGCTTCTGCAAGATGACTTGAATGAAATAAAACGTTTTTGCGACGACTAGAAATTAAAGATCAATTTTCAGAAAACAGAAACTATCCTTTTCAGAACGCGCATGTCCAGGACATCGAGGGTTACAAAGCGGAATTGGAAAATCGGTTAAATTGTAGGAAGTAGTGTTCTTCCCCTACAAGTAAAAACTGTAGTTAGATACCTTGGTATATGGCTTGATCAGTATCTTTACTTCGATAAGCACATAACAGCAGCTCTTACTGCAGCTAAAAACGCATATGCTACGACAGGAAGTCTCTTCCGTAGCAATCTTCTAGACTCTAAAGTCAAAATAATGTCATACCCGGCATTCATCCGACCAGTATTGCTGTTTGGCCGACCCCTATGGTATACTGTGGGGGTTCTCTATATTACATGGACAACCAACCCACAATCCTAACCTAATTTCGACCGCTAACAGCGCGTCACACCAACCCCAATTTCTCCTACTTATCTATTCACCTGAAAAGCATGTTGCAATAACGGACGCATAGCTGAATTCATTATTCTATACAAGTAATGCATAATTGAATTCAGCCACCTTTCTGCCATGCGGCAACTCCAGTCCTCTAACCATGAGATTTCCACCGGAAATTCCAATCCATGTGGTTAGCAACAACAAGTCGAATCAAACGACGCTGTTGCATAATCATGCAACGGCTTGGGTAATTATCAAAGTCCATAACATGCTTCCCACGTTAATATTGCCCTAGCCAAAGTAGCGTCACTTCGGCTTTCCCCAGACACTCTATCTGCTAGGAATCAATGATCTCTTTTCACAGGTGAATAGCGCCAGCTACTTTTCCCTCTCCTTCACAATTCTGCCTCTCTACAGTTCAATGCACCCCGAGGTCACCACAGACATCGCACTAGGTCAGTGGAACACCGCGGAGACTGCATTAATACACGCACACTAAGCCAGATCAACCCTGTGTTATTGTGCTTTCCTTTTGATTTCTTCATCCTTTCTACGCCCATCGACGTCGAACGAATACGCAAGTACTTATCCACCTCGATGAGCGTGGGGACTTGAAGGATGCACATGAATCGTTGATCGTTGTGCGAAAGCAGAAATTACCCATCTTCATCCCTAATTCAGTTAGTCGTTATTCAACTACCGCAGCGTGTGCGCACTGGTGCACACGCTCGAGTGCGAACTAAAAGGGAAGCGTTGTCAGACGAACGTAGTGTCCCATTAGTCAATCGAGAAAGAGAAACGCGCTGCCCTTTTAAAATAGACTGGTTACAATTACTTATTTGGCGAAAAGACGAGATATTAATTTGACACGTCCACTTTACATCTATTTGTTAAAAGTGTAAAATCGAATGAACAATAAACAACGATAAAAACGAATTAAACTACACCAGTGCATTTCATTCCTTTCCTCTTGGTGCTGGAACTTTTGATGACAATAATGGAGAAGAAATCGTTGGTGGATGATAGAGAATCCGTGCCCCCGACAGGCACCCAAACTACATCCCCGCAATAGGGTTGGGGTGCTCGGGAGGTAGTATTTGCGCCCCTGCCTTACAATGTATAGAACACCAGAGTCGCAACATAAGTAGTTCTACCACAATAAAGTCCTGTGCTACAAATCAGGAATAAACAGAATAGTATCTGTGGTCATACTGCAAGCGCATTGTGCAGTGAAAATGATCTCATTTCGGGACGCATTCTTTCGCAATGATATGCATCTGGAGAGTACTCGCCAGTATGGGTTCACTCCCCGGAAAGCGTTCCTTTTCTTGGATGGAGCCCCTATTATTTACCACCAGTTTGTTGGTGATGATCTGTCTCAGAATCGTGTGTATACATGGCCCAGGAAATTTAAAAGTGGGCGAGAACGTATCGAAAAAGAAAGTCATGACCGACACCCAAGGACAAGTCGTACAGATGACAATATCCGTTCCGTTCGAGAGCTAATTGGAAGTGATCACCCTTTAACAGTTGGAGAAATCTCATCAGAAGTGGGTATCAGCTATGGAAGTGTTCAATCGATTATAAAACTTTTTTCATAATTTAATTTCAATAAGCTCTCGAACGGGACGGATGGTGACATCTGTACGACCTGTCCTTGGGTGATGTAAAGCGAATATAAATATGTGAATTCTAAATATAAAATTAAACTTGCGATCTTACCGGTCAGGTAAAGATTTCAGTTGTGTGTCATTTGTATAATTTAAGAATAATATCGAGACAATGTAAGAATATTATTGTTTCGTTGGATGGGTTCTACCTAGGAACGGCTTTACTCCATTTGGGTGTATAACACCTTGCTAACCATTTGCGACAATTATGGAGAGTATGTGATTCTATGCTAAATCTATGAAAGGTTTGCCCACAAACTCGGTCTTTTTTTACGAACGGTCTCATTTAACTGCCTTATAAACGCTAAATATTCATTGCATGACCCTATGGCAAGAATCAATGAGTCGATGCGCCGTCATAATCCTTGAGTATCGACATTGTTCGACTGATTGCTAACGAGAAAGGGCATAGTTTCTTGAGTCTAGTGCTCGCTATTCACCCACCTGGTGTCTAAATTATATAGTATATCATAATCAGAAACTCACTCACGTCTCCAGTATTGATACGTTTGATGAATATTAGCTTGGTTTTCAGGCTTGACAATTATGTCACTTGCAATGCCAATGCGGTACCTTTTTGCAATTTATTGAAGCATTTTGCTACCAAGTTTGTTACAACATGACAGAAACACAAATCATTACCTAAAATATTTTGGACGCTAATGATTAATTTCCTTCACTTTATTGATGTTTTCGTTACTTTTCGATGCTGATGGCTTGCCAGTACTTTTGTCATCCTCGATGGACTCACGATCACTTCTGAAACTGGTACGCGGCTGTTTTCTCAGTATTTCCAAACGCGTCGCTTTACTCCATCCGTTTTCGACGTATTTTTTTAAAATAAACTGATTGCTTCAATTATTTATTGAATTGCATGTCTAAAATTGTAAAAAATAAAAACCTGAACTGAGCATTATAACATAAATCCGTATCTGCCTAGACGACCGTGCGCCTGGAAGAAATTACCCGCGAGCGTGAAGAAAATCTTGAAGCTCTCTGGCAACAATATCAAGATGTTCTGACAGGCTACATGAAACACACTGAAAGCTTCTATACAGACTACATAGAACTCAAAGAACGCGATCAACTTAACGGAATTATAATTCGCGACCAATATCGCGAGATTGAGCGAGCGACTGAACAGATTGCTAATCTCAAGTTGGCTCTAATCAATGCTACAGAAGATGCAGACTCTCAGAGTTCTTACTTACAAAAGTTGCGCAATGAATTGTCACAAAGTTTGACAAACAAAAGGCAAAACTTTGAAAAACAGATGAAATTCGATAAGGAAGGTTTTAAAACTCTGGGCGTTATGAGCCACAACACGATAAAGGTATATTGAAATTAAATTGATGTGACAAACACAATTAATCGATCACATTTTTTAGGCCTTGCAGAAGATGGTCCAGAAAGGTGAATCTTTACTCCAACTCGCGACTGTGTGTAGACGTTTTGAGACTGAGCGTGAAAAAATACTGCCATTCGGTCTTCCTCGAAAATCGTTATTTGCTGATCCAGTTGAAGACTTAAACAAGCCTCCGAAGGATATTAAGACCGTCCGTGTACCTCAAAAATCAATTTCATGATCCTGTATGTAACGTCCTTTACATTTTTAGGCAGCTTTGATGACATTGGCGCAAATGGAGAAATTTTGGCGGCGCGTTAATATAGCCCGATTAGACGTGGTGCATTTGAAACGGGAAAAGATAGGCCTTGAGTTAGAAAATGAACAACTCAAGGCACAGCTTCGGGAGCACTTAATTGAAATGAACCTTAATACTGGAAGTAATGCTCATGTGAATGATTATGTTGCTAAGCGTCCCCAAAGTATGATGGTAAGGACGAGACCAATTTTCGAAACAGACGCTCCGAGTAATAGAGGATCAAGTTGCCTTCAACGTCCGTATACGTGTATTGAAGCGAATTTATCCAATGCAGTGCGATCTAAGTTATTGGTCCAAGGAAAACCCCTCACTGCGCCTGCGAGGTCTTTCGTGAATGTTAGATTTTCAGGCAAGATATTCGAATAGGGATAATGTGAGATGTAGCATATGCAAAGACTTCAGAAATAATTATACTTGTAAGCAATTGAGTTGCTAAGAATTATTTAACTTTTTTTAAAATAAAGTTCTACTTCATTGCCAGTATTATTTCCTTTAATAAATGAATTCCATCTAAGCACCAGTTGTGATGCCGAAAGAAAAATTACATTTATAAAACACTTCTAGCTCTTTGGGGAAACGAACTCATGAAGAAATTGAGAAGCGACTAGCAGGAGCTTGTATGAGATGAACTTTTATTCTCAAGTACTATTTTCTGAAACGGTAATTCTACGTTAATGCCTGTGGTATACGACTTTGATGGTCTGTTTCTTTGGTTTTCTGTTGGTGCTGTTCTTCACCATGGTCTCTGTAAATTCTATGCATGAAGGACTTCTTAGACGGTCAACATATCGCAACGATATTCAAAAGTTAAAACACACCGCATGTTGTAATACCAAAGTTACGCACCTCGCCATTAACCTTAGGCTACGTATCAATTGATCTTAACATAAACTATTTATGTTAACAATTTGGCACCGATGTAGTGCTCTAAAAAGCCCTACCACCTTTTTCCCCACCCATACGTCCTAATCCCAGAAATCCTACACCAAAACATTAAATCCTATCAAAATCCTCAAAAACCAAAACTAAATCCAAAATTCGCAATAAACAAATCAAAATATTCGTTTATCGCTTTGCATTTGCCCCCACGGCATAATTTAATAAAAAAACTTAAACTGAAATCAAAATTCGCAATCAACAAATCAAATATTCGTTTATAGCTTTGCATTTGCCCCACGGCATAATCTCAATTCAAAATCCAGAAATACATTGCAATCTGGTAATTTCCCTAGAAAATTAAACAAACCAAATCAATGGCAAATCGCACCAGGTGTTCGAATTTGCCACAAGCAAACAATACCCAAATACCATTTCCTATTCTCATATGCAAATAGATTGATGAAGATTCAGAAAACTGAATCTTATCTAAAACAAACATTGAGCATCGCAAGAAATGTATCGAAATTCGAGATTTTCCATCTGAAACGTTTGTTTTCAAGATACACAATTTCGATTTGATTTCGTTTAAAAGGTGATGTATCGCGATCTCGAGGGGCTCCCTCAACACAGAATCCATTTACTCTAACATACGTAAGCAACACCTCCGGTTGTTTGTTGAAAAGTTTTCCCAAGATGTCCTCTTTCTGTCAGAGACCTGGCTCAAACCAAATTCTCGAGTTTCAATTCCCAATTACACTTTAGTTTCTAACCCCAGAACTAATGGATCTCATGGAGGTACCGGCATATTAATTCACAAAAAATTTCAATTCAGTGAAATTAGATTCACCTGTGTATCCAGCATTGAATACACAGCAGTAAAACTTTTCTGTGAGAACAATAAAGTGCTCGTCTTAGCATCCATTTATATTCACCCTTCACGACAACCAGATTTCCCAGATACTGACATTTCGCAGATTATCCAACAGTCCGTTCCCGCTCCATTTATAATCGGAGGAGACTGGAATGCTCGTCACACAGCATTCAATGATAATAAATGCAACAAATATGGTCGCCAATTGCTAGCCCTCCTCCAGTCTTATCCATATACTTACATTGACTCCCCATTACAGCCAACTCGTGTCTCTAGCTCAGCCAGGTCAACAATCGACTTCTTCCTCAAGTCCGACGATGTTTATTCAGCGGGTCCACCTACAGTCTCCTTTATATTTCCTTCTGATCATGGTTCCGTTCACACCACGATCCAAATCCCCTCTTTCGAGCCACTATACTCGTCAAACCCTGTCCCAAACTTCACCAAAACAAATTGGAGAAAAGTCAATAGGGACATAGCGATAAGTTTCTCTGACTTGTATATCCCTGAAGCATCTAAGTTACTCCCTACTGAAATCGATCAAGCATCTTTAAGAATAGAGCAAATTCTTAAGGAGGCTCTCAGCAAAAACACCCCGACAACCATTCCTCATAACTATTTAGGAAAGCCTTTGCCCAGCATCCTAACCAAATTATTGCGCCTTAAAAAGCAGCTCCGCCGTAAACTTCATACAAGATACTGCCCCTTTATTAAAAGCCAAATCCAACTCCTATCCACTCTGATAAATGAGCAGTTGAAAAAATTCGCAGATGAAAACTACATCTCCACACTTAAAAATATCAAACCAAATCGGGATCTTTTCAAAAACATCAACCAATTAACTGGTCGTAAATATAAATCCCGAATTGACCATCTCATTAACCCGATCAGCAATAATATTGCCCAGTCCGATTCGAACATAGCAAATTGCCTCGCAGAACACTTTGCAAAGATCCATGAGCAAAATAATTGTCTCTCAACTCCTGGCTTCGAGAACACAGTAAACGAATACATCTCAAACAGATTATTCCCATCTTTTACTCCTTTCATCGGTGAATTCAACAACACAAACATAGCTTCACACCCCTTAGACACTACAAATTTTCTAACTGCGGACGAATTATCCGAGATCGTAAGATCAGGAAATAACAAAAAGTCAACTGGATTAGATGGAATCTCACGTCTTCTATTTAAAAGGCTGCGCCCACCGAATCTACTTCCCATCCTCATTCTTCTTAATCATATAATTAATGCATCGCACTTCCCAGAGAACTGGAAAACTGCGGTAGTAATTCCTATTAAGAAGCCCGGTAGTAGTAATAGCCCTTGCAATTATCGTCCAATATCCCTATTAAGTACACTAAGTAAGATACTGGAACGCAAGATCTACCAAAATCTTCTCTCATTTGCCAATGAGAATGCCCGCATCCCTAACTGTCAGTTCGGATTTCGTAAGCGACAATCCACATGTCATGCTCTACTAAAACTTACACACGATGTTACAACTGGTCTCCAAAACCAAAGCCCTACTGTGTGTATATCTCTCGATATTTCTAAGGCGTTTGATTGCGTCTGGATCTCAGGGTTTCTGTACAAACTGCACTCCATATTTAATCTAAACTCTCACACAACAAAGCTCTTAGCCTCATATCTTTCTGCCAGAAAATTCGTGGTGAGAATAAATTCTTCTGTCTCAGAAACCCACACCATAACCGCGGGTGTTCCCCAAGGCTCCACTTTAGGGCCAATTTTATATCTGTTATATACCTCAGATATTCCTCAACCCGTATCTCCTAATGTTGTGATGCTGAATTATGCTGATGATACATTAATTTACTCTAGCAGCAAATTTGTTAAGGCTGGAAGAAACCGCATTAACAACTTCCTCCCTAACCTATCAACATACTTTAATAAGTGGAAAATTCACCTTAATCCAAATAAAACGCAGCTCATAGTGTTAATAACTGGTCTTTTTCCTCCCACATTAAAAATTCCCTTCAAAAAGCCGCAATTCAGCTTAATCTCTGTAGAAGAGTAATGTGGAAACCTAATAGTCTCTCTCACAAAGTCAAACTGCTCATTTACAAACAAATTATCAGGCCCACACTAACGTACGCGTGCCCATTGTGGTACCATACCACTCCCTCCCAAATGGAGAAATTACGAGTATTTGAAAGAAAATGCTTTAGGTATGTCTCTGGGTTACATCGTCGTCCTAACTCCTATAAGTACTATAGTAACGTCGAACTCTACAATACCGCTGGTATCGAGCGCCTCGATAGACGATTCCTCGAACTGTCTATCAAATTTATCGAAAACCTACAAAATAATCCCAATCCCATAATAACCTCGCTCTTAGAGAACCCTCTAGATATCCGAACTAACTACCCCAACTGTCTCCACACCAGAGCTATTTTCGCCTCAGGCAGACTGGTAAATAATTCAAATGAGATCATATACCACAACACCGAAGTTACCCCTAACCAGTTCAAATACTGTAACGTCCAACCATTTTCCAACATCCTACGCTTTTCCAACGAACAACCGGAGAGAAATACTCTACCTCTAACCCATAACTAACCTCATTCCACATCCTTTAATTCATAACATATATCCGATTAATTATAAAACTTTGTTTATGGCTTTATGAAAATCATACTGTAATCAGGCTAAATTAGGTTAAGTTATTTATATAATTAGGATTAAGTTTAGATTAAGTAAAGTTGAAAAAACAAATTCCTGGTTTTCTGACCTTTTCCAGGAAGATAATACCACTAAATTTATATACACGCATCTATCTTATATCTCATAAAATATTGTTTGGAAAATGTATATATTATTATAATAATTACATGTAAGCAATTGTTACAAAATTAATTTTAAGTCACTGTATTACTTAAATGTACGAATTCTAATTATGGTTAATAAATACAGTTTTGGAAAAAAAAAAAAAAGATCTCGAGGGGGGGTCATTCACTCGCCGATCGTTGATGCAGACAGACGTATTCATCGTGTGCTCGCTGAAGAATAAAATTGAAAGAAAAAAAAATTGAATCCGTAGACGTTAAGTCGTCGACGATCGATCGCGTTCACATCGAATCTTGTGTGATATATTGCGACATATTATAATTACAAAAAAAAAAAAAAACTATACAAACACGAGCAAACACGTGTAATTTTCGCTGGATGCCGTAGTCGAAATCTGTCTTCACAGATGCCAGACAACGATCCAACCGCTACCCGGGAATATCTATTGGAACGGAAGAGAAGAGCCATTGAAACTCTTCAAAACTCATCGAAGAAGACCGCAAAAATGGAAAATCAAGCAAAAGAACACATTGACTACGAACAAAAATTCCACGAAGCCGTGGAATACATCCAACAGCTTACAACACAGGTGAAACAACTGCGGTATGAAATTCACTCCCTAAAGCAACCCACCCAAAACAGCGACGATGCCAGTATGGAGATGACGCCTTCTCCCAGCTTAAACAATAAAACATCTCCACCCAAACAACTATCATCAGCCCACCAAACAAGCCAAGCCAGCATCGAGTCCCCTGTCAGCCCAGCACAAAAATGTTAGAACGCCACCAATCTACATAAAAAAGGTGACCAGTATAAAGGGAATAATTCTAATAGTAGAAAATGCCCTAGGACACCGCAACTTTAAAACAAACCCTAAAGGCTCCTCTGTCTCCATTGCCATAACAACTCTGGTTGATCACGAGTAAGCCGTTAGAAAACTTGCGGAACTACAACGCCAATTTTTTACCTTCCAACACCGTCAGCTCAAACCAACAACGTTCATCATTAGGCACATTGACCCAACTTGGACCAACGAAGAGCTAGCGTCGGAGATCATCAGGATTTGTGCAGAGCTGAAAATCCACAGGCTGGGCTATTTTCAAACTCCGTACATGCGGGAAAATAACTTAAGGAACCTACGGATTATCCAAATCCCTCCAAATGATGACACCAACAAGCTCAAACAAATTAAGTACTTGTTTACGCATAAAATCAGCATCGAGGAGCCTCATAAACAAAACATCCTTCATTGCAAGAGATTCCAAGGCTCGGGACACTTGGCGGTGGCTTGCCACTTAAATATACGATGCGGCAGATGTGCCGATGAACATCAACCAGGAGAATGTAAGGTCAATCCACAAGGTATGGAACCAGGAAAAATTCAAACCACAAACCCCGATGGATCCATTACTACTATGGAAATCGCTGTGACATGCTGTAACTGTGGAGGTCCACATCCAGCCAATTTCTCCCAGTGCCCGCATAAATTGAGAATTCTCCAAAGAAGAACAAAACCAGCAACAACCAACAAATCCGCACCAACCAAATCCACATCGCAGAACACATTACCACAACCTACAAGGCCAGGAACATCATATGCGGATGTCACCAAGAACAATCAAAACACGCCGACGTCAAACAACCCCAACTCCATTCGCCTCAACCTGGACATCATGGGCTACATCAAGAGTCTACAAACTATGCTTCCTACATTGAAGCATATGTCGGATATCGAAAAAAAAGGTCAGATTCTCTCACTTATAACTTCCCATATTCTTTCCCTCAATGTCTGAACTAACTATAGTCGCCCTCAACGCAGAGTCTATATACTCCAACATCCGTAAGCAACACTTACGGTTGTTTGTTAAAACCTTCTCCCCAGACATCCTTCTCATCTCAGAAACGTGGCTTAAGTCCAACTCCCAAGTATCCATCCCCAATTATACATTTATTTCCAACCCCAGAACTACTGGATCCCATGGAGGTATCGGCATCCTAATAAATAATGAACTTCAATTCACCGAAATCAGATTCGCCAGTGTTTTCAATATTGAATACACGGCAGTTAAACTTTTTTGTGAAAACAAAAAAGCAATGATAATAACATCCGTTTACATCCACCCAACACGAGAACCAGACTTTCCTTATTCTGACATATCTCAAATAATCAGACTGTATCTCCCGGCACCATTCATAATCGGTGGAGGCTGGAACGCTCGACATATAGCATTCAACGACATAAAGAATAACAAATACGTATGCCAACTTTTGGACCTCCTCTCATCTCACCCATATACGTATATCGACAGTCCACTGCAGCCAACTCGTGTCACCATCTCGACGCGATCAACAATTGACTTCTTTCTCAAGTCGGCTGATGTCTACTCAACGGGCCCCTCCACTGTATCCTTCCTCTTTCCCTCTGACCATGGTTCCGTTCACACGTCGATCAAAGTTCCCTCCTTCGAACTGCTCTACTCACACAGTCCTGTCCCGAACTTCTCCAAGACTAACTGGAAAAAGGTCAATAGAGACGTCGCCGAAAGGTTTTCTAACTTGCAAATCCCCGAATCTTCTAACCTAATCCCTGCTGATATCGAACGAGCAGCCCTAAAAATTGAGCAGACCCTCAAGGATGCCCTCACCAGCAATACACCCACCACCATCCGTCATAATCATTTAGGAAAACCATTACCCAGCATCCTAACTAAATTGCAGCGTTTCAAAAAACAACTCCGCCGAAAACTTCATATAACATTCTGCCCCTTTATTAAAAGTCAGATCCAACTCCTGACCACGCTAATAAATGAACATTTAAAAAAGTTCACTGATCAGACTTATACCTCTACACTTAACAATATTAAACCTAATCGTGATCTCTTCAAAAACATCAACCGACTAACTGGTCGGAAGTTTAAACCGCGAATCGATCACCTTATCAACCCACTCAGCAACAATCTTATCCAATCCGACACGGACATAGCCAATTGCCTCGCTGACCACTTCTCAAAGAATCACCAAAATGATTCCCTCTCAGTCCCTAATTTTCGAAACACTGTAAACGAATATATTTCACACAGATTACCCGCATCTTATACTCCTTTCATTTGGGAATTTAACGACACAAACAAGGCGTCACATCCTTCAGACAGCACCACATTTCTAACCACAGATGAATTAATCAAGTTCATAAAATCACGACCCAACAAAAAATCGACTGGTCTAGATGGAATACCACACCTTCTATTTAAAAGACTTCGCCCGCCAAATCTACTTCCCATTCTCGTCCTTTTTAATCATATTATAAATGCTTCACATTTCCCAGAGAACTGGAAAATTGCGGTAGTAATCCCCGTTAAAAAGTCCGACAGTTCCAATAACACCTCCAACTATCGTCCAATATCTTTATTAAACACCCTAAGCAAAATATTGGAATGTAAGGTCTACCAAAACCTTCTCTCGTTTGCCAGTGATAACGCTCTCATCCCTAATCTCAGTTTGGCTTTCGTGAGCGACACTCCACTTGCCATGCGCTACTAAAACTTACACACGATGTCACAGCTGGTCTAGAAAACCAATGCCCTACCGTATGCATATCTCTCGATATTTCCAAAGCATTTGATTGTGTCTGGATCTCAGGACTTCTTTATAAGCTGCACTGCTTATTTGGTCCGAATTCCAACATCACAAAGCTCCTAGCATCTTATCTTTTTGGTAGAAAATTCATGGTCAGAATAAACTCTTCCCTCTCACAAACCCACAACATAACCGCGGGAGTTCCCCAAGGATCCATTCTCGGACCACTTTTATATCTTCTATACACATCCGATATCCCCCAACCTCCACCTAGTATTGTAATGCTAAATTATGCTGACGATACTTTAATCTACTCTAGCAGTAGATTTGTCAAAGCCGCAAGAAACCGCGTTAACAACTTCCTTCCGCTCATCTCAGCATACTTTAACAAATGGAAAATTCGCCTCAACCCAACCAAAACCCAGTTAACAGTGTTTAAGGGCAAAAACGCTCACTGCACAAACAACACTAAACGTTGCCACAACAAAATTAAACTAAATCTTAATAACACCCTCATAAAACCTTCCAAAACCTTAAAATATTTGGGAGTAACCCTTTCCAACAACTGTTCATTCTCAACCCACATCAAAAATTCCCTTCATAAAGCCTCAATACAGCTAAACCTCTGCAGACGAGTGTTGTGGAAACCTAAAGGCCTCTCTCTCAAGGTCAAACAGCTCATCTACAAACAGATAATCAGACCCACTCCTACATACGCCTGCCCATTATGGTACTGTGGGGGGTTTCTCTATTCTACATGAGAAACAACCCACAATTCCAACCAACATATCCTACCTAATTTCGACCGCCTTTCAGCGCGTCAAATCAACTCCATTTCCCCCTACTTACCTGTTCACCTGCAAAGCATGTTTCCACCAAGGACACATAGCTAAACTCATTGTACCACGCAGACAATGCATAAATGAGTTTAGCTTACCTTTTTTGCCATACGGCAACTCGTGTCCATGTCGATTAGCGACAACCAAATCCAGCCGGACGAAGTTGTCGCATCATTGCAGATCCGCTTGGGAAATTTATCACCACATTCAATTGAATCACGTGATAATACTTCCCTAGCTTTACTTCGGCTTTTCTCCAGACACTTCATTCGCTGGGGATCAATGTTCTCTTTTTGCAGGTGAATATCATCAGCTTAATTCTCCTCTCTTTCTCAGTTCTGTTTTCGTATGGATCAATGTACACGGAACTCACCATACTACCGAATCAGGTCAACGGGTTCCGCTCAGAACTACATTGATTCATGCACATACAACCAAATCCACCCCTAGGATAATCGTACATCGTGTTTCTGTTCTCTTATTGTCCCGCTCTCTTCGATCATCAGATTACCGATGTAACCTACCACACATCGAAGGACGTGGCAATGAGAGAGCAGAAGTATGTTCTCTTTTGGTTGTATCCAATTTCTTCCCTTTTCAAGTCAGTCGATTAACGTGATTAACCAAGGGAGGTGGTGTCGCTAATTGCCGCCGCGTGCGCATGCTCATGCACACGCTCGTCCGCGGACATCCGAATTTTAATTGTAGAGTTATGTGTTTTGTGACCGCATCGGAATGTTCTCACTAGTGAATATTTTCAATAAATTAAAACGCTTGCTGGCAGTGCTATCTGTTATCTTTTTTATTGATTACTTTGGTGTCTTAACTCACTTATTCGAATTAGACTTCAATCGTTTATTTATTTATCCACTCGAAGGAGATGTCGTCCAATATGCGCATCGGATTCGGTACAACCAGGAAGTGGACGTGCGTCCCATAAA
The DNA here is from genome assembly GCA_963931805.1 of Microdon myrmicae. Lineage (NCBI taxonomy): Eukaryota > Metazoa > Arthropoda > Insecta > Diptera > Syrphidae > Microdon > Microdon myrmicae. The sequence goes on from OZ007496.1 coordinate 122,482,938, forward strand.
TGTTTACAATTACACATTCCTCAATAAAGATGAACATAAATCGATGCCGCATTTTGTGAGACGAATGGCTATACGACAAACCTGGGGTTACGAGCAACTCTTTTCGGACGTGATTATTCGAACAAATTCTTCATCGATGGGAGATATAAGGAATACGTGCCGTACGTCGGCACATCTAGCTTATACCCCCACAGTACCGCATCTCACCCACCCAAATGGAGAAATTACGAGTGTTTGAACGAAAATGTTTCCGGTTGATCACTGGCTTACACCGCAATACCAACTCATATAGATACCATTGTAACAACGACCATTACAACACCGCAGGCACCGAACGACTGGATAGACGGATCCTAGAACTGTCCATAAATTTTATAGAAAACCTTCCTAACAATCACAACCCGATAATAACAGACCTACCATCACCCTCCTCCAATACGGGAACTCACTACCGTAATTGTCTCCAAATCAGGACTCTCTTCACCTCAGGCAGACTGGTTAACGATCTAAACGAGGTCGTGTACCACAACACCGAACTGGCACCCAATCATTTCAAATATAGCAACATCCAACCATTCTCCAAGATTCTTACTTTTAACACAGAATCGAGTGGCAACCCCCTCCTTCAAGAACATACCTGATCCTATCCCTTACTACCGTCAATCACAACAAGAAATCCGACATCCATAACTAAAAATTGTAAATATTATTTTTAAGTCAAATTCGAATTGTCACTATCATTGCAATATCAAATATTGTAAATTGTATATAAGATTAAATTAAGTTAGATTAAGTTATGTTAAATAATTTTAAGTAGGCTAAGTTAAAATAAACAGAGTTCCTGGTTTTTTCTGACCTTTTCCAGGAAAAACAAAATTACCAATATATATGTATATATATATATATATATATATATATATATATATATATATATATCCCATAAATCTTAACCACATATAAAAAAGAATTGTCTGTAAAATGTTAACAAATAACATGTAAACACTTATTATGTAACCAATCTATTATAAGTTAGCTGTATTACTTATTGTAACTATTAATTTTTGGTCAAATAAATACAGTTTAGAAAAAAAAAAAAAAAAATCTCGAGGGGGCAGTTCATTAATCTACATGGTCCCTGGCGGAAGTGCTGTAGACGATCAGGACCAACAATATCCAGAAATTATAAACAGACAAGATAATAAAAGGAGATTTTTAAAATGAAAAGTAGTTTTAATTTTTTGGAATTGTGCGTTTCGTCGTAAAACGTTGGCTGCTCCAGCACAGACGAAAACTTTTAACCTGGAACCGGTGCCGGGTTGCACATTCCTCGAACGACGTCCCTAGAACGATCGGAAGCTGCTCTTCCCTCGAGGTTCGAAGAAGCACGGCGGCAACCGCAACGGGTCTCCTCGGGAGCGGTCTTTAAGAGATCTTACGTCCTTTTCAGGATAAGAAGGCACACTACCTGGGAGCGAGGCCAGTAGTAACATCTACTACGATACAACACCGGCAGTTCCATACAGGCTACCAGAAATTGTATTGTTATATTATTTTTAGAGGGGTTGTTACATGAGGGTGTTGGCTTCCGGCGTGTTGGGTCCGTAGGTTCCGTTCAAGCCGTGCTTTGGCTCGCCCTTGGTGGCCAAACAGAGTATCCTGCTCGTCCTACGAGCCCAGTCGTTTTTTGTATAATGGTGAGATTGAACAGAACTTGGATCCTCGATAGTATAGTGGTTAGTATACCCGCCTGTCACCCGGGAGACCGGGGTTCGATTCCCCGTCGGGGAGCCCCTGGCGCAAGACTAATGACCTTGCCCAGACAAAATAAATCATTATGGAAAATTTAACAAGCCTCAGGACTTGCTAAATAAGGCCAAGACCGGTTCCCGGTTGTAGTGCCAATGATGATGATGATGATGAACAGAACTTACCAGTCGGGTGCACATCCGAAATTAAAAACAACACCTTTTTGTTTATACGAGGGTTGCCTTTTATATTTCGGGTTTAGAGAACAAAAACAAATATTGATCATCGAAAATCACTTTATTGTTTTTCAAAATATTCCCCATGAAGATCTATACACTTTTGCATGCGTTTGAACCAACTGTCGAAGCACTTTTGCCACTCTGATTGAGGTATCTCCAACACATGCGTTCTGAATGTTTTTTTGTTGGATTTGGCTCATCTTGAAACACCCAGACGGTCGACTGCTGTTTACTTTCGGGCTCATACGCGTAAATCCACGATTCATCACCTGTCACGATGTCATAGACGTGTTTCGAAGCACCGCGACCGTATTTTTTGAGCATTTCTTTCGACCAATTGACACGAGCCTTTTTTGGGCGATTGACAAATTGTGTGGGATCCAACGCGAACAAATTTTTTTGACAGTCAAATGTTTATGCAATATTGAATGTATGCTGGTCCCACTAACGCCTAAGGTTGTCTCAATCTCACGATAGGTCACATGACGATCTTCCAATATCAGTTCGCGCACAGCATCAATGGTTTCCGGAACAACAACTGATTTTGGACGACCTTCACGAAATTCATCTTGGAGTGAACTACCACCACGATTGAATTCACCATACCATCGATAAACACTGGTCTTTGATGGAGCTTCATCGCCAAAAATTGAATTAAGTTCATCCATGCACTGTTGCTGAGTTAATCCACGCCGAAAGTTGTAAAAAATAATCGCACGAAAATGTTGACGATTTAATTCCATTTTTGGGCCGAGATGAATCTTTTAAGTTACTGTAAACAACACAAATAGCGCTCGTATGTCAAAACGTTCTGAGTGCGTATAACCTCAAAAATGTCCAACTTTACTATAGAGCTGTCAATTGCCGGATTGCAACACTAGGGTTGCCAAATCCCGAAACATAAGAGGCAACCCTCCTACTTTGGCCGCGGACTTTGATGTTCCTTTTCCTTTTCCTAGTCTACCGATCAATCTATTAATGCACGAATTTAGCTTCGAACAAACCCCTTTTATAATGCCAAAATTCAAATTTAATTTCATTTTCTTTCCCATGATCGCATGTGTGAGTGGGAATAATAAACTTGCTTACCATTGAGTAAAACTTAAGCACCTTGGGCATCATTAATACAATGGCCAAGTAACATTTCTCAGATAAAAATATGGCCGCATCTTGCACGATTTGTCAGAAAAATTATCCCCAAAGGTGGAGATTCCAAAGCAATCGACAGAATTTGGCTTCCCACTTCATTGCCAAAATTTCACTTTTATGTGAATTCCTCATCCTCATTCAATGGAAACGAGATTTTTTCCATACGATCGAACTAGTGGTTAATGGTATTAAGTCTGTTTTCAACTTGTCACATCACAAATACATTCTTGACTTTGGAATTTTACATCTTATAAATACACAAAGTTCTTCTTAATTCGGGGGATAAAATGGTATGGTCTACCGGACAAAACATTTTTTCCTACCGTACACTGTCGAATCCAATTGTTGTCAACAAAGAAATGATTATTTTTATTTAATACTCAAAATGTGTTTTCAACCATTCAAGTAGTTATAAACTCCTCTGCACATTTTTAAATCATAATAACAATATCAAAAGAAAGTAAAGAAAAGAAAATCATTTATATCCGCGTCAAACAAAGGCATTCTTGTATTGGTGTGTTAGGATTTTTCGTTTCATTATTTAATGCCGTTTTGATCACAGTTCTGCTCTACAAACTGCGAAAGCAGCTACTTTATTGTAAGTCAACCACCAGTATCCTGTCAGGGCAGATGCTTCATCGCCTCAACTTCCGACTCCAGACACGGTTCGTCTCAAATCACAGACCCCAGATTACCTTACATAGGCATACACTCACTGCTGTGCGAATGAACACTTGTCCATCTTTTCAAACTTATTTCAGCCTGCTTTACCGTTTCACAACGGACATGGTGTCCTTTTATCTTTGCCCTTATCGAATTTATTTCATGCGTCGTTAGGTCCATTTTTCTAGTTCTCTTTCAAAATGTTCCGCTTCAGCTGCACCTCATTAAATTAACAGGATCACAAAAATGTCCCAACGCATATCCCAAACAAACATATTGGAAGTCAATGTCATTTACCGTTTGTAAATTCGCAATGTCCTGAATTAAGGAAAGGAAACTGAAATGCCAACAACACCTTATTACATTATGACAAATACCCTGTTGCCATTGGCATAGTATGTTCTTTTAAATTCAAATCGTCCTTCGGATAAAAGCCAACATCCTGACATTCATTGCATACATACACACACACACACATCTGTGGAGAGTATGCCACAATTGAATTGTGCCATATCTTGGAGGTTAAACAGATCACTGTAGACTATGGGTGTTGAAAGCTGGAATCCTTTTGTATTCCGGCCCATATTGTGGCAACACGGACGAGAGCAACAAAAATACAACATCAACAGCGAAATAAAATAAAATAAAATGAAATAAAGTAGAAAAACTAAAGTGGGGAATGCAAAAAACCAAAGCAACGTCGTTAAAAAGAGGGAAGAGGGAAAACAGATTTTCCTTGAGATTTTTGCTCAGCTCTTTCTAGCGTCCCCCGTTTCGTTTGGTCCTTTCGCCAACACCAACACTAGAGAAAGGAAAACGAATCCTGACCCAAACTGAATTCGAAAAGACATTTCCATCCATTAAGGCAAATTGAACGTCTCAAATGGAAAATCTTCGCCTTGTTAAATTTTCAATTTTCCTCTTCTGGTGTTTTTATTTCTGGTTGTCGTTTTTTTTTTCTTTATTCTTCCTTGCTAGTTGTTATTGTTGATAGGGTGCAGAGACATAGAATCTAGGGACCACGCGGTACTAGTCTTCGACGCGATGAAAGAAAAAGGCAAGAAAAAAATATGTATAACGAAGAGGGAAAGGACCCAATTCCGCCACCACACAATAAAATTCCATTCGATTTTATTTCCTTGCTGTAATATTGCATAAGAAAAGGTTGAAGCCAAGTGGAACGGGAACCTACAAACATGATAATAATGGTAAGGAGAGCGAAATACAATTTGCAATAAGGAGTACTACGAGTACGCCGACAGTGGTTGCTACTTGTCATGCAGGATACGAGTGGAGTACGGCGATAAGTTTAACTTGTGCTTAGGGAATGTACATTGGATCTTTCCATGTACTAAATTGGTGTTTTGCAGTTAACTTGCCAGGATAAAGTAACATAAAGGCCAAAAGACCTAAAGGACATGCCTTATAAATGAAAGAGGACCAGTGTATACTTAAACTTTTTAAGAGACCAGGGGCTAAGGTTAAGTTACCTACAAGTGACCATTCCAAAATAAAGTGATTCTGCCAAATGAAAGTAAGGCTGTCGGATAATTTCTCCGTCCATTTATACGGCAATGTAAAACAATTCTTCCTTAATATCAGTTTTTGTTCATTTTCTTTGGTTTTTTAAATGACACGATATAATTGAATCCAACGAGAATTTTAAAAGAGAAGGGAGAGCCACAACCGAATGTAACGAATTAATTAAGAGAGTGCCCACACGACATCATAGTGAAGAACATTACATTAAAATTAACTAGAAAATATCAGAGCCGTGTACCAGAGCATTAGCACAGCAATTCACAGTCTAAGTAGGAAGTCGAACTATCCTCGGGCGCCTCGGCCATGGTCCGACACATTGGCGCATTGGTTCTATCTTTTTCATAGTATGGTATCATGTCACGTTTTTCACTACTTTGCAAAACGGTATATACCCATCAACACGATAAAACCTCAAATGTACAACATAAACCCGTCGCTAACTTGAAAACCAAAGAATGTGCAATACTTGTTTTCCTTGCGAAAAATACATCTGCGTTAGGAGAAGCTGTCGTTTCAATCTATTAGGTTGGAATTTTCGCTCAGTCGGAAATAAGAAGTTCTTGAGTGAACATCTGTGCCAGAACATTAAATTTTCTTTTTTTATAAAATAAAATGGTATGTGTGCTTGACGTGTGAGAATGTTGGGGTTCGTTACAAGTATAGTTTTGTTTTTCTAGGAATTGTTTACGTTGGACATCTAATGTTCTACATTAGTGTACATCCGATGCGCACATTGGCGACAATGAAATTGGTTGAACTTGACGAACATCCACCATTTTGCATTTCGTCAAGTTGATGTACGTGCACATCATCACTCTCCTCTATAAACTAGCCGCTTCAGGCCACCTCCATCCAACCACGTGGTTTCCTCCCTTCGACTCTACTACTCTACAACATGTTATGGCCCCAGGCATTCACCAAAACACTGCGAAATAGAGTCACGGTTGGATAACCGCGTGGAAAACCTACAAACAACACAGGAAAGCTAAATTCTAAAAAATGGCGCCATCCACAGCGAGCATCGAACAACTGTGGAAGGATAATTTCGACACGTGGAAGCTGCAGATAAGGGCGATCCTAGTAAAGAACGACGCATGGGGCTATGTGACTGGAGAAATCGCGAAACTTGAATCGACGGAGCACGGCGTGGTCGAGCAGTGGAAAACAGGAGACAGGAAGGCTAAGGCAGACATCATACTAGCGATCGGACCACCTGAAGTCAAGATCATCAAAGGGTGTGAAGCTTCCCGAGAAGTATGGGAGAAACTCATCTCGGTGTAGGAGACAAAAGGTCCGGCCAGGAAAGCCAGTCTACTGAAGAGACTGACACTTCATCGAATGAGCGATCACGACGACGTGCGAACACACTTAAGTGACTTCTTTGACACCGTCGATAAGTTGAACGACATGGAAATCGAAATCAACGACGATCTGCTATACATCGTGCTCCTGTATAGTCTCTCTCCGAAGTTCGAGAACTTCAGATACGCCATAGAATCCCGAGACGAGTTACCTTCACCGGGAAAGCAACGCCAGGCGCACCAACGAACGACATGAAGCAGAAGGCGCGATGGCCGCCAAACAACGCTACACGAGGACGGAGGATAAACGCCATGGACACAATCACCCCGGAAACCGACAAAAGCCTTTCTACAAATGCTGCCATTGCGGAAAAGCCGGGCACAAGGTCGCCGAGTGTCGCTCTATTAACAGAAAAGGACCGGGATAATCTAAAGTTCAAGGAAAGGAAAACAAGACTTACAACCACGGTACAAGTGTACTAGCTTACACCAACTCAGCGCAACACGGATTTCAGGCTTTTAAGTCGACTGTCAGTGAGGGGTGGTGCCTGGACAGCGTTGGCACATCCCACATGTCGAATAACACCGAAGCATTCGAAGGATACAACGAAATTCATCCGATGAAACTCAACAGTGCCTCAACCGACATCACCGGACGAGGCGACATAAACATCATCACCCAGTACAAAGCCAAATATCGAAACGTAAAAGTGGATAACGTTCTTCACGTCCCCGATCTGCGGGCGAATCTAATGTCTGTAAGCAAAATCGCTGACAGAGGATTCACAATCACTTTCGATAATAAAGGAGCGAAAGTAACGAACTCAAAACGGGAGGTCATCTTCGAGGCTGTAAGGAAAAGCAACATGTACTTCGTTCCAACAAGCCTGAAAGAAACCCACGCAACCGCCGCTACAACTACCCCGGATGTATCACTACTGGAAACCTGGCACCGGAGACGGGGTCACTTGAATATTAAGGATTTAACTTCGAGCCACAGAAACGGGACTATACGAGGAATGTTGAATGAAAGGCAGCCCACACAAGACATGAAGTGCGATATTCGCGGTCTCGGGAAAACAACGAGACTTCCATTCCCGAAGGAGTCAGCGGGAAAAACCGGCATATTGGACCTGGTTCACACCGACACTTGCGGGCCAATGAGTATCAAAACATTGGGAGGGTCTGTATACTTCGTCACGTTCATCGACGATTGTTCTAGGTGGTGCACAGTGAAAATGATCAAAAGCAAGAGCGAGGTTTTAAACGCCTTCAGAGGTTTTAAAGCGTTTGCCGAAAAACAGACTGGAAGGGAGATCAAGAGCTTACAGTCTGACAACGGGACCGAGTACGTCAACAACGAATTCAATAGCTTCTTAAGGAAAAACGGCATCAACCACAGGCTATCAGTGACTTACACACCTCAGCAAAACGGAGTAGCTGAGAGAAAAAACCGAACTCTGGTGGATATGGGTAGATGCCTCCTCATACAAGCAAATCTGGACACAAGATTTTGGGGAGAAGCAGTCAACACAGCAAACCACATCAGAAACAGATGTCCGACCAACCCACTCAACGGAACAACCCCATACGAAGTGTGGACTGGAAACGCTCCAAACGTAGGGCATTTTCGTGAATTTGGATGCGTTGTCTACTTGCTAGAACGAGGACCAAGGAAAGGTAAATTCAGCCCCAGGTCCAAAAGGGGATTTTCGTCGGGTACGCTGACAAATCGAAAGCGCACAGGATTTGGCTCCCCGACGAACGAAGAATCGAAATTGCGAGGAACATAACGACCGGCGTCCTCCAACGATTTTCGCCCAACAAACAACAAATCTGATACTGAAAGTGCCACAGTCGAATTCATCACACCGGATATAACACATAACAAAACCATGGCGAAAGATGAACAACTCGAAGTAACAAGAAATGAAGCAAACGGGCAACCAACAACCCCAACCAGCAGATCTGACACAATCATCACCAGAAGAGGACCAGGAAAACCATGGATAGAAAGGACTAGACTCGGGGGAAGTCCCCGAAAACTATTTCAAGAATGCGACATCACTTCGGAGACCGCGGGAGCAGCCGAAGTTCGTATATAGATCCCCAAACACACCGACGTTGCCCTGGAGAAATTAATTCAATCCGGAACAAGCACAGAAAACATTAAAGCAAAAGAAATGCTAACGCAACTGCAAAAAGGGAATAAGGTATGCTTGCTAAACAGAGCTCTATACGGACGTCGCCAAGCAGGACGACAGTGGCACACGAAGCTGAGCTGCGAGCTCAAACGCCTCGGTCTCAAGTAGTCCACTGCCGATCCTTGCATATTCGTTGAAGGAAAAGGAAAGTTACATACTACTGGTCACCGTATACGTGGACGACATTTTAGTTTCCTCACAAAGCACAACAAAGATCGAGAAACTATCGAAGCAGCTTTCAAACACATTTAACACAAAGGACCTCGGCGAAATAAAGCATTGTCTTGGAATCGAATTTCATCGAGACAAGGAAGAACTGCAGATGACTCAAACCAAATACATATCCGAAGTCCTGGACCGTTTCAACCTGAGCGACTCGTAGCCCGTTTGTACACCTCTGGACAGCGGCGCTATACTACAGAAAGGGAAGGAGGAACCCGAGAGAGACCTGCCGTTTCGAGAGTTGATTGGGTCTCTCATATACCTGGAAATATGCACAAGACCAGATATAGCCTTTGCCGTGATCAGATTGAGTCAATTCAACAGCTGTTTCGACGAGCATCACTGGAAAGCCGCGAAACGTGTCTTACGCTACCTGAAAGGCACCGCGAACATTGGGTTATCCTATAAAACGAGAGGGAACTGTCTCACGGGATACGCCGATGCGGACTGGGCCAACTGCCCGGACGATAGGAGATCCTACACTGGGTATGCCTTTATTCTTAACGGCACACCTGTCTCATGGGAATCGCGTAAACAAAGAACCACCGCGCTATCATCCACAGAAGCAGAGTATATGGCCATATCCGATGCGGCGAAAGAGGCCATACATCTACGAAGACTGATAGTCAACTGGGATTCGCCTTTCCAGACAAGTTGAAGTTATTCAACGACAACAACGGTGCTCGGAAGCTGGCTGAGAATGCCGTATTCCACTCCCGGAGCAAACATATCGACGTCCGACATCATTTCATCAGTAAGGCACTGGACAGCGGAACACTCTCGGTCGAATACATGCCCACGGAACAAATGCCTGCAGACATTCTCACTAAGGCCCTATCCAAACCAAAGCACGAGACGTATCTCGACGTCTTAAACCTGACGTAAATTTTTCGCACTAGTGCGCTCATCGAGGGGAAGTGTTGGACATCTAATGTTCTACATTAGTGTACATCCGATGCGCACACCGGCGACAATGAAATTGGTTGAACTTGGCGAACATCCACCATTTTGTATTTCGTCAAGTTGCAAAGGCTTCCTGATGATGTACGTGCACATCACCACTCTCCTCTATTAACTAGCCGCTTCAGGGCACGCCCATCCAACCACGTGGTTTCCCCCCTTCGACTCTACTACTCTACAACAGTTTACCATGCTGTCGCCAGTTCAAATTCGAACCCTCTTCCTTTATGAATTTTAAATGGGACATAATGCGTCATTCGCAATGAAAAACATGAATGACACACTTGAGGATGTAACGGTAAACGAACGCACTATACAACGTTGGTTTGGAAAGTTCCGTTCGGGAGTTTTCAGCATCGAAAATGACCCACGTGGGAAGCCAGAAAGTTAGTTGACGACGATATTTTAAGAGCAACGATGAATCCGGATCCAACGAAATCAATGTGGGAGATTCCACAAAGCACGGGAGTATCCCCAATGACAATAAGTCAACACCTTTCTCTCATAGGAAAGGTAAAGAAACTCGATAACTGGGTACCCCATGAACTAAACGAGTTCCAAACAAACCAAACTGAACCGTTATTGTACCGGATTATCGCCTGTGATGAAAAGTGGGTTTTGTATGATAACCCTAAAAGACCTGAGCAGTGGTTGGATACAGGTGAAAAACCAAAACACACACCCAAGCCCAATCTTCACCCAAAAAAGGTTATGGTGACAATTAGGTGGACATCGAAAGATAGCCGCGGATGAACATAGTCACAGCGTTGTGGTCAGATACATCCGCCGATACTTCGGGAGGGGTGATTTGGGGAAGTAAGTCTTTGGACACAATAAAGATGTCCAGGATGGAGTTTCCTCGGGTACCAACCGTAGGTGCAACTACTTCGAAGTTGACGGCATGACAGTTTTCGGTGTACCATTGGAACAACTTTGTGCCGTTTGGGCAAGAGACGGAGTTGTTCCAGTGGGGATGCCTGGACTTGAAATCCCCGCCTATGATGAAGGGTGTATGCCCCGAGGACCTTATTAATTTGCTGATATCTTCGGGATTAATGGCCCCATTATTGGTTTTATGCGAGTGGTATACAGAGTATATGTTCACTCTACCGTTATTAACTAGATGCAGTTCAACCCTGGAGACCTCTATGGACTCGAAATGTGGGAGGTCAATAGCTTCATGCGAAGTTCGCTGTTAACTAGAATACAGGTGCCATCTCCGTTGATGGTGGGGCCGCCAGTGAGGGTTCAATCTCTTCGAATCATTGAAAAGTTTGGGAAAATGGGACGGTGACATGGATGCAACCTAGTTTCGGTTACAAGAACCACGTCCGCCCGGTTAAACCTTTATGAAGTCAGAGACTATCGCACGCTTTGATAGCGAAACAAGGGAGTTGACATTTATAAGGATAACTTTAATTTTGGGATCCATTTTGAAGCGTATGTCTTACATATGCCGTGAAACAGAGTGCATCCCTCTCAGCCTCAGTTGTTAGTTTTTCATATCGGGGTCGAATATCCTCAATCACCCGAGAGAGACTGAAGTAGTTTCTCGAGCATTGAGGGTTGCCCCTTTGGAGGCTTTTGTGCCGCCGCTTGGATTTGTGGCATTGTGTTGGCCTGTATAGCGGATCGCTTAGGAACTTGAGAATGTTTTGTGGGAAGGGGGGGGGGGGGGTTGTGCGGTTTTCATATTCTTTGTTTGGTTCCCCTTAACCTTATCGGAGAATGTAATTCCATTTTGGATGAAATTTTGTGTGGCCTGTTTTCCGAAGTTTGACTTGGCTACTTGTTTAGCTCGAGTCTCCTTGGTTCTATGGACTATCTCTTTATATTTGGGGCAGTTCCTGTAGCTGGCCGGATGTCCGTTCTTGCCGCAGTTGTAGCAAGTTGGCAACGTAATTTCATCCTGGACATTTGTTGTGGGATCATATTTTGTTGGCGGTAGTTCGCACTTGCCAATGTCGTGCGGTTTTCCACAGCGGACGCAACGGCGATACATGTTGAAGTTCCGGGAGACATGCCCGAAACGTTGGCAACGTCGGCATTGAGGTATTTCATTGTTATGGAATACCTCGAAGACACCTTGCTGATGCATGATTGGAAGCGACTTTGTCCGTATTATGGAATCTATGTCGGTCCCTGGCGCAAGGTGAAGCTGCCATATGTCCACCTTGCTGTATTTTTCTGGTCTGATTTTCACAAACTGTTGTGGGGGACGGAATTTTTTAACGTCAGTGAATTTGACGTTGGGAAATGTTGCCTCAAGGGCAATTACGATGACGTTCTTTTCCCAGCAAGAAGCGACTCGTTTTAAAAGAATGGTTTTTGACTTTTCGTCGGCCGGAGTGAAAGTATAGTAATTTACCTCCTTGGCCTTGAGGTTGTCGTTAACCTTGCGGTAGGTTTCCCTATCGTAGGTTACAATTTTGTTTAGAGATGGGCTTAAGGTCTTTGCCTTGAAGTTCGAGATCCCTAGTCGGTTCATATCGCCCACGAAGTTCTTCAGGTTGAGGTCTCGTGCAAAGACCCCGGGTTGCTGTTTCTTGTTAGGAACAGGTGTGTGGGCCTCGACCGGTGGCTGCACGGTGTTGGAAACACCAGCGGGCGTTCGTTTTGTGTTATTTATCGTTTTCCAGTTGGCCTCGATGGGTAAGACTTCTGCAGGGGTTCGACTTATTGAAAGTTTGGGGTTGCCAGGGGGATCGACATTTTTTAGGGACAGGTACTGATAATGCTGGCGGTGGTGTTGGTGGGCAGCCAATAGGGATACGCTTACTGGAACCCCCCCCCCCCCCCCCTCGCAGGTTACTGTTGGCAGCGGCGTTTTGCGTTTGGGGTTGGGGTACGTGAGTCATCATTGTCCATTAAGGTGTCAGAACTCTTGGTGACGTTTTCCAGTCTTGGCTCGAACTCCCATTCCGAATCGATCGTTTCCCAGCCAGCACTGGGAGGGGGTGGGGGAGGGGTGGCTTCTAGTGCCGACAGCTTATGTTTTAGGACAGCGTTCTCAGCTCTGAGAGCCTCAAGGTCCTCTTTTAAACTCTTTATGAGAGCCACCATGATCGGGCTGGTGGCCCACACTCTGAGAATACCGTGTATCAATTGATCAATTGGGAAGGAATAATACGTGTATCGATTACAAAGCCCACGGTGGAGGCAGGGAGTGAAAGTACGAAAGTACACGGAGTGTTCTGGAGATTCGATAAAAGAAAACGCAGCAAACCTAAAAGGGGAAACCAAAAAAAGAATGGGAAGAAACAAAGAAGAATGACGTAGAGGACCTGAAAACCGCGATTTACCTATTAAAATGAGTAAATAAAATAAGTCAAATGTAATCAAAATTGAAATCAAAATAAAAATAAAAATCAATATTAATATCAAAATAAAAATCAAAATTGAGAGTTAATAATAGTAAGATAGTTAATTAAAAATGAAATAAATAAAATTTTGTTTTCACCTCCAGTGATCTTTTGCGTTCTATCTCTTGCAGTCCTTGTTGTGTTAGCATACAGCAACGCACACTAGATTTATATATATATATATATATATATATATATATATATATATATATATATATATATATATAGATATATAGATATATATATATATATATATATATATATATATATATATATATATATATGTATATATATATATATATATATATATATATATATATATATATATATATATATATATATATATATATACGTTTAAATTCACTTGTTCGAATTCGTAAACTCAACTGGACGATCACTAACTAATCACATTATATAATTCGCTTATAAATTCACCGACTAGTCACATTTCACAATAACAGAAATTCTGAAACAACCAGAATTGCCTAGACTTTTTGTATTGATGTAATGTCGCCGATGAGATCGCTCATTACTGCAAAGTAGTTACAGCAGCTTGCTTTTTCTTTAATAGTGCTCTACTGATAGATGGGTTAAAGAGCATTTTTCAAGTGCGGAAAATGGAGTAACATAAGAGTTTTTAGTCGATTTTCATGTTTGACAATTCGATGGAATACGAAATTTTGCAATATGGAAAAACCATGGATTTTACAATTTACTCTTTATTATTAGCATCCATATTTTAAGTATGGTTAAGGGCTTCCATATATCGTAACGGTAGCTACAATTACGCATATATCCATGCAAATCGTTTTCCTCATTTTTGTACCTCTATCTGGTTCCCTCTTATCCACCCTCCCTTTCTCGATTGAGAAGAATTGTTCTCTCGTCCAGACTTATTTTCAATATACTTATCCTATCCTTGCCGGCAGCTGTTACTACCAACAGTTCAAGTTTTATGTCTTAACTTTTTGAATGTCCTATAAAACACGAAGCACCCAATCATCGCAACAAAATAAAGAGACATTCAACAAAAACTTGACCAACTCACCTTATGACGCAGGCAGGCAGTTCATCTTGTAAACCACAGTTCCCGAAGAACAGACTCGTGTTAAAACAGCCGGCGAGATCCTTAAAGGATTCCATATAATGTAGTAAATGTGAGAAAGATGCAGTGAACGCGACTATAATTCTGCCGTTGGTAAGATGAGCAAAAGGAGTAAAAAAAAAATGTAAGAAGTATAAATTCTAAGGAAAAAAAACAACATAGAGAAGTTTCTTAATGATTACCACACGAAGAGGATAGTTCATGAAGTTGCCCGCAGGAATTTTTGGTGTTCGTTCTTGCCCAAGGCTCTTTTCGGCATTGAGGGAGTCGTTATAGTCATTTTCTAGAGCTTTAGCAGATCCTGTAAGGAAGTGCTTGGTTTATGGTGGGAATATTCCCTCGATTATTACAACATCTGACGATGGAACTTTTTGACCATAAATTTCTGCAATTTATTTGATGTACTACGAGTAGCCTGACCAACGGTTGAGAAAAGGATTTCCACGTACACAGCCATAAATACACATAGAGAGAAAGGCTAGTAAAAGGGGAATCCTTTCAACAGCAATAAAATCCGCTTGTTGGGAAATTTATGGTGTGCACCTACATTTGTTGTTCTCCTAATTACCAAGAACAAGTAGAAACTGATCCCTTTTGTGTTTTTTTGTTTTTTTTTTTTGTTTCAATGATTCATTTAAAATGGAGGACGGGGCTAATTTTCACTTCAAAAACTCATCGTCGAAATTTATCCTTTTGGGGTGATTAGAAACAGCCGTTACCACCGACGCATATTCAAACGCACTAAGACCAATTAAGGTCTTTACTTTGTGAAATAAAGCTAATCCGATTACTTTTAATTGATTTTCCTTTTGGTACGAACAACAAGCAAAGGGTTAAGAATGGGACGGATATCCTGTCACTCTGATTCTCCATGAAATTGATATTCTACTAAGGATAATATGAGGGCGTGTGTCTGATATACTTTGAGGAACACTGCGTATAAAATGGATGTCTGTTCAGTCAGGTGAAAGGGAGTGAGAATGTTAGTCCTTTGACACACTTTGGTTACCGCTTAATTTGTTTTGCATAAGTAATTTCACAATTGTTAGCATCGAGCCAGGGTGTTATAAATGTGAAAACGAGTTAATGGAATCAGGTGTTCAACAGAATGTAGGAAAAGGGACCACCGTGCCTGTCTAGTTGCAAAGCAATAGATACTAATTTAAAATGCGGGATCAAAAGGCCCTTGAGTAGATACTTTAATTAAATCGTGGATGTTGTTGCAATCATCAAACAGCCGGGGTTTATGAAGCATGTTGGGCAGACTATGAGTTGGAAAATCATAGATCACAGGACGAATTCAATTGCTCTTTGGTGAAACAGAGTTAGGAAAACATAACAAGAATCATTTATTTTATGAAAAATTATCTCAGCCGTTGTGAAAACACTAAACCAAGAAAATAAAATGTTGTGTGTACGGGTTATCCAATTTCAGCAACGGAAAGTAAAATAAAAAACAAAATCCCAAGAATTTAGATTTTGTAAGACCAGTAAAATAAGGAAAATGTATTAAATTGAATAAAAACCTCGTTATTTTTTTTAATATTCAACTAAACTTCATTGTATTCTATTAACTTTACTTATCGCACCGACGTACGTGTTGCCCCTCCGCTCGTTGCCATCGACTGCTCTTTTTCTTGATTTTTTCTACTACCTAACCGGCAGTCTCTCCACATTCAGCTCGTCGGCCGGTAAGTTTGTTAACATCTGATTTCTTTTGGGAAGTGCTGCCACAATCGAGGTTTTTTTTTTGTAATTCAATGTCCGGTCTTTAAAATCTCTTTGACGTTATGTATCTACGAAATTTCTTGTTTAATGAGTAGCGAAATTTATTCACGCTAATACGGAGAGTTTTGCAGGTGTAGATATCTGGATTATATGACTTGTCTGCTTATGTATGCAATGTGTATTGATTAAGGCCAAATTAATGTGGTAGATTACATTGAGTAAACATTTGGGGGTACAATGTTTGCGTTTATCAAGGATCACCTACTACATGACTCAATCAATCTTCAATCAAGCTCAGAGATGAAAATGAGACCACCAACTTTCAATACACGACATGTCACCCGCAGATATCGTATCGCTGCGCAAACTGCACAAGGATACCGACACTGTCGCGATCAATCTCCCTACAGCGGTAGCAGACAAACTATTGGAGGCGGGTAAAATTAAAATATCCAAAGACAAACCTCAGTGAACAAATGCTTTAAACGATTGGTGTTCTGCCATATGTCCAAGTACTGCAAAAATGAACAAATCAAGGCAGTGGGGAATACCTGACCATATCGCAAAATATTGCGTCAATGAGGCCAGATGCCCAATCTGCAAGGAAACAAATCCTGAAGTAGCAAATCTTCCGGGTCTCACTACGAGCGTGTCCGGTAAGAAGAAGATTAAATAACAAATCATGGTGACGATGTTACAAACTAATCTAAACCATTTTAAGACATCCTGACACAAATAACCAAGGAGGAGAGAGCCGATGTGGTACTGAACACCGAACCAAATAAAGCTCTTGATATACGGATCGGTGATGAAACCAGACAAACAGCTATATGGTATGTGGAAGACATGATTTTCAAAACATCGGTGATCAACAGAGATACTTTATAAGAGCTATAATTCATAGAGTTAACTTCTACAGCTGTAATGCACGACCTAGTTGTAAAGTAAAGTACATTGAATTGTTATGCGTTATCGCCGAAAAGTAAAACACTGAATTGTAAAACTGTCACGTTGTCTTTGGCCTTGGCCGCGCTCTCACCTTTTGTGCCGAACGAGTTCGACAGCCAATGTCCGTTGTGACCGTCCATCGGCGGCCAACGAAACGCGCACACCCTTACAACATTTTCCGGTCCTTCGAGTCGGATCCAGTGCCGTTTAGATCCACTCGTCGCCGCACAGCTCGCGACTTAAACGAAGAAGTGGTGGCATCCTTTGCCAGTGACTCTAACGGTGGACAAACCAACAGTATATCAACGACAGCAGCATTCTGGAACATCTCTAGCCACAGCGACGATATCAGCGATCGGGAAACAAATCGCCGCGCAGTACGCGGCACAGAGCCAGATGACGCGCATTCATCAATCTGAGGAAGCGAGGGCCATCGTCGGTAAGTGCTGTGGAAACCCGCAAACACAATTTACAAGTCAAATGGGAGGAGATCCGTAGACGGCACGACGACATCCTAGAGCTACCGACGCCGGAGACTGAGATTGACCGCTACTTTACTGAGGATTTCCTCGAGTCAGCCGAGGAGGTCTACTTTGGGGGAGATGACGAAGTTTGCCGAAGAGCTTTGTGGCCTCAACTTTGAACCTTGGACAACATCCAAAGTCGCAGCTGCAGCGGCGATACCCTGCGCCAATCGCCGCAAGCTGCCCCTAGTGCAACTGCCGATATTTTCCGGGAAGTACTCGGAATGGCGCCTTTTTAAGGACCTGCTCCATGCGGTATTGGTGGATCACCCTGATCTTAGTGATGTAGAACGACTATATTATCTGAAGTCGAGCCTCCGCGACGACGGCGCCCGGGCCATCAAAAACATTCCCGTCACGGAGGAGAATTACCAGCGGGCTTGGAACAAGCTGGTGGAGTATTTCGACAACACTCGTGCATTGGTCCACTCTGCCTTGAGTACCCTCTTCCAGGTACAGGCCGTCCTAAAGGAAACTGCTTGCGCCATATCCGCGATACTACGAAGGATGCAGTCGAAACCTTGGATGCGCTCGGCCGCCACGTGACCACCTGGGATGACATACTGGTTCACCTGACAACAGGGCGCATGGACCCCGGCACCGCCCGCGACTAGCAAACGGCGCAAGGCCACACCACCCACGGACGTACCACCAGCTCGACGCCTTCCTGAAGACAAGGATCGAAGCATTGGAGTTCGTCGAGCTGCCCCGGGCCGCCATCGATCAACCCCAGCGTAAAAGATCCAGCCAGACGGAGCACAACGCCAAAGCGCGCCTCTCAGTGCGCACTGCCCCACCACCTGCCCAGAAGCCCCCTGCCCGCTGCTCGGTCTGCAGATCATATCATTACATCGGATCGTATGAGGGATTCCGGGCCCTCAACCTGGAAAAGCGAAGGACGCACGTCACCAAACAGGGCCTTTGTTTTAACTGCCTAGGAAGGCATTCACTTCGTGACTGCCCATCGATCGCCAGATGCGGACGGTGCCAAGGGCGGCACCACACCTTGCTCCATACTACAACGACCACGACCACCCCGGATTTGGAAAGGGGCACAAGCCCCAAGCTCCAAGGCGGCCAGATCCCCGAGGTGTCATCTCACACACTCAGCGCCCCGCTCGCCCGAGCGATCTTCCTGGCCACAGCACGCATCCTCGTCCAGTCGGGCCCCCAAGGCCGACTGGGGGCTCGGGCCCTGCTCAGAGGCCACCTTTATCTCGGAATCCCCGCCCAGTGACTGCGCCTCTGCCGGCGCGCATCATTCATCCCAGTCCACGGAGTAGGGGGTGCCCGCTGCCAGGCGGCAAAAACACTATCCTCCGTCACCATACTGCCCCGGACCAAGGGATCACAAGGCTGGACAGTCAACGCGCTCATCCTGCCCCATCTGTCGGGCTACGTGCCACCCCCACTACTCCTGCCAAGCGATCTCTATATTGTGGCGGGCCTGGAGTTGGCAGACCCAGACGTCTCGTCAACAGACAAGGTGGATTTGATTATTGGCGCTGATGCGTACCCAGCGATCCTTATGGCCGGACTAAAGAAATCCAACAACTCCGACGTGATCGCCCAGGCTACGCACCTTGGGTGGATACTAACGGGCGCAGCTTCCCGCGGCCGCGGCGCCCCAACACCAGCCGCCCTCTGACCAGCCACCAGATCAGTGTCGACCGCGAGCAGCGTGACCTCCTGGAAAAGTTCTGGATTCAGGACGAGATTTCTCCCCACCCAACCGCTCCGACCTTGGAGGGGCAAGCATGCGAGGCTCACTTCACCTCAACGACCAGACGCGACCAGCAAGGCCGCTACATATTACGACTCCCTTTGAAGTCTAACACAACCCAGTTGGAGGATTCGGTCAACGCCGTCCGCGCTGCATTCCGACGACTGGAGAGCAGGTTCCAGCGCCAACCCCAGTTCCGCGATCTATATGAGAGATTCATGGAGGAGTACATCGAGCTCGACCACATGGCTGAGGTGGACACCGCGAGCGCGGACACCCAGCAACAGGGATTCATTATCCCACACCATGGGGTGTTCAAGGCATCTGACCAGACACCCAAGATCCGCGTGGTGTTCAATGGTTCCGTCCAGCCGGAGACTAGAGTCTCAATCAACGAATGCCTCTACGTTGAACCAAACCTCCAGAATGACATTTTTGATGTCCTGCTGCACTGGCGCACGCACCGATACGTCTTCTCCGCGGACATTGCGAAGATGTGCCGCCAAATAAGGATAGAAGAGCGGGATCGCCATTATCAGCAAATCCTGTGGTGACCGTCGACCACCGGCGACATCAAGATCTACTCGCTGAACACTGTTACATACGGACTCGCGAGCTCCCCGTATCGGGCAATGCGAACGCTTAAGCGGCTGGCCCTCGATGAGGGCGAACGCTTCCCCACAGCAGCACAAGTGCTCATGGAGAATACATACGTGGATGACATCTTCGCTGGCTCGGATACACTCACAGGGGCACAGCTACTCAAGCAGCAGCTCATCGAACTGCTGTCGGCGGGCGGCTTCCCCCTCAGCAAATGGAGCGCTTCCTGGTCCCCTGCCAACCAGCCGAGGTTGACGCATGTCCTACTTGGCCCCCAGCTGAGGCCCACTCAATTTTTGGGATTCAATGGCTACCCCCGGAGGACTGCTTCACTTTCCATCTCCGAGACTCAACGGGCGACGCGGTCAACACCAAACGGGGGACACTTGCGTTCATCGGCCGCCTCTACGACCCCCTGGGATGGATCTCCCCAGCTGTGGTAAGATTCAAGATCTTCATGCGGGAACTGTGGCCCCTGGGACTCGGGTGCGACGAACCCCTGCCGCTCTCCATGGAGTCCCGGTGGCGTGAACTCGTCGCGGATCTACGGCAACTACCCGCACTTCGCATCCCTCGATGGACCGGCTACGTCAACACACACCCATCGTTGGAGCTCCACGGATTCGCCGACGCTTCACGGGCCGCCTACGGCGCCGTCATCTACCTCAGGACAGTTGGCACCCCGTCGAAGTCATCATGCACCATCCTCGCTTCCAAGACCAAGGTGGCCCCTTTAAAGCAGGTGTCCCTGCCACGTTTGGAGCTGTGTGCCGCATTATTGCTGGCGCGCCTGATGAAGCGCGCCCTCGCCATCATGTCAACCCAGAACGCCCCAGTCCACCTCTGGTCAGATTCCACCGTCGTCATATCATGGATCCATGGTGCGCCGAGCCGATGGAAAATCTACATCGCCAACCGGGTCTCGGAAATCCAGACGACTCTACCAGGCGCCCACTGGCATCACGTCGCCGGCGTCCAGAATCCCGCCGACTTGACGTCCCGCGGAGCGTCCGCGGATCAACTGCGCTCGCCGTCACTATGGATGTACGGCACCGAGTTCCTCAAAGGCCCTGCACCCACACCGCGCCCCGGAGGTGGACCTGGAATGCCGCCCCACAACCAGCCACGTAATAAGCGCTCCACGAGAGGACATCGAGCTGCTGATGCGATACTCCCAGCTACCGAGACTCCTCCGCGTGACGGCAAGATGCGTCGAATTTGCCCGGCGACTGCAGAAAAGAACCACACCGGAGAGGAGACCGTGCCCGAGCCCCGGCCCAAACATTCCCGCCGAATTAACCCCCTCTCAGGTGGACTCAGCACTCAGGCTCTGGGTCTCCTATGTGCAGAGAGTCCACTTCCACCGGGAGATAGCATCGCTCACCAGGAACTCAGCCGTCTAAGGACAGCCTGCCCATGCGCCTCAACCCGTTCCTCGACCCGAACGGCCTTTACCGTACTACACCCCGATCAGAAGCACTCCCTCATCCTCCCGTCCGGATCCTTCCTCTCACTGCTCCTCGCCCGAGATGCCCACGACAGGGGCCTCCACGGTGACACACAGCTGTCACTAAACCATCTACGGCAGCGATTCTGGATTCTCCGAGGACGACAACTGATCAAGGTCTCCGCTGCTGGCAACACTCATCCCCCCGACCCTTCACCTCATGGGGGTCCTGCCGGCTACCCGAGTGCGATCCACCAGGCCCTTTCTACATAGCGGAGCCGACTACGACGGACCGCTGGTTATCAGGTGCTCAAAAAGTGGAACCAGAAGCACGTTCAAAGGATACATCGCCGTGTTTGTATGCTTCGCGCCGTCGCGGTGCACCTGGAGGCCGCCTCCGGGTACTCAACAGAGGATTTCCTCCGGGTCTACCGCCGCTTCGTGGCTCGGGAAGGAATCTTTGTCGGCGCGGATAAAGAATTACGGGGGCTATTCGCCCAGGCAACAGGGCAAACGGCCGAGATTGCCCACCTCCTCGCCAATGAGGGTACCGAGTGGCGATTCAACACTCCATCAGCCCCTCACTTCGGGGGAATCTGGGAAGCCTCTGTAAAGCGGACCAAGTTCCATTTGAGGCGCGTTATCGGCGACGCAGTCCTAACCTTCGAAGAGCTCTCCACCCTACTGGCCCAAGTGGAATCCTGCCTCAACTCGCGCCCCCTCCAGCCGCTGAAAGATGACCCGACCGCCCCGACGGCGCTCACACCCGGGCACTTTCTTATTGGAGGCTCGACGTCAACCATCCCGGAACCTTACACACTTCAACCCGCCATATCTCGGTTGTCAGTACTTTGAAAACCTGCTCATTCGTGCGCACCCATCAACCACAAATAAACGCACCAGACGTACATACAGCCGAGCCCCAGATCCCAGAGTCCTCTTTCGACGAAGTTGTAGACGCGATAAATCGTCTGAAAAACAACAAAGCTCCCGGAATCGATTGCATACCGGCAGAGCTTGTGATGCATGGGGGAGGGGCAACCGCTCGAAAGATCCACCAACTGATTAAAATAATATGGGACAAGGAAGTCATTCCGGAAGAATGGAAAACCGCAATAGTCAACCCCATTTTCAAAAAAGGTGACAGATCTGACTACGAAAATTACAGAGGAATATCATTGCTCCCAACCACATACAAAATATTAACAAATGTCATACTGGCAAGAATCACGCCGTACGCAGAAGAAATATTGGGAGACTACCAATGCGAATTCCGTCGGAATCGGTCAACAAGCGACCAGATGTTCACAATAAGGCAACTGCTGGAAAAGAAGTGGGAATACAGAGAGGCGGCTCACCAACTGTTCGTTGACTTCAAAAATGCCTACGACTCAGTCGCGAGACAAAGACTCTACCATATTGTGGTTGAGCTGGGGATCCCGAAAAAAATATGCCGCTCTCATTCAAATCTGCATGAACGAAAACAAAGGGCGAGTTAGAATAGAAAACCACCTCTCAGAACCATTTGAAATCCGGGACGAACTAAAACAAGGGGATGGCCTCTCACCATGCCTTTTTAAACTTGTCCTCGAGTATGTTATCAGTAAATAAATAATAATATCTCGGTTGTCACGATCAAAGTTACTGCGGAATAAGTACGAGCATTTCTGGTCGCGATGGTCCGCAGAGTAACTCCAAGAATTACAACACAGGCCAAAATGGCAGAACCGAACCCCCCAACGTCGCAGTGGAGCAACTGTGCGTGATCGGGACTGAGATGGCAGCCCCCTGCAAGTGGCACCTGACGCGAATCCTTAAGGTGCACCCTGGCCGGGACGGACTCGTGAGGGTGGCAACGCTGCGGACTGCTGCGGGCACCCTAACGAGACCCGTTTCCAAACTAAGTCGAAGGCGGGCGGAATGGTGCGGATGGGCAGTTGGATGTGCTGGGATGTGCTGGAGAAAGCTAGTACATTCGCAGTATACCAGTTGCGCGGCAGCTGTCACGGATCAGCTGGCGGGTTGTCACCGACGATGAGGTCAGCAGCGTCCCTTTTGAATTGGCAGTTATTCCTAGTTGTTGTTGCTGAGCGAACTTAAAATGTCAAATAAACTAACTCAATCTCATATAAAGTAAATTATATTGTTATGCGTTATTGCTGAAAAGTAAAACACTGAATTGTAAAACTGTCACGTTGTCTTGTGCCTTGGCCGCGCTTTTCTCTCACCTTTTGTGCCGAACGAGTTCGACAGCCATTGTTCGTTGTGACCGTCCATCGGCGGCCAACGAAACGCGCACACCTTTACAACAGTGATGGAAATCTTTATTTGGACCTTTACAATTTTTTTTTTAGTTCACAAATGTTAAATATAATGTCTAGTTCACAAATCTCAAATATGATTGACGTACGACGCCGTTTGCAAAAATTATAACATCTTCTGATAGGGTAATTAGTTTTGCGCCACCCTAATAACCTTGCCCGGAAAAACAAATTATTATGGACAATTTAATAAGTCTCGGATATGGACCGGATACCAGTGGAGAGACTTGCTAAATAAGGCCAAGACCGGAGCCAGGTTGTAGTGCCGATGATGATGATGATATAAGTGAAATCAAATACAATCTATTGATGAAAGAAGGCTATCTGAAAATAAAACAAAACTTAGTGAATAACTTGCTTTTAGTATTTATTGCTGTCTACACACTATTTAAAAAAACACCAAACATTTAAAATAAGCATCAACATCCCATTTCCAATACACTTTTCCTCTTGCACCGCGTTTTGAAACTATCTGTTTGATACCCTTTTGCGTGTGAATACTATATGAAAAAGAACAACACATTTTATTTCTTATAAGTTGATTTAATACTACATTCCTACACCGCTACTATATTCTAGTTGTTTCCCGAATTACGTTTAGGTTGTTGAGTGCCAGTCTAGTCTCGTTCGCTGACTTTTGTAGTTACAGTGTCTTTGTGCAGGAAACCCTCATCCCAAGCACCCTCCTCTTGGAACCACATGGGAAAAAGATACTACTAGTTAATTTGCGCCTAAACATTTAATAGAATTGCCAAAGGCTGCAAGTTAAAACAATAGGATATCCTCTTAATATTGCCGGTTTCAGTCTAACATATCCCGATCTGTAATGTGTTTCTGTATAAAGTTTCCACATCACCAGACGATTATATTGAAATGGTAGTCAAGAATTTGTATGATAAGTTTCTTCAAGACAAAGTATCTCCTTATTTACTCCCATGGTACTTGACGAAATGATGTTTATCTTGTTTTGCTCCTTAATTACCCACACTTCGCAACGGTTTAACGCTTCAAGCAATTTTCAC
The DNA here is from genome assembly GCA_963931805.1 of Microdon myrmicae. Classification (NCBI taxonomy): domain Eukaryota; kingdom Metazoa; phylum Arthropoda; class Insecta; order Diptera; family Syrphidae; genus Microdon; species Microdon myrmicae. The sequence goes on from OZ007496.1 coordinate 122,507,744, forward strand.
ATATCGTGACATCCTGTAACAAACATGAAACGTTCTCTTAAGCTTCCGTTTTGTTTTGCACCTAATTTAAAATACATCTATTGCTACAAGCAGTCTCCTGAATTCCTTTTCAGTTCCTGTTTGTTATGCACGACCCGACTCCTACTTCCTAGAAGACATCCTTTTAGAAGAGCACGCCCATGAATGCTTGTTATACTAAGAAAAGGAAGAAACAAATTTGTGTTTAAATAATTTCTAAGAAACATTTATATGCTTTCTATTTGCCAAGGTAACGACAGCATCCCATCCGTCGGAATGATAAGGATAAAGAGAAAGTAATTAGGAGGAGAAATGACTTGAAGATTTCCCTCTTGATGAAAGGAAAATATTTTATAACTGCGAGTTCACTTTGGCCATTTGTTGCTTTTGTTCAACGTCACACGTATAACAGCGAATGAATACGGACAAGATACGTCTTTGAAAAAGATGAACAAATACTTGGAAGAAACCTAGTTCAGTGACTGGTACTTTGATGCATATTGTTTGGCACGAGTAAATGCTCAAAAGGCTATCTTAACGAGACAGGGACATTTTAAGTATATGATTGACAAAGTCGACTTAAGAGAACTTCCGAGCAATTAGGATTCAGCGGTTTGAAGTATAAATGTTGATGCTTTTTAAGGACTTGCTGTCAACGGGGATCACGTTTACAATTGAAACACCAACGAGGCAGACATCTCGTATTTTTTGCGGGCAAAAACATTATGCTTAAAGGTGCCTCTGGTTGACGGGATTATTTTGAAGTCCGCAATAATTTTTTCCATTTTTCTTATACCTGCAAAGCGGGATACATCTTTTAATTTCAACTTTTAGGCGCTACTATAAAGAAAGCACAAGGTGGCAGCGACCTTGTTATATTCCTCATTGCCCTCCTTCTGATAAAACATTAGTTTGAGAGAAGTATTATTTGACGCTAATTTGTAACATGATTCGGATTCTCAAATATTCACCGTTTGTTCCATAATTTGTAGCAGGTTTAGGGGTATCTTCTTAATTCCTCTACGATAGAACGCCTGATCCCTATCGGCGAAAACTTGACTATGCACTCTTCACTACCTACTTTGTCACCAATTTCTTTTCAGTAAAGAAGATTTGCAATGAAAAGGAAAGATGGTAGCCGTGTGGTGCTAGACCCGGACTGCAAGGTGAATGCATCATAACTCTCCAACCAAGCTTCTGCAGTTTGTGGCGAGCCATTATAGACGGGTGTAACCTAGCATTGAGCTGACATCACACAACAGCTTACTGGTCGCTTTTATTCAACCGATATTTTCATGGAGACCAATTGTTGACAATACAAGCTCGAATTAACTGATTCTGCTCATAATAGAAGATTCCTTTCCAGTTCCGCCAAATGCATGGCAAAACATTACTGACTATTGGTTATGATTTGGCGACCGTTTGAGCCGTTTCACCGCGCTTTGAAAACGATGGTTTTTGAACGATAGTGGTTCCTTTTCGCCCCCAAAGATTATCCGGGTAGTAAACGGGTCGATTTCGGCCCGTTTGCACAAGGCTTCGCAGATGTATATTCAATTCATCATGTTCCGACCTACCCTATAATGATTTCCATGATTTTATCGACATTTTACACAATGGACCTATCTGTGCGAGGCACGGAGGTAAGCTGAAAAGATGTATATTCAATTCATCATGTTCCGACCTACCCTATAATGATTTCCATGATTTTATCGACATTTTACACAATGGACCTATCTGTGCGAGGCACGGAGGTAAGCTGAAAAGACACGCACACGTCAAACAAGGTGAGGGTGACGCAAAATTGTCCGCCGTCATCGAAAAAATATCCACCCTTACAAAGATCATGAGGACGACAGGAAATCTGGCACTCGCTTGTTCACCCCCACAAAAGATTGTGAGGGCGATGCAAAAGCTGGCACACAGTTGTTCGTCTTGTTCGGCTCCTATTTAGATCATTCTGAAGAAGGAAGTTTCCGGTGGTAAAGCCAAATGAAGATTGGTAATACATGGGTTGGCTGAAAAGTTTTCGACCTTAATGTGAAGAAAGCAGCACTCGTCAATAAAAGCTAGTGAATGTAGTTGTGCGTCTTTTGTCAGTTACTCGCCGAACTTTTAGCCATTTTGGACCCGCAGTTTCTATTTGACAGTCGTTTTAGTGAGTCGATGTGAGTGTTTTTGTGAATATGGACAAAGTTGAGTATCGAGCTGTCATTAAATTTTTGTTTATGAAAGGCAATACGCCTACTCAAATCAAAGATGAGTTGGACTCTGTGTATGGTGACTCTGGACCATCATTTTCCACAGTGAAATTTTGTGCAGTTGAATTTAAACGTAGCCGTGCGAGCTCGGGCGACGATGAACTTTCGGGACGTCCAAAAACTGCAACAACTGGCGGTAACTTCGCTAAAGTTTACCAAATGGTATCAGACGACCGCCGAATTAAAGTGAGAGGGATACCAGAGGCTATGAAAATGTCCAAAGAACGTGTTTGTCACATATTAAATCAAGATTTAGGCCTGGGAAAGCTATCCGCGCGTTGCATGCCGCGTTTGCTCACGTTAGATCGAAAACGTGTTCGAATGAACATTTCCAATGGTCTGTTGGCACAGTTTAGACTAATTACTGTCGATGAAACTTGGATACACCATTATACGCCCAAAACAAAAATACAGTCAAAACAGTATACTGCAATGGGGGAATCGGCTCCAAAAGAAGCAAAAACTGTTTTTTTTTTTTTCGGCTGGGAAAGTGATGTCTGTTTTTTGGGATAGTCATGGAGTTATCTTAATCGATTATCTTCAAAAAGGAAAAACCATTACAGGAGCATACTACGCATCATTACTTGACCAACTGAAGGCAAAAAATGGGGGAAAACGACAACATTTGCAGTAAAAGAAAATCCTGTTTCACTAACATCACGCGCCGTCTCACACCTCAGTGGTTGCCATGGCAAAAATCCGTCCACGAATTACAGTTTGAACTGCTTGACCATCCGCCTTACTCAACAGATCTAGCCCCAAGCGACTTCTTTTTGTTCCCTAATCTAAAAATTGCCCTCTGGGGCCGAGATTTTCGTCAAATGAGGAGGCAATCACCTTCGTGAACAGTTATTTTGCACCAAGTACTACTTGGAGGGCTCCTCGATAGTATAGTGGTTAGTATACCCGCCTGTCACGTGGGAGACCGAGGTTCGATTCCCCGTAGGGGAGCCTCTGGCGCAAGACTAATGACCTTGCCCGGAAAAAACAAATCATTATGGAAAATTTAACAAGCCTCAGGACTTGCTAAATAATCTAAGACCGGTTCCTCGTTGTAGTGCCGATGATGATGATGACTACTTGGAGGGGTTAGAGAGATGTGAGCATCGCTCGGAGAAATGTGTTGAGTTACATGGAGACTATGTAGAAAAATAAAAATAAATTTTGCTAAAAACTGTTTTGTATCTTTATTAGGTCGGAAACTTTTCAGTCCACCCTCATAGACCACAGGAAGCCGGAGGAAATGAAATTGACGACAATTACCCAAAACCTAACATTCTGGTTGAGGACTTCCACCAAATCCAAAATCAAACCCCATATTATATATCACACCCCATGTATATAAAATTATAATATATTAAACACCAAATTAAAATTAAAAATGTTACACAATAACTTAAAGATTATTTCATCATACATTAAATTAAATAATATTTCAGTCATGTAATATGATTTTTGTACTCCACTGTGACATCGTGCTTCGTGGCACGAGTCGATCCATTCGGCTGACGTATCGATACCCACGGAACGTCGCAATATACACGCGCCAACGCTGGAAATGCCAGATTATCATTTTTCCGATTACTGGCATCCGATCCGTGGGTTCGTTCGCCTGCCCGCATCCAGTAATCGGACCATGTTGCACACATTTCAGCCGCAGCTGGTTAATTACACCTTTTTTGCCCTGTGCACATTTTTGCTTTCATTCTTTTTAGCTATGTAAGTTAACTTATGTTATGCGGGCAGGTCAATAAGTCCTTAGAAAACCTTAGAGACGACGCTCGTAGCATCGTTAATGATCTGTTTTTAGTGAGCATCATTCCTCACTAGGTATCGGTCAAATACAATATATAAATACCTTGTAGGTATCTGATAAATTGGGTATGAACAAGATATCTGCGAGATCCATGCCACGTTTTTTTTTTTTTTTTTTAGTTTCTAAATTAAAGGCTAGACAAAAAATGCTTAAATTCTAGCTTAATTATCATATATAATAACTTACTGGTCCTTCGTAGACGCTCTAAGCTAAACATTACTTAATATTTGTATAATTTGCCTTTCGGCGACAGAACTTTGTGGCAGTACTACTCTCTCTCTTCTAAGGCTCTTTCGGAGGGCATGCGTCGCAAACCATATGAGTTTCTGCGCAGATTAGTAACTGTAGATGAAACAGGGATACACCATCGGACAATCAAAACAGTGAATTGGTAAGGTCGAACGGGCTCCAAAGAAGCAAAGATGGTGAAATCAGTTGGAAAGGTTATGGCTATTATGTTTTGCGATAAAAAGGGTCAGACGATAACTGGACAGTAGTGTAGCGGTTCTTTAATACATTCCCAAAGAACCGCCCATCCTCTTAAATTAACCGCCTTCCAAACCCATAGTACTTCCTTGCAATTAGGGGCAGCGTAAGTTCCCCTGCAGCATCACACCTGAAAGTTAAACCTTATCAAGCATGCACATCAAACAAATTATTTCATTCATACATGGACCGTGCCAGACCATCGGCTCGGCTTGTCAGCAATTATAAAAGATAAATACACGCTGGCCAGCGTAATTGTTGACATAGCTGTAGCCGGTATACTTGCTACGGTTGAGAAAGTAAAAGAAAGTCGTCCTCATTTGAAGAAGAAAAAAGTCCCCCTTCTCCAAGATAATGGACGAGTGCATACGTGCGAAGTTTCAATGGCTAAAATTGAGGAATTGATGTTTGGATTGGTATGCCATACCCCGTATTCACTAGATCTGGCTCCGAGTGCCTTTTATTTATTTTCAAATTTAAAAACATTGTTCAGCGGACAACGGTTTTCATCAAATGAGGCGGTCATAGCCCACGCAAATACTTATTTTGAGGAACTATCACAATCATACTTTTTCTGAAGGCTTAAAAAAGTTGGACGGACTTCTGTCAAAGTGTACGAGGTTTGCCTCTTATGTTTCGGGATTTGGCAACCCTAGTGTTGCAATCCGGCAATTGACAGCTCTGTCGTAAAGTTGGACATTTTTGAGGTTATACGCACTCAGAACGTTTTGACATACGAGCGCTATTTGTGTTGTTTACAGTAACTTAAAAGATTCATCTCGGCCCAAAAATGGAATTAAATCGTCAACATTTTCGTGCGATTATTTTTTACAACTTTCGGCGGGGATTAAATCAGCAACAGTGCATGGATGAACTTAATTCAATTTTTGGCGATGAAGCTCCATCAAGGGCCAGTGTTTATCGATGGTATGGTGAATTCAATCGTGGTCGTAGTTCACTCCAAGATTAATTTCGTGAAGGTCGTCCAAAATCAGTTGTTGTTCCGAAAACCATTGATGCTGTGCGCGAACTGATATTGAAAGATCGTCATGTGACCAATCGTGAGATTGAGACAACCTTAGGCGTTAGTGGGACCAGCATACATTCAATATTGCATAAACATTTGACTGTCAAAAAAATTTGTTCGCGTTGGATCCCACACAATTTGTCAATCGCCCAAAAAAAGGCTCGTGTCAATTGGTCGAAAGAAATGCTCAAAAAATACGGTCGCGGTGCTTCGAAACACGTCTATGACATCGTGACAGGTGATGAATCGTGGATTTACGCGTATGAGCCCGAAAGTAAACAGCAGTCGACTGTCTGGGTGTTTCAAGATGAGCCAAATCCAACAAAAGTTGTTCGCGCACGAAGCACTTCCAAGCAAATGGTCGCCTGTTTTTTTTCGGAAAAACTGGACATGTCGCAACCGTACCACTAGAACAACGCAGAACAGTCAATTCTTAGTGGTACACAACCATTTATTTGCCAGTTGTCTTCCAAGAAATCAGGAAAACCAACCGCCGAAGACGGATCACTCTTCACCACGACAATGCGAGCTCTCACACATCGGCTGCGACAACTGCATTTTTGAGCACCCAAAACATCGATTTGATGGGTCATCCGGCGTATAGTCCTGACTTGGCACGGAATGACTTCTTTTTATTCCCGTACGTAAAAAACAAACTGAGAGGTCAACGTTTTTCGACACCTGAAGAAGCGGTTGCTGCATTCAGAATGCATGTGTTGGAGATACCTCAATCAGAGTGGCAAAAGTGCTTCGACAATTGGTTCAAACGCATGCAAAAGTGTATAGATCTTCATGGGGAATATTTTGAAAAACAATAAAGTGATTTTCGATGATCAATATTTGTTTTTGTTCTCTAATCCCGAAATATAAAAGGCAACCCTCGTATGTTTATGTATATGTATATCACTATAATCATGTAGCGAAAATTTGCATTTTGCCCAAACGAATATTTCATATTTCACTTTCCAAAGAATGAAAAAGATGCTTCCTATACTTCCACATCAAAAACGATTCAAGTTGAAAGCTTTAAAATAATGAGTACACGGGTTTGCATGACTACCCTTTTTATCCGCTCTATTCCGTTCAATAACCTTTCCATCCTGTTGTACTTACTATACTTAACTCTTCACTTTCTTCCATTTGGCGTTGCATTAAATTAACAAGACACTCTAATCTTAAATTTTACTGCATCTCCTAGTCGCAAAAAAAAAAAACAACTTTAGAACCTTACCACTACTTATAGGACAATGTTTTTCTCCACCTTCGCCAAAGTAGAATCGATTATGTGCCCTGTCCATTTCAGATTACAACAAAATATATAGCAAGAACTTCTTTGTCGATGTGCATCGTTCTCAACGCCATTAATCCTTCGAAATCCCAGGAAACGCAAATACCACTCTCGATTCAACCGCAAAATCCTCCAACATCCTGAACTGGATTTAAGATATCAGCGCATGAAGCTGGAACGCGTAAGGACCATCGTGCCACCTGCATCATTTCCCATAGTAAAGTCCAAGGGAAGTGCAAAATATCCGAGTAACAATTCGAGTAAAGTACCATTTCAGCAGGATAATAGTAGACAAGTTTGGTCCTTGTGGTTAATTTATTGGATACCACATAATGGGTTCCAGGACATGTAGGTCTATATAAAGACAGAATGAAGAGAGCTTTGAACCAAATAAATTTTTACAGAAACTGCAGCAGTGCGTCACAAATAGACCGATTTATCAAGTAACAACGGTCGAGAAGGAATCTAAAAAAAAAAATGAATCCATATGAAGAATTTCCTTCCTTTCGAAACTGACTGGATAACAACGAAAATTACTGAAGTCATTCATTGATACGATAAAATTGTCCTGTGATTACGTTAAACACGTTCTTCTCGCAGTGATGCTCGTCGAGCTGCCCGCATGACATTTACGATGGCTACGTGCCAAGGATACTCGATAAGTTCCTGTGTATCATGTGAGGGTGCAGGTCTTTCCATGTCAACAATCTCAAAGGATAAATAAGAAATGAATTTGCCAACATCTATGTGTGTATCTGTTCTCGCTTACGTGACAGGATTTCTTGCTGTCACAAAGGATTCTATTCGCTTACTACATCCCAAACAATGGTGACAGCCACGAACATGGATGGAAAAGAATATTCTGGATGTCAATTGATAATTTATTGTCCTCTCGGCGATCAAGGCTGGCGGAGGGTATTCTGTGGTGTTAGTGCATGCTGCTTGTTATCTAACCGTTCATGCGGCAAGTATCTTATCTGTTGTGACGGATGTTTGATTACACAAGAACATTTTTTTTTCGACCGTTGGGGCACTGTACCACAAATCTCAAAGATTTTTATTAGATATAATTTGGTTTTAGGAAATTTCTGGGAATATTAATAATTTGTCCCTTTATATGGAATACATTCTATTGAAGTCTGAGAAGCAATGCTATAAAAGAAATTATTATAGTTAAGGAAACAACATTTTGTAACATAATGATCAACCTACGTTATTGATTCAGGTTCCACTGAAGACCACAACTTATTCCTGTCAAACAGAAGAAAATTAAAACGATAATGCAGCTACATTTATTGCTTCATGCGATCAGTTTTATTCAAAGACAACAAAGAGTTTATTTCGGAGGGCGATGCGATAAAAATGTTCAGGCTCTCAAATGCAGTTCGGGAAATTGTTCATGCAAATCCATATCATCTATTTATGTTTCTTTTCTTCTCTGGCATCCATCATCACATTGATTATTTTTGTTATAATGGGCTTATGATGTGAGAGTGGTGTAACATTCGTTACAGGAAGTTTCTGATCTGAGTCTATCTGTTCCATATCACAATTGTCGCATGTCAGCAAAACACGAAAACCAAACACGTGTGCACCACTCGGCACTACAACGCAGCATATCGTTGTACCCTTCCCCGAAAGGTTCACACTTAAAATTACATGTTAGTCCTACGCAGCTAGATATTTTGTGGGTTGATCCCTTTTTGCGCAACTACCTGAGGTACATTCTGCTGTACCCGAAAATGTTAGATGTCAAGTAAAATAGAAGTATAAGTTAGTCTTAAGATAGATTCCGTGGCCGCAAGTGCTCCGCGTTAAAAATTTAAAAGAAAGTAAAATAAATCAAAATAAAAATTAAACAAGTGTTGTTTTTACTTTTGAAACTTCTATCCGCGGGCAGGCGTAGACAGCCGTTATAAATGCCTACCTGTCCTAGTCACTTTTGCCCATCCACTACGAATATCAGAATATATTGCATTCCAATACGGTATTGGTCTCTTTATCCAGACCGTTGAAATAACACAAGAGTTTCGCGTTAACCAGTGCAACAACCGTGGCTTAAGTTGTAATTTATATGTTATATCTTCCACGTATATAATAACTAGCCTTTGTTTCTTTCAATCGGGTGTTACTGGACACGTTGAATCAATAATATTGCAACCATTAATGAAACCAAATCATTGGAAAAGTTACCACCCTCTATTTTATATAATTCTTTCCTATTAATCGAACACCGCCTCAATGCCGAGTTGGCAAGGAGTTTGTATCTTACGTTTGATTGTGCAAAACTAGGTTCAACTGACGACCCTTGCTATTGTGCTGTTCGGCATAATTACTGAGTGGTAGGTAGAGTCCCAAAGCCCAAATGCCCGGTGGAATACCACCCCATTAAGCTATAGGCTTCGTGAAATGATTGCAAGAAGTCATTGACCATCCTTCGGAGCTTGGCTGATCGACCTTGTTGAGAAAGAATAGCACCCCAGGGCACTGACTCAGCGCGAAAGGTTCTCCTTTCCTGGGAGAAGTAAAATACATAAAAAACAAAAATATATAACTACACAGTTTTCACACAAGGTTTATTTATCCATCGTGAGTAGTGAGTATATATAATAACCTTGCCCGGAAAAACAAATTATTATGGACAATTTAACAAATCTCGGATATGGGCCGATGGAGAGACTTGCTAAATAAGGCCAAGAACGGATCCCGGTTGTAGTGCCGATGATGATGATGAGTAAGTGAGTAAATGATATTTATAATTAGACAATAGCGAAATTCCAGCATCTCTTCTTTAAATTAATAAAACGAAATCAAAGCTCCAACAGAACTTATTGCATCTATGCGATTCTACTTACGTAAAGGAAAATAGAATCGACCGAAAGCTCCCAATGACACACACCTCACAACAGAAAAGAAAGCAGAAAAGGGGAAGAATCGCCAAAGCAGCTATGCAGGGGTGTCATGTGGAGACTGCATATCAACTTGGATTGAACAGGGACAAGGATCGTCCTGGCCTTCGCCGGGTTGCAAGCAATCAGTGACTTTGCCCGTATGTTGGCTCCCACCCCCCGTAAATGGATGATACCTGTGTTGAGTTGTTATTTTTTGAAAAATTTATTTTAGTTTACCCGGACTTGGGGAGACGGTGTCTTTTTGTTCCGCTGGTCTTCAATGGCAGGATTGGTCCTTCCGCTTCAGTGCAGTGCGTGCCTTTGATATCTTCGATGGCTCGCTTCCTTCGCTTGGTTTCCTTGGTAGTAAGTGACTTGGGATGGCCGTCTAGTAAGGCAGTGGTACCCAATGCCTTGGCCGCGGGTGTAGGTGGACCCGCAGTTATTACCGGTGATGAGTGTAACCAGCAATTATTTCCGGTGACGAGTGTAACCAGCAGTTATTACCGGTGATGAGTGTAACCAGCAATTATTACCGGTGGTGAGTGTGACCAGGGGATAGTATTAAATTAAAGAATTTTTATTCCACAATACTTGTTCGTACCTCGGTTCCTCTGGATTTCTACTCATACTTTGACCATAGGTTCGTCCTCCTGGAACCTTACTGATCGCGAAGTAAAAATGTGCCGCCCTTTTATACCCTGGGTCATCGGGTTTGTCAAATTTTATTTAAAAATTCCAAGAAGCACAAACAAAATTTGGTGTGCTTCAATTGGAATAGGATTCCGGGAAGTTCTTAGGAATTTATTTGAGTAAATTCCCTGAAGGAGAAATCATAAAATGCATTTAGAGTTAAGCATTTCATGATGTTAGGATTATTAGGAATTGAATCAATGTACGACAAATGGACTTTGGTTTAATTTTGTCGTGCATCTGATTCAATTGGGAAACATGATTTGGATTACGGGTAAGGGTAAGATAATTAGGAGGAATTAGGAATCAATGTGCGACAAATTAACTTTTGGTTTAACTTGTCGCTCAATGATTCACTATGGGAATAACGTTAAGATTATAGGAAATATTGGGGATTTGGATGGCAGTAGTGATTTAGGATCACTACACCTGCGTCGAAACCAACGAACCTTCATTTTTTGCACTCGTATTAATTCGACTCTTAATTAAAACGACCATGTATTTGAAGCGATAAAAATGTATGAGATGTTTTACAGTTGCATTGGTTTAATTTGTGGTGCACATGATTCAATTGGGAATAATGATTGGAATTATGGATAGGGGCAGGATGGGTATGGATGATTGCTTTATGGTGCAGTAATGTGGAATTGGGTGAGAGTAATGATTTTGGATCACTACAGATCTTAGAAATATTAACTTCCTTATTTAATAGAACTCTTTGTTTGCCCAAGCCTTGGGCGACTGTATATACTGCCATTCGTAATTTATCGACGGCACATGTTTATTAGTTGGGATGTGTGTATCACGATTCTAAGAAATTTGTGTTTACACAAGTGACAATTCGTGTTCCACGAACCACGGCTAGTTGTGTATATCGTATTAGCATAAAATCCACGTACTTTATTATTTTATGGGTGTCATTTTAGATTTTTTTTCATATCCAAGTAGCTGAACTGTATCATTTCCTTGTGTTTTTACGCGGTTTAATGTTCATGTACTTTTACAGAATATCTACTAATAATTTGATGTATTTATTTACACAGAAATTCTGTTCAACACGGAGATATTCGAAGGGCTCACCGTAGACCTACGGACAAAATTTAGTAATATAGCACGATAATAACATTTAGAATGTCAGCAACACGTTTAGCAATGAAGAAAACGTTTTTAGTTTGTATTCTTCGTTTATTTACTCTATACATATTTCGTTTTTTTTTCTCTAACTCTTTTATTGTTACGTTATTGTGAGTATTTGTATTCTTTTAATCTTATTATTAATTGTATTGTTTTTATTTATTGTTTTTTTAATTACATTATTAGTTTAATTTATTTACAGAGAGAATTAGAATTACAGCCACGACACTGGCCCATTGGTTGTTGTGTACAACAAACTACTTGACCCGGCCATTGTAGTACACGATGGCAACCGCATGTTGAATATCTTATAGGTACACGCAGTTGTTGCCATTGTTATCTAAAATAGGATCGTGCACGTCCTTTCAAGAGTCAAACCATTTTCCATCCACCTCCTGACGTTTTATCAATTACCTTCGATTTATTTTCCTATTTATTGTTGTCCTGGGACACACGGTCTGTTCAGTGGTGATATGTTGTGCTCGTTATGTGTTGGTCCTTGTTCCATCCGTTGGGTCGATACCTCGTCCTTAATATGCTTATCTGATGAACGTAGATAAATCAAAAATTTAGATATTTCCGGAAATAGAAAATGTGAAATATGACGAAGTTCGATGACCGACGAAGGATTGAATGGCGGCAGTTCAATTTTCAATGATTTATACTGTGGGCCACAGGAAGCGGATGTGGTATTAGTTATTGCGCGTGTAGATAATAGATACTTCAAATGGACTCTACACCAATTCCGCTAACAATTCCATTTTAGATCGAACCACTGAATACATGGAATGTACTGAGATAACGGTGGTCCGCATCCTTTTTGCATTTTAAACAAAATTTTTGCAAATTGAATCTGTGACTGAGTGTATTTGATTTATGGTGGAGGCATAAAGTTGGCGCCCGGTGCAGACTTGCTCCGGACAATAATAAAACAAAATGAGAAAGAAAAAACCACTGCCACTTGATAGAAGTGACCAAATTGGGAAATTAGAACCAAATGATTAACGTGAAAGGATACATCAGATTTAGGCAACCACACATTTGATTGGCAGATACAGTGGCTAGGACATCTGAGTTTATTAGGATACATTTGAGGATAAAATTTCAGTGTTTAATTGAACATTGTTTAGGTATAATGTATTTCATAATGTTCTGGATTTTACAGTGATTGTGATGTTAACAGCTATTTCAGTCACAGCCTTGTGAGAAACTGGATAATTTATTGGAATGAATAATGACAACCGACATCATCAATTAATTGCCTAGTCAAATGGATTTTATATTTTTAAGGATATCTTGCTTGATATGATTATCGTCCTCAGATTTTTGCGATATGGTTATTTTGGAAATAAAAATAAAACCAATGGGTTGGTAGATGCCAGAAAACAATAAATCAATATAAGTTTAACTACTACATCATTTATTATTATAGAACCATAATCATGCCGATTGTTCTATACGAATGCAAAACATGGGCTCTCACACACTGGGAAGGAAACAAAGTCCGCGTATTCGAGAATAGAGTTTTAAGGAGTATCTTTGGCGGTAAATATGACTAGGAGGCAGGACAATGGACGAAACTCCACAACCACGAATTGGAAGAGCTATACCGCAAACCTACAACAGTGAGAGTAATCAGGTCGCGAAGATTAAGATGTGCCGGACATGTGGCACGAATGGGCAACGATAGAACAGTGCGTAGAATTCTTGACGGTAGACCAACGGGAAAGAAAGTGACAGGATGGACACAGCGGAAATGGGAGACCAAGATTAGGTTTGACCTTGAGGAAATCGGATGGGATGGTCAACCGTGGAAGGAGAGTGCACAGGACCGGGAGCGATGGCGGAGCCGACCCGGTGAGGCTATGAACTTCCGGGTTCCTATAGGCCAATAGATAATAGTATAGTATAGTATGATTTAACTACTATTTTACATGAATCAATAATAAGTCTATCAACACCCTCGATGGCACGTATGTCAGTGAACACACACATTCTTGATAGAAAACTGACGAAGGAACCGAAATAGACGGAACCAACTACACTGATTGGAAAATATTCAGAAACAGCTTAATCAATTTGGATGTGAGTTAAGAATAATGACGAACTTAACCAATGTGCATACGATTTTATCAACCATTTTCTCTTGGAAGTTCTATTAGAAACTCCACTACCAAGAGACAAACCCGAATAGGAACTCAGCTGAGATTAGAAATCTAGTCAAGAAAGAGCGCCAAACCAAATATATATGGCACCTATATACACACCCCGATGACAAAAAGAAGGTGATATAATAACGTGAGCAATCTAGTTAACGTTTTAATTAGAGAACTTACCAACATAACTGTTTCATTGAATATATGAGTGGAGTGGGTCTGGAGGCAGACAAGAATTGCTCACTGTGGAATACAACTTGAAGATTTAAACGACCTTTTGTCCAAGTGCTGCCAATCAAGAGTACTTATTCAATCCCTTAGACCGAAATATGTAACTAACTGCTTCCAAATGGCACAGATAATTATGCGGAAAAATGTGATAAGCCAGCAGAACAAGTAACAGGATATAGACCTATTTTACTGCTTATATTGATATCCAAATTGTTTGAGAAACTATTACTAAAGAGACTGAAATCGGTCGTGAATATCCCTGTCTTTCAATTCGGCTTCAGGCACAAGCACTATATGGTGGTGTATCATGAACTTCTAAAACCTGGCGAAACTGTTGATGCGCCATGCTACCGGCAACAAATGATCAATTTGAACCATGTAATAATCGAAAAACGACCATAATGGGCCACAAGACATGGAAAGGTAATGTTGTTGCATGATAATGCTCCGAGTCATACAGCAAAACCCGTCAAAGGAACAATAAAAGCTCTCGGCTGGGAAGTATTACCCCACCCGCCGTATTCACCAGACTTGGCTCCTTCCGACTACCATTTGTTTTCATAGATAGGACAAGCATTGGCTGAGCAGCATTTCAATTCCTACGAAGAAGTCGAAAATTGGGTCTCCGAATAGTTTGCCTCAAAAAACGGCCGGTTTTATTGGCGTGGTATCCACAAATTGCCAGAAAGGTAGTCGAAATGTGTAGAAAGCAATGGCCAATACTTCGAATAAAATGTTTTTTTACTTTCCCAAAAAAAATTTGAAAAAAGCACACTTCAAACCGGTACAGCTGGTAGAGACAATGCTTCTACTGATGGGCGATTGTCAACAAATCCCAGAAACCCATATGTAAAACGGAATACCCTTTCCATCCAGCAATCTGGATCATCTTAGTGTCCTTCGTCCCACGTATCTGCAGACACATTCCCCTATCAACCGACCATTAACAGAAATACTATGCGATAACAAAGCGACCAAGATAAAAACAATCTTCCGTTCTCTCCTTGAGCATGACTGAAGAGGCGCTAGTAGGCATTTTTCGCGACTCACTCTCCGAATACGTTCAAGCGGTCTTCTCCACGCAGTCAGATTTAAATTTGGATTACCTCGTAAAACAGGCAAAAACGGTAATGGCTACAGATCGTTCATGACTAAATTTGCAACAACCTCAGCGGTCCAGCAAACACAAATGCAACAGCAGCTAGCTCAACAACTTCACGAACAACAATACCCGAACCAGCAAACCGTTATACATCGCCGAAGTCAGTCACACCCAACTCAACCGCCACACGTGCAGCAATGCCCAGGTTAGCATCCCACAGCGCAACACATGTATGCAGCCTATTGGAACGACGACTTTACGAAAATGTGCTTGAGAATCCAGCAGCTGGAGACACAGCCGCGGACTTGGAAAATCATGATTGGCAGACTCAGGTCCACAAAAACGCATGTATAGGTCACATGGAAACTCGCGACACCAGCACAGCAGGGCGCACACGCCAACGGACACTAACTCTTCTGGCACATATTGGTCCATAACCATTTCGAAGCAGATGTCAGGAAATACCAACAACCCAGCACTTGGCTGCGATCGCACTCTGGGCCGTTCATTTCTTTAAAGTAAGACTGCCGAACGCCAATCAAGCGCAAACGTCCGGCACCCTCCAAATAAGTCGTTTGTTGATCCGGAATATAAGTTTAAACGTGGACTTTACAGTCGACACAGGTGAGGACATCTCTGCCCTCCCTCATTACTACGCACCCGCCTAATACGAGGGTTGCCTCTTATGTTTAGGGATTTGGCAACCCTAGTGTTGCAATCCGGCAATTGACAGCTCTGTCGTAAAGTTGGACATTTTTGAGGTTATACGCACTCAGAACGTTTTGACATACGAGCGCTATTTGTGTTGTTTACAGTAACTTAAAAGATTCATCTCGGCCCAAAAATGGAATTAAATCGTCAACATTTTCGTGCGATTATTTTTTACAACTTTCGGCGGGGATTAACTCAGCAACAGTGCATGGATAAACTTAATTCAATTTTTGGCGATGAAGCTCCATCAAGGACCAGTGTTTATCGATGGTATGGTGAATTCAATCGTGGTCGTAGTTCACTCCAAGATGAATTTCGTGAAGGTCGTCCAAAATCAGTTGTTGTTCCGAAAACCATTGATGCTGTGCGCGAACTGATATTGGAAGATCGTCATGTGACCTATCGTGAGATTGAGACAACCTTAGGCGTTAGTGGGACCAGCATACATTCAATATTGCATAAACATTTGACTGTCAAAAAAATTTGTTCGCGTTGGATCCCACACAATTTGTCAATCGCCCAAAAAAAGGCTCGTGTCAATTGGTCGAAAGAAATGCTCAAAAAATACGGTCGCGGTGCTTCGAAACACGTCTATGACATCGTGACAGGTGATGAATCGTGGATTTACGCGTATGAGCCCGAAAGTAAACAGCAGTCGACTGTCTGGCTGTTTCAAGATGAGCCAAATCCAAAAAAGTTGTTCGCGCACGAGGCACTTCCAAGCAAATGGTCGCCTGTTTTTTTTTCGGAAAAACTGGACATGTCGCAACCGTACCACTAGAACAACGCAGAACAGTCAATTCTGAGTGGTACACAACCATTTGTTTGCCAGTTGTCTTCCAATAAATCAGGAAAACCAACCGCCGAAGACGGATCACTCTTCACCACGACAATGCGAGCTCTCACACATCGGCTGCGACAACTGCATTTTTGAGCACCCAAAACATCGATTTGATGGGTCATCCGCCGTATAGTCCTGACTTAGCACCGAATGACTTCTTTTTATTCCCGTACGTAAAAAACAAACTGAGAGGTCAACGTTTTTCGACACCTGAAGAAGCGGTTGCTGCATTCAGAATGCATGTGTTGGAGATACCTCAATCAGAGTGGCAAAAGTGCTTCGACAATTGGTTCAAACGCATGCAAAAGTGTATAGATCTTCATAGGGAATATTTTGAAAAACAATAAAGTGATTTTCGATGATCAATATTTGTTTTTGTTCTCTAATCCCGAAATATAAAAGGCAACCCTCGTATCACGTCCCAGGGGTGATTTTTCATTCCTGAAAGAAGAAACTCGTTCATCATCGAACATCATTATCACCATCCGTGGTGGTGGTCGAAATTCAGTTCGACGGTTGTCGATTGTGTGCCGCCTTATTTACATAACACATCTGGCGCGCAGGCCGAAAGATATCCTGCAATTTGAATGGACGTATGGTTCATGGGTTTTGTTTGACTTTTGTCAATACACCCGAAATCCATTAGATCTTTCTAATGGGTGTGAAATACAAAAAAGGCACCGTGGGATAGGAGTAGTTCCCTTGTAGGTTTTAAACCTCATACATTTTTTGAATTATCTCGTTGAGATAATTACGGTTGCCGTATCTTTTGTTTGCCGATAGATTTGGTGGTCTTCGTGGCAGACCACCCGCACGTGCATCCGTTGGTCGGCTAATTTGCTGGCGATAACAAATCCTTGTAACGCCATGTAGATGTTCAGGATTTCAGAGGTGCAGTGCTGGAGTGCGGCGCATTTCAATCTTTGGGAATAAGATGAATGGATGCTTTTACCTTTGTTTCAGGTATGCTACAAACGACTTGTTGAGCTTGATATTGAAAGCTTTTGGACGTTCAGTTCCTTGCTTCTTTTTATATCGGGTTCGCATTTTGCAGCTTCCTATGGCCCTTGTTACAGGTATGATTAGGAGCTTTGGGACACGTCTGTGGGCACGTGTAATGATAAGATAAGTATGTTCCTTGAACCCCAAGTCAGCAGTAAAGATACCTTCGGACTATTTGAATTCAAAGTAATGACCTATGTATAGATGCTGGCAACATGACAAACTTGCTGATCTCCTCTTCTTAAGTATCAACGTAAGTGACAGTAGTTGTATTTAAATAACCGAAGTGCATGTACATGAAATAAAAGAGATATGTACAATATAATGTGAGAAGTGCATGTGTTTTATTTCTTAAACAGAAAATACAATAATGGGCTTTGGTCTCAGAATTGCAGCACAAACATTTAATGCTACATCGACGCGCCTCGTGTACTTGACTTCTGCTATGCGTACGTCGATGACATCAAAGAACTCGAACATTACTCCCACTTGAGACAGGTGTTCGAATGCCTCCGATAGTTCGACCTGCTGATTAGTTCAGACAAGTGGTACCTCGAAGAACTGCAAGTCAATTGCCGGGGCTACTGCATCAACGGGCAAGATGTTTACCCACTATAAGATAAGGTGGTCGCGTTGATGTGTCCCACGCACTGCACCATACGAGCTGACATGAAATGGGTATTAAACTTTATTAGGGAGCCCGTACACCTTCTTACTTAAATTAATTTAAGTGCAATTGAAAAATAGTATTCAGTTGCCATTGTTAAGATTATACTACGCATATCCAATAATGTATATTGTTAAAAAAAATTATTTGAACAGAGATGCCAATAGAACCATTCTCTCACTTTTCTATTCTGTTTCTGAGCACTGCAGCAGGTTCGATAGCTTTCGAACGTTCCCAATTTATTCCCATATAATTCGACGGTTATGATTGAAATTACTCGTATAACCACTGCACCGTCGAAAAACACGCAACCTTTTCAATAATTATAAGCTCTAAAAACGCCTCTTATATATTGAGTTTCTTCAGTTACACTGAATACCTTTCTACAGCCAAATTTTAACTGTAACAACGTCTACGATTTCTGTAAGGATTCTCGTCTTCAATAAGTAATGTTATGCAAGACAAGTACCAACGTTTTAACGACTCTGCACGGGAATATTATTCATTGACGGTAGTCAACTGTCATAAGTAAAATTATTTTTGCTTCTTTTATAATTCACAGGTAGTTTATACAAAGCGTATTCCATACTGACGGGAATTCTCTATAGGCTTCACCTTTCTGTTACACATACACATCGAGTAAAACGCTGATTATCCGCCAAAGACGTAATCCGCGTTTACTACCACCCCGTAAACCGACTGGTCTTGTACGATCCTGTGGGGGGCAATGCCGTGACACCGACATGGGCACCTAGTTCTACTTCAACCCCACGAATCACTAAAGGTTCCGCCAAATACGAAAGGACTGTGTTCGCCGCAAAACGATCGCCATAGCAGAGAAGAAAACGCCAAACACTGGAGAAAGGAAACACTCTAGAACACGATTTTTATTGTCAATTGTTGTTATTGCTGGTGATTTATTGTTTACATATTGTTCTATTTTAGGTAAAAATATTAGATTGACTTTAGTCTGCTTTGATTATTGTTTAAATGTTCTATTCTATAGTTACTTCACATCATCATCATCATCGGCACTATAACTGAGAACCGGTCTTGGCCTTATTTAGTAAGTCCTGAGGCTTGTTAAATTTTCCATAATGATTTATTTTTTCTGGGCAAGGTCATTAGTCTTGCGCCAGAGGCTCCCCGACGGGGAATCGAACCCCGGTCTCCCGGGTGACAGGCGGGTATACTAACCACTATACTATCGAGGAGCCCATAGTTACTTCACACTCGACACAAAAAAATTCACTTATTACATTAAATGCGCAGACGACTCGCGGGACTTGATCTCGCTTTTCGGTGTTGACATACCGTACCGGCGCCGGTACGGTGGATGGAAGGCGACCCGACCGCCTTACTGGTTGAATTACGACTCCATCGAGGGTTGGAGTCTGGCTCTTGATTCAGCCTCGACTCGGTGGTGATGGATATCCTCTCCGCTAAGGATATGTTGTTACTTACCACAAGAGAGACGTAAAGTCTCTCTCTGTGGAACAGAAAACCAGATCTCGTAGTACAGATCATGGTGGTATACACGTATGTGTGTACATGGGTGCAAAGCCATGAGAACGAAACTGAAACAAAGAAAGGACATAATGTGCATCCATGAGATGTGAGTTCGGCTAAGCAAACAAGCCTAATCTCATTAGATGCTAATTGGGTTTGTGTTTGCTTATGTGAGAAGGTCAATGGTAAATGGATCCAGGAATATGTAGTACAAAGGGAATTTATGATCTGAGAGTTCAACTGAGTAAACAAGTTACAACTCATTAGATGGTAGTGCATTTGAGATACTTCAATGGTTTGAATTGTTTGCCGTATCGCCTGAATGCCTGCTGAAGGACAGCGTTCTTTTGTTTGTACGTGGTACATGCTAGGGAATTAGTTTCAGTGTCTATTGCGCTAATTGTATGCAGATGAGTTGAACTGTTTGTCGTTGGGTAAAAGGGTCGCCAGCCAATGTATATGTAGGTAAATTTATTGTACACATGTTGAGGCTGCGAATAGCAAACTCAGGGTTAAGATTCCATGATCATGCGGTTGCATTATATGTGAACCGATGAGTTTTCTTTCAGGGAATTTATGATAAGTTTGAAGAGAATTCTTATAGGGAATTTTTAATTCGAATTAATGAATGAAGGTAAGAATTCTTTTCCAGAAGCTTTTAGCTAAATACATTTGGTCATTTGTTGCATGAAGCATTTACAGGTGCTTAATGCGGTTGCATTAGCAGAAAGTTATGATGGCTGGGTTGTAGTTATGGGGGTTCTTCGGGTAAGTGTACAGTGAGGTTTGGCGGAACCGTCACAATCCCATTCATGCCTACCCCAATTCCATGTATTTAGAGGCCGAATGCACTGAGACATTTTTCAGATATGGCGAAACCGAACCTAACTTTCTCGCGGATGTGGGTAATTCTGCCAGAACTCAAAGATACGTCGAGGGATATACTCATCCTTTACGTTGTCTCTCATTCCCTCATAAAGTGTCGAATGACCTAAAAGCTTTCGGCCGCTGCATTTATTCCAGAACGTTATCACATCTTCAACTTAGTAAGCCCGTCCTCAACAAGTTTTTTTTTCCGTTTTTTAAACCCCCACCCTTACCCTCTCCCAAAACCGACAGTATAACACCCCCTACCCTGTTTTATCAGAAAGTAAGAGGTCTTCGCTCAAAGACCCAATCCATTTTGAAAAACTCCCATGCCTACTTGTCGACATTTTCGCTGTAAGTGAAACGAACTTAATCCCCAGCATTCATAACCAGGAACTGTTTCCCCCCACGTTCACCATCTTCAGCGATGACCTCCTCAATCATAGTGTCGACTTTTCCCCTAGTCGACGAATGCTCATCACTATCCACAACAGCCTCGAGTCGTCATTTGTCGCTTTCCCTACCTCCTTTAAACTGGAATTTGTGACTATCAAAATCATTCTTCCTCGGAAATCAATCTTTGTCATGTTCTTATATATCTTGCCACTCCAGCCCATTGAAATTTACGAGCTATCTTTTAATGCTATCGACCATATAATAAAGCTGAGTAATTGCGATGATGACATCTTCGTCTTCGGAGATTTTAATCTTTCACAACTCAATTGGGTTATATCCGGCGATCATTCACACTTCACCTTCTACCCCACCTCGGCCCAGGAATGCCTCTTCATTTATCGACTAGATGATTCTTGTCTCTGTCAGATCAGCAACGCTCGAAACCTCTGGGGTAGGTAGCTAGACCTCATCTTCACAACAGACCATATCAATACATGCGTCTCACACAGCCCCTTCGTCCTTACATCTATTGAACACTACCATTATCTCTTCTCGTGACCTTCTTCCGAGAACACTCGCCAATGTCCGCCCCCACCCTCCCCCACAACACTACACCTAAGATTTCCATGAAGCTAATTTTCGGCTCATCAACGACTACCCATGCCGCCTTTCGTTCAACTACGATCACCTATCCACTGAATATGATTGTGGGGGGTGTAGGGGTTTTTAAATGTGAATTAGTTATTCCCCTTTCTTTATGTTATGTGCCGGCACGGACACGGGTTCACATGTAGCCCCACTGATTACTGCTGCGAAACGTCCACCAAATTAATAGAAATGAAACACTATGATGTGGCTTGTAATCAAAGTTTTTATTTTCAACGCTTCCCTTTTAAACTTAAATATCAAACTGTTAAAAAGCTTTGTAAACTGTTTCAAAATCTTGTTGAATCACTTGTGACTACTAAAACGTAAAATTCAACCACAAAACGATTGAGTCCAAACTATCTGCGCGTTCCTTTCTTTGATTAAATGTTTGTTAATTTACTCATCTGTGATACTAAAACAAAAATTAAGCTACACAGTAATTCACTTCGAATTGTTTACCTTAGGTATACAGACAATTCACTCCGCATTGCTTAAATTATTTCTCTAAACGAACAAACTCGACGAATTTTTCCGCTATTTGTTAACGACTTTTGATGCGCGACTTGCATTCGACGGTGGTTGACCTACGACTCGTGTGTACCCGTTAGGGGTTGAAGCTCGACTCACGGCAATGTTTGTGACCGTCCCCGGCGGCGGTTGAATTTCGACTCTCCCTCAATGACTGGTGTAAAGTCGGTCGTCTGCTAAGGGTGGTTTTCATTCTCGAGAGAGACGTGTAGTTTCTCTGCATGAGGACCAATCAGAGAGGATCTCTCTGAAGAAAATGTGCTGCGCACGTGTGTGGTAGGAAACCCTGGCTGACAGGGGCACCGGTAAGGTTCCCTATGTATGTTGCATGTTAGGAGTTCTTCTCAGAGAAGTTATATTGATGCATTATCTGCATGAAAAGATGATTTCTGGAGATGCATTATCTGCATGATATGACGGTCGTGCGAAGGGTAATGTTTACCGGTGGTGTAGGCCAACAAAAGGAGTTGGGGTTGGCGTTGTGTGTGGTTTGTGGGTGAAATTGTGGTTGGAATTGTGATGGGTCCTCAGCGCGATATTAGAAAACCCCCACACCACCACCGACTTATATACCGATATCCTTTACTCTATTCTAGAAAAAAAAAACATCAACCTCTTCCCCTTCATGGTACAATCACAAGCTTCGCTCCCTGTGTAATAAAAGGAATGTTGTGGACCATCTTCTCTCGGAATCGAACTATACCTGACTACTCCAACTTTCTTGACTGTTACCTCCAATTCACGAAACTTTTCAACACTCTTTATCGCAACTATCTTACCAAAACTCAGAACAACCTCAAAAACGACCCCAAAACCCTCTTCCAGTTCGTCAATCATAAACGTAGATCCGACGGTCACCCCATATCCCTCACCTTAAACTCTCATATCTCATCTGATCCTGTTACTATTGCTAACTTCTTCGCCACTCACTTCAATCAGTCATTCACTAATGACTTCTTTGTTCCTGACCCGTCTTACTTCAAGTACCTACCTAACTTTTCCCTCGGGCCCTTTCTCCAGAACCCTTTTGATCCGACCTTAATTAAATCTAAGCTACTGGAACTCAAAGACGAGTTTACACCAGACCCTGATGGAATCCATGCAATCCTCCTCAAGAAATGCTCTTCCATTCTCTCAGCTCCCCTCTCACCGGTCTTCCATCTCTCACTCCCCCAAGACGTATACCCCCACATTTGGAAACCCTCCTTCATCACCCTCATCCACATGAAGGCTCCCAAAAATGATGTCGCGAACTATCGCCCCATCATCCTATTTACCAAGATTCTCGAAAACATTTCTTTTTTTTTTTCTAACGCTTGTACTAAGTGTAATAAACGAGGGTTCTGCTCTCATTAAACAACAACGAATCTCTCAGTTTTCGTTGCTAATCTTTTATTTCACCAAGGCAACATGGTTTTCTCAATGGCCGATCAACTACAAGCAACCTCGTTGAATTCACTTCCTTTACACTCTCCGCACTAGAGGAAGGTTACGAGGTCGATATAGTCTCGATTGACATCAGTAAAGCATTCTACAAAATCTCACACAATCTAATCTTCTTCAAATTGTCCACCCTTGGCTTCGAACCTGGGTTGCTGAAATGGATTTCTTCCTATCTAAAGGAAAGACTTTATACCGTTCAGTTCAGGTCCATGATATCCAACCCCTTCCTTGCCGCCTCTGGTTTCACCCAAGATAGCCACCTGTGTCTTCTCCTTTTTATACTTGCCACTAATGCCATCGATAAGGTCATTAAGAATTCCAGCTTGTCCCTATACGCTAATGATACCAAGTTATACAAGATCATCGAGTCACCTCTTGATTCTGCACTGCTGCAATTAGACCTTGACAGCTTCTCGACTTGGTGTGACAAAAATTGCGTTGTACTTAACATCGCCAAATGCCAATCTATAACCTTTTTGCGTAAGCGTATTCATTGATCCTCACGTTCCTATACCCTTCATAACCAACCCCTGACCATTGTCCAATGTATTCCAGATCTTTGGATCCTTTGCGACAGGGAGCTTAACTTCCTCTCTCACATTGATGAGACGATCCGGAATGTCAATTCTGTCCTCGGATTCGTGACAAGGATTATAGCGTTTTGCGACGATAGTGAAAAAGTGTGATTCGAACTGAAGCTATGACGGTTAGAATCACTAAAAAATAAACCAATGCTCAACACATCAAGCTACTGTCGCGTGTATGAATTCGACTTTTAAACTCAAGTACACTCAACTGATGTGGAATTGTTATGTTATCGCTATGGCATGCGGCTCTGATGCTTTTGCTTATTCGAATTTCCTTTGGGTGTTCTTCACTATTTGCTTGCATAATGTGTGTGTATTTGTGAGAAACGCCACAAGATGGTCTAAGGAGTTCTCCGACCCTTACGTTACTCGATACCTTGACCTTACCCCCGTCCGCCCACTGTTTGAATATGCTAGCCAGGTATGGTCTCCTTATCAGAAGATCTATATCTGTAGAATCGAAAGTATTCAACGTCGATTCCCCCGGTTCGCTCTCCGACGGCTAGGATGGAAAAACCCCTTAGATCTTCCCCCTTAAATTAACCGCCTCAAATTAATCAACCTCTGAACCTTTGAGGAGCGCGGGGTCGTGGCTGACATAATATTCGTCCATCGGGTCCTTTGCGGCTCGGTTGACTGTGCGTACCTCTTTAACTTAATTCCTCTGAACACAAACCCTCGAAATACGCGTAATCCCCGCCTTCTCAACACCCCCCACCGGACCTCGTATGGTCTCAACGAACACCTTTCGTGTATGCTGAAAATTGTCAACTCCAATTCCATTTTTTTCGACCTCGAACTCTCTACACATACTCTCAAACACCGCCTCCTAAACCATTCTCACCACGCTTCCACACTCTATTATAACCTGTCACTACATCTCGCCCCTTCTACCGCCTTCTTAATTTGTCCTGGTTCCTTAGGTTAAGCCTAGTTAAGATATTTCTTAAGCTCTCTAGCTTGTAACTTAGATATATTTTAGTTATAGGTAATTATGATGCTTGAATTAAGCGAATAAATGGGGTGGTTGCCCCACCAAACTTAGCAACTTCACATTTGAGAGACTCCATCTGGGGCTTACAAATGTTAAAATTGTATCTATGCGGAGTGCAACTGTATTTTGTCGCCCGGAGAAAATTGTTTTATTATGCTAAATATTGTAATTCGTTGAACTTTGAAATAATTGATAACTAGTAGAGACAACGTACAAAAGTTTTGATACCTAAAGAAGGTGGCTTAAATACCAGCCTACTAGCTCCGACCTTAGCGTTTGATGTTTTCATTTAGTTCCCCTCACACTCGAACCAATCCGCAATTAATTAGCGTTCGGTGAACAACTACATAAACACCAGGTTGGATTTCGAGATAAATTTACCTCCGGCAACAATATATTACCTATGTTTGTGTGATTTGATATTAAGATCATCCCTGCCATTCGACAGTATCAACTGAAAACCCCACAGTAAAGGCAGATACTTTTACATATGCATCTTAGCTCCGTATTTGATCATCGTTATTCATTACCCGAAACATCCTTGTTATTATCCTTCCCTTACGTCTTTGCTTCAGCCGCAGTAGTATGCTAATCGCTCCTGGCAAGCGTGTAATTATTATTGATTCAATCACATTGGAAATGTCGCAGTCCTTCCGTATAATTTACCCTTTACCATTAGGCTACAGGATCGGAAGTATCGGGTCTGCTCGTCCTCTGAAGTCAATATCGTCTTGTATAACCTGAACATCTTGACCTCAGTTCGGTTGTGACATCTGGACAGGACACTGAAATATAATGAGTACCGTAAGTAAAAGGAGCAATGAGTCACATTGAACTCAGTGACAGGCAAATTACTTTTAACCAATCGTTTGGCTGCCTCACTTTGTCCTTCATGTCCTGGTTGTCCTGCTCACTGTTGTGGGTAGTTATAATTTGCATTAAGTGGACTGGAAAATGATGGTAAACCGGTGAGGCATTTGGTCAGATTTTTATTTTTTTTATCTTGTCGTTGTATGGAACTCTAGTGTGGGAAGGGGATTTGTGTGGTTCGTCAGTTCATGTTGACATCGTTCTGAGTTTGTGGCAGGTAACTTGTTTGTGTGAAGCTAGCAACAACTGGCTTTGAAGTGTTAGTTTAAGTGAAACTCATGAGATTTAAAGCGTCAAAAATTGATTTTTGTAGTAAATTCGAAACATGGAAGAATTGATAATATGGAATGTAAAATGTCGCAGTTAACCTTCGTAAAAGATAATTCTAAGTGCATGTGAAATATAATGACAACACGATAAGGGTTAATCTTTTCGACATTAGACTTGCTAAGCTTATTTATATGAGAAATGGGTGACCGTTTACAAAAACACATATAATTCACTTCGGAGGAAGAATTTAGCAATTCGGATGACTCAACAATCTGGAGTGATTTCGGCCAAACCATTTTCATGTTATTCCGTAGGGCACGCAGTACACAATGCAGAAATTAGTCAGTCATTCTGTATGAAAGAAAATGACTTATCGCCACATTTCGAATTTTTCCCGAAATTTAGTTTCATCTCTTTATCTGGGCAACCCAAACCATAGCTTACAAGTTTACACACGATTCAGGATAATATTAAATAAACAACACATACCACCCTCACATCCAGCATTACATCGGATAGCGTCATCCAATCCGCACACGTACTCGTGCATATCTTCATTTCCCCGGCATGGTGGCCAATATAATGATACTGTGGCGGTTCTGTGGGGTGATATTAGCAAGTATGCCGGCACGGAGACGGGTTCACTAATATTCCACAGTATTATACGAACCGTTGAAACAGTTTAATTGGAAAATCCGAAAGAAAACACGAAACTACTTTGTGTAACACTTTGTTTATATTCATTCGTATTTGAACTAAAGTTAACACTAGTAATAGTCCGATTGTTTATATAATTTTATCAAATAGTAAATGGTTGACTTATTTTTTATGAAATTGAGAGTATACAATTCCAAGACAGTTAACACTTATTTTTAGATTATTACAAGCAAATGCAGGTTTCAATGTTAACACTTTATTTTTAGATTAATGCCAGCGTCCAACTCCGACTATGATTGACACTCGAATCTGGCTTCGTGCGCACTCCGCTTAGGTTAAAACTCGTGGAGGTGCGTTTCGCAGCTATTACTCGACTGACTGACTCATGCAGAGTCCACTCTTGGCTAGGGGTGAGTTTTTGTTCTTGAGAGAAACCGAAGTTTCTCTTTTTGGTGACCATGGTGAAAGGATCTCTCTGAGTTGGTCCTGGCGAGATTACATTGGTTACTCATGCGGCGAGGTCATGGGTAAACGAAACCGAAAAAAAGGAGATGGAACAAAGGGCATCGTGTGGTGATGTGCAGGCAGCTGTGTAAATAGGCTGCATGCCATTAGGAAAACTGATGTTAAAAGCAATTCAGATACACAATGGTGATTGTGCACGGTATCTATGCCGGTGGGAAGGATCGAATTTTTTTTGTGTGCATATTTACATGCTGGTGAATTCGGTTTTTGGCGGCTAGACGTGAGATGCGAAAACTGCTTTTGTCGGTTGCACAAAAAACTGCCGTGCATGTAGATGAGCCGGGAAAATCAGCTGCGCACGTGTGTGGTGGGATACGCTTGCCGACGGGGGCGCCGATAAGGTTTCCTGATTTATGACGGTTACTTTGTGTGTCAACCGAATTATATTCAGGAAAATGTGTGTGATGCATGGGCATGGAACAATGCTCTTGGGGAGGAAGTGTTTGCAGGTGACTGTGGGTTGGTGAAGGAGGTTGGGGTTGGAATTGTGGGTGGTTCTTCGCGTGTTGTTGAAGAACTCCCACAGTTCCACGAACCGCACAACCACAGTAGGCTGAAACACCTGTCGTTCTACCAAGGAACATACTCGCCTTAGCTAAAACCTCACGTGGCCACAGACATGTGCCCCTTGGTCCACCCTTTCGACTAGCCAAAGATGACATTCATACTGGTGTCAACAACCCACGATGGGCCCCAAGTCTCGAGCATTTCATAAGGCCTGCACGGAGATCGAAGGACACGACCCAGTATAGAAGTTGTATATCGATCCATTAGCTGGATAAACACAAGTGGTTGGCACAACTGAGTCAGCTGTGGACAAACATCAAATCCCCGGCGATAAGCAAATTGCCGTAAAACAATCCATTGGCGTTTGACCCTACCGGAATGCACTTCGCCTAAACAAGGCCATTGCGGAGGAACAGCAATAAACTAGCTACCACTGTTCCCATAGGGCAAAATAAATACAATTATCGTAATCGACGATAATTACCACCATCCCAGAGATTGCCAAGAATAATAAACCACATACCGGAATATACACAAAAACGATTCCGCAGAAAGTGTGAAAATTCTGGTTATCCTAGGAAGATATCCGGCCACACTGGCAGCAACATCCGCATCTGTGTGTGTAGGTGCGACCGCACATCTGGCCTGCGACCAAACAGGAAATCGCGGGACACAGATAGAGGGTGTGTAGCGTCTCTAACAGATACACACACAATACACAAGCAAAATAGTGAAGAACACCGAACGAAAATCGAGTAAGAAAATACATCAGAGCCGTATACTATAGCGATAACAAAACAAGTCACATCAGTGGAATATACTTGAGTTTAAAAATCGAATTCTAAACACGGCCAGTAGACTGGTGTGTTACGCTTAGGTCCAATTTTTTGGTGATTTTAACTGTCATAGCGTCAGTTCGAATCACCCGTTCTTCACTATCATTTCAAAACGCTATAGGTGCGATCTACTGTAGGGTAGAGATTTTCGAGTAAGAGAGAATCACCAAGAAGGGAAACAAATCACCAAAAAAGAGAAAATCGGGTGAGTCGGACATACCCTAAGAAAAATTTTAGTTCATGTAAAAAATTTCGCTACAGGAGCACGGGTCCTTTTTATCGGAAAAAAAGAATCATCGGGAGTGTGTCGCGCGAATATCAGTTTGTAATAAAGTAATGACTGTTAGAATAAAAGTAAAGTTGTGTTTTTCTTTTCTAAGGACCTGTGTCGGTTGTTATTGGAGTCGCGTTTAAAGTGTTCGGCGGAACACTTCCAAAAGAGAATACAAAGTGGAAATAACTTATCAACCAAAATAACACCTATTGTTGTATATCCAATCCCGGTTTAAATCTGCTCAATTACCTTATTTATGGTGATGCACTACAACACTCTTCGGTAATAAGAAAGTAAATCCTGCACCAAACGCACCTGACGGGACTCGAAGCGAGACACTTTTTAAAAATGCTGCCATTGATACTGTCAAGTCCATCTCAGGTGACTGTTCCAAATATCGACACGACTGATTCAACAATGAGTGCAAGGCGGGTCTCACTTGAATGTCCAACCAAACACTGCATACCATCAAAAACGTAATTCGTCTAGTAACTAGAAAAAATTGCCATATATTTCATAATGTGAATAATTAAAATTTAACGTATTTTAAGGCAGGAGTCTCTGTCAGAC
Source organism: Microdon myrmicae (assembly GCA_963931805.1). Lineage (NCBI taxonomy): Eukaryota > Metazoa > Arthropoda > Insecta > Diptera > Syrphidae > Microdon > Microdon myrmicae. Next base: position 122,537,549 of record OZ007496.1, read on the forward strand.
CAGCAAGGAAAACGGACGCATTACTTCTGGCCACAATATTTAATTAATTGCCCCGATTCGCGCCGATATGTTTTCTGTGTGTTGCGGTATTCTCCAACAATGCAAATCCGTATCCACAGTGAGTGAAGAACTAACATAATCGATTTGTGCCTACCCCATTTGAAAAGTGAAAAAGTGGACAAGTGGAAAATCATTGAGGCGATACGAATACCCATTTTGCTTTGGTGTAGTGTGTATAGCCACCACTCTACGGGAAACTTCGTGAAGCTATCATGAAAAATAAAAGCGTTTACCACACGCATGTCTCCTGAGAAATGGGAAGGGGAACTCTGGCCCAATCCAGTGCCCTTACATCAGTCCTTCGGACACGCTAAAAACGGTGTCAGGCCCTATAAATGCGTGAAATGTGGGCGCCCGCATGAGGCAGGAGAATTTCAGCTCGTCAGAGACGAATCTAGTACAGCATATTGGCACAATTGCAGAAAAGTCGGTGTTCCAAATACAACATGTTCACGCAAAATCATCAAGTTCAATTACGTGATCACGTAAAACTACGACCGTGCATCCCCTTGGACGAAGACCTAAGGACACGCCTTCAATTAGCCAACTGCCGTCGGCATACTACTTGTAATGTCAACCCAGGCGGAGACCGACGGAATGTGTGAAGCAAATGGAGAAATTATGATCTAAAAACGTTCACATAGCTTCCACAAGCAACGGCCAATAGAGCTCGTGTGATTTGACCATCGTTTTCAACGACTTGTAACACAGTGCATTTCCTTGGTGAAAGATCCCTTTTTTGTTCGTCATTTGTGGCAGTTTTCCAGGGATTTCGTTCTTTAAACGCACCAACAATACCATGTAATACTTGCTATTGATAGTTTTTATCTTCTCTCATCTGGTCGATGAATATTAATGTACTACACATTCTAAAATATAGAGACCATAAACTTGCCGGCAGATTGTTGTGTGTTTGGACGCTTCAGACAGCTTTCCCCAGCTGCTGTCCACTCGGCTAACTGCCGATTTGATTCCGGGGTGAAATGGTGCATCCACGTTTCATCCTTTGCCACATACCGCCGCAAAAATACTTTTTATAGGTAGTTACGAGCACCTTCCTTCGCATAGACTCAGCATATCCTGCGTATCTCTCAACTCTCTTACAGAGAACACCAGTTTAACAGTGCGCCAGTTAAAAAGTGAAGTGACTACATATTTAAAAAGTAAAAGTATTTCAAAAGCAATTTTTGACAACAAATACAATTCCTAAGAATTCACAAACAAAAGACAACAAGGGCACATCAGTAAACTAAATATTAATGTAACAAGCGCGACAAACAATAAATATACTCGAGTTCACGCCAAAAGTTTAAATTCAATAGACATGTGGTGACCAAAATTAAAACAGTGAAGATAGTCAAAACAATGAAATTCAGAAACCAAACAAAACAAATAATAAACCTAAAAACTTAATTGTAAATACTAAGTGAATTAAAAACACATAAATTAAAATAAAACCTAAAAGCAAATATGCATATTGCAGTGAAGTGCGAAAAATAAAATAATAATCAACTATAAGAAACATAATATATCACCTCGGTCGCAAGCGCAAAAAACAAAATTAAAATATATTGCTCGTTAAGCAATCTGTATTTACCAGGTGTACCGGTATAAATGCATTAAATAAAATCAAAATAAGTGCATATAAAAACAGTTGAGTGAGGTGCAAAAAGTGTTCGAGACAATAAAAACAAAAACAATAAAAAGATAACACTTCGGTCGCAAACGCGAAAATTAAAACAAACAATATATTGCTTGTTAAGAAAGCAATCTTTAAATCGTCCTTTGGCGCGAGTGCAAGCTTACTGGCTCTTAGCAGGCGGTAGGCGAGTTCAACACAGCTTGCAGGAGAAATCAAGTCGCCGTGGTTCAAAAGGTCGACTTTGTTTTTTTAAATGAAAACAGACTGGAAAGAACCAGAATGAACACGGAGGACGATAAAAACACGACAACGCACAAACGAAAAGGCGCCCCGAAAAACTCCATTGTGACGCGAAGCAAAACCGCGAAATTGACGATGGATAAAGGAGATCAACAATTGGCGGACGACAGTGAGCTTCCCTTCCCCTCCAATTTTAACATATATGGGGCAAATAATTCATTCGCTTCTCTTGCATCCTCAGAGTCTGAGGATGAAGAGGAAGAGATAAGTGAATTGGAGGCGAAACTGGCGATGGCAAGAGCCCGATTACAAGAGAGACGCCGAAAGAAAAAAATAGCGGCGCTCGAACAAGAACAAAACCAGCAACAATTACAAAAGCTAAAGCCAAAAGTCGGCCAACAGCAACAATTTCACCATCAACAGCAACATCAACTTCAACATCAGCACCATCAACAGCAACAATCAACACAAAAGCGATCAACGAACCAGCAAGCAACACAGCAGCAGCAAAGCAACAATAACAGCGGAAAAATAAAGATGCCACCAATCAACACCATAGATGTTGACTGTAAGGAATTGGTAAGTCTTTGTAAGCTAGCCATAGGTAACAATTTTGCAGTTAAAAGACTGACGGGTAACAGGCACGCCATTCAAACATATACGGTGGCAGACCACGACAAAATTAAAGAGGTCTTAAAAAGAGCCACCGCGGAATTTTACTCGTTCACGCCGAAACAAACGAAGAGCGTAACGGTTCTATTAAAGGGTGTCGACCCTGAAATGGAACCGGAGGCTCTGCTCGAAATGCTTCAAAACCTGAAGCACGAAGATCTCGAGTTTACCGCGGTAAAACCATTCACCACACCCAAGGCAAGAAGGGAAAACCGCAAGCTACCCTTTTTTTTTTGGTGCAATTAACACCCAGCAGTAGGATTGGTGGTCTAAGAAAAATTACAGTCTTGGATCATCAAATGGTCACATGGGACAAATTAAAAAAAGGCAGAGACATCCTGCAATGTGTACGTTGCCAAAGGTTTGGTCACTCGGCGGCTAACTGTGAAATGCAGCGCCGTTGCGTAAAATGCGGAAAGGACCATAAGGCAGAAGAATGCCCTCTGGGAAAAGAAAGGGTAGAAGACAAAGCCCTTCTAAAGTGCGCAGTGTGTCGGAATGAGGGACACCCCGCTAACTATCGAGGATGTCCTAAATTCCGAGAAATAATGGCAAGAAGTGTGACCCGGCAAAAAAACACAGAGCCAGCTCGTACTACAACAATGCCCGTAACATCGCAGCGGTCGTACGCACAAGTTGCTTCGGGTGGTAGAACACCAAATCAGGCTACATCACAGGTAGCCACAAATACTCCCACACGGACTGAAACAACACCGCAAGCGGACGTGTTCGCAATCCTGCTCAATCTGCAGAGACAGATGACACAGCTACAAAGCCAAATAAAGGAGATCTACTCGCATTTGCCCAGTCTAAATAACAAGTCGATATAAACCCTCTAACCACAACATCAATAAAAGCCCTTGTCGTGAATGTAAATTCACTAATAAGAACTGAGAGAAGAGCCAATCTTTTTAACCTGTTGCAAGAGGAACAACCTGATGTACTTCTGGCGGGGGAAACAAAGTTAAACCAGAGACATAAGATAGGACATAAAAACTACGATATTATACGAAGAGATCGACCTAACGCCTCTCAAGGGGGGGGGGGTGTCGCAATCTTTATTAGAAAAGGGATCAATCATAAAGTAATATATAGTGGAGAAGTGGGCAGGTTCCGGGTGCTGGAAGCCTGTATCGTCCGCATACCCCTTCAGCAAGGAAGGGGTTTGTATGCGATTGCGGTCTACGCACCTGAGGAGCACCAACAAAACCTATTTATAGCTGAGCTCGAGACACTCTTTCGATGCTTACAATTGCACCTGGACAAAAATTACTTTATCCTAGGGGGAGATATGAACGCCAAGCATAGAAATTGGGGAAATTATATATCTAATGCCAGAGGAAATCAGTTGGCTGGTTGGTTAGATCAGTATCATATTGAATATAGAACTGACCTGCTAGCTACGAAATATCCATCGTTCCCCAGAGGTAGATCGTTCTTAGATATCTTGCTAATCGACTCACGACTGAGATTACTTAACACCAACAGACGAAACACAAACTGTTTACGGACAATTGAATACGACAGCGACCACTGTGCATTCACGGCAGTAATAGAGCTTCCGAACGAGCTCGCAGATCTGGAGGAATTCGTGATCCCGCAACCTTATAACTACAGGGCAATGCGATGGCCGCGGTTCACCAGATCATTAACAAGAGAACTGCGTTCGAATGACTTGAATCTGCCAGTAAACAGAAACCTGACAAATGACGAAATCGACAAATACATTCAACAAATGGACGAAACCGTAAAACGAACAATGGACAAAACAGTTCCCAAAACAACAGTTACAGATCACATTAACATGTACAGAAACGCAACAATAAACGCACTCCACAAGAAAAAGAGCAGACTGCTATCGAAATTAAAACAATTACACAGACAGTTTACAGACAGACAAGACCAGGAGATAATATCACTGAAATCTCAATTAAAAAACCTCCAACAATTACTTAAAGCTAATTATAGATTAGCAACAAATTTGTATTGGAACAACAGAATTCGAGCTATAAAAACTAATAACCCGAATATGTTCCCACAAATAAATAAAATATTCAGGAGAAATAATCAAAACGAGATTCAGTGTCTCCAAATTCCACGTACCGAGGTAAACAAGCAGCTGCTAACCAACATTGGCATAGATACAGAGAACGCTATCCTCAATAGTGAGCTCTTCGTGATCGAAGATCCTTTGGAGAAGGCGAACGCTGTGGGAGCTGTCTTTCAGGAAATGTACAAGGTGAATGAAAGCATGCGCCGAAACCATGACCTGGAGGACAGAATTCGACTGAATCACCTGCACCTCCGGAATGAAATTTCACATTGGCAATTGGAGAATCCGGGTTTTACGGAATTCAGTGACGATAATCTGTCAATTGACATTAATGCCAATGGTGGGGCTAATAGCCTTTTAATCACAAGGGAAGGAATCCAAAGTATCTTCGACTCATTAAGAAGCAAAAAGTCAGTGGGAATAGATGGAGTACCTAACATAGTACTCAAGAACCTGCCCCCAAAGGCAATAGATATATACACGGTCCTGTTTAACAACGCGTTGACTAATGCATATTATCCCGCGCGTTGGAAAACGGCTATCATTCAGCCCATCCCAAAAAAGGGCAAAGACTGTACAAACCCAATGAACATGCGTTCGATAAGTTTACTCCCAAGCATCAGTAAAGTATTTGAAAAAATCATTAACAAAGCTCTGCTAAAATGGGTAGACGACAACAACATTATTCCAAATAACCAGTTTGGCTTTAGGGCGGGTCATGAAACCACACATGCCGCAGCTAAACTGGTCTCCGACATACAATGGAATAAATGTAGGAACCAATGCACAGGTGCCTGTCTGATCGACTTGGAAAAAGCCTTTGATACCGTCTGGATCGAAGGGTTGTATTACAAACTGGTCAGACATGGCATACATAAGCCTTTACTATATGTACTTTACGATATGTCAAAGGACAGGAGGTTCGTGGTCAAAATTGGTAATGTGACCTCTAATAAAACGTATAATATCAAGAATGGCTTGCAACAGGGTGCGGTACTCTCTCCGATTCTTTTTAACATTTACATTAGCGACTTATTAGATGCACTCCCGCAGGCTATTGCGTACGCAGACGATCTCATAATTTACAGAACAGCTCCGAAAGTTGAGATCATAAATAGTTTAATACAGCGAGATTTCAACAACGTGCAGCGCTATTGCGACAACTGGAAACTTAAGATCAACTTCCAGAAATGTGAAGCCATCCTATTTAGAACCTCATTATATGAAGCCACGTACGACACAAGGAAAAACTGGCGAAAGCTAGTTATCGTGGGACCGCATGGAGATAAACTGGAAACCAAGAGTTTAGTTAAATACCTTGGCATCTGGCTAGACCAATATCTGTATTTCAACAGACATGTAGAGGCTGCTTTGCTCAAAGCAAGGAAAACGTTTGCTATGACAAGGAGGCTATTTCACAGTAGCCAACTTGACAGCAGGGTAAAAGTCATATGCTACATGACGCTAATCAGGCCAATGCTCATATATGGCTGTCCAGTATGGTTTAACATAGGTCCAAATTTGATGGAAAAGATTCGGGTGTTCGAAAGGAAGTGTCTGAGAACCTGTCTCAGATTATATCGAACACCGGAATCGGAATACAAAAACTACTACTCAAATGAGACTTTATATAATGAAGCCTGCATAAATAGGGTGGATAATTTTATGATTAAATTAATCAGAGGACATATTGCGAGAGCAATATGCTCGTCCAATGACCTAATTTTCGGGGCTTATTATCCAAATACCCTGTACTATGAGAACGTGCGTCGCAACGGTTTTGTTCCACCAGAGGCGTTCCTTGATTTGGACATAAAAGGGCTTATACAGGATAGATCCGGAATTCCGCTGATCTATCATGTAAGTAGATCATCCGTAGACGGGCGATTGTGCTACGACCGGGAAGTAACGCGCACCGAAGAAGAGCTCCTGCGCTTCAGTAGGGCTATCTCCCACAGTATTAGACACTGTCAACAGTTCTGGTGGTTGAATGGCATATAAAGACCTGGATACCAAAGTCGGTATAGAATCACACTATCATCAGCTAGCTTACATAGACTTAGCTTTTCTAGAATTAGGGTAGTATAAGATTTAAGTTAAGTTAAGCTAAGTGATTTTACATAAAAAAAAAAAAAAAAAAAAAAAACAAAAAAAAATGTAGATAAGTTTAGGTAAGTTAAGTAAGTTAAATTTTAAGAAAAAAAAAAAAAAAACAAAAAAAAATTGACAAAGTTTTTCAAATTTTTCTTTGTCATTCAAATAATTATCAGTACTGCCACAAAGTTCTGTCGCCGAAAGGCAAATTATACAAATATTAAGTAATGTTTAGCTTAGAGCGTCTGCGAAGGACCAGTAAGTTATTATATAAGCTATTTAAGCTAGAATTTAAGCATTTTTTGTCTAGCCTTTTATTTAGAAACTAAGAATATAGAAAGAAAATAAAAAAATGTTTAAAAAATGGAAAAAAAAATACTTTTTATTCCGAGTAAATAGTGTCAAATAGCGCTCCAATGCATCGATGCGTTGTTATTTTTATTCCATTTTGAGCAAACGCGCCACGCATTTGAAAAAACACTTGTGCAAGGCCAAATGCGAATGCAAAATAGTGAAAACACTACGAATTGATATCTTCAGGATCTCAGCTATCTGGCGCACTTTGACTTTTCGATCTTGCTTAACATTTTCATGAGTCACTGCTTCATTTGGACGACCAGAGCATTGAGCATCATTAACATCCGTACAAACACGGTTTAAATTAGCATACCACAGACAAATGATTGGTTACGAAGGAGTACAGCCCGGATAACACTTTTGAAGCCATTGCTAACCTTGAACCATATTTGTTCCACTAAAAAGCAATCAACACACGAAACTCGGTTTTTTCCATTGTTTTCAATATTTTAGAAATAGAGCCACGTAAATTACTACAACTCAGTATTTTATGATCCGATTGTCATTAAATGTCCGCACATATTGTTTGAAGGGTAGCAGTTCCTAAAGGTCATAAAGATTTTTCATTAAAGGCGCCATCTCTAAGTTAGTCTCGGGTTTTATTGAATAATATGTTAGTATCGTCTCCAGCAAATATTCTAAGACAACCCTATAACATTCGTAATCTCATGTCATCGGAAGTTATAAGAACCTTAAATTAATGTCCCTGGATGCAATCTCAGAACCCATTTTTCCACTACTAAAAATTAAAATTTTCCAAGTCCCTCATCTGGTAAAAACACTTCTATTTCTCAAACTTCAGATATACCTAATGGAATCTCTTTAATTTATTACTTACAACAAAACATAACTTTTGGCTAAGAAATAAAAACAAGGTAATTGAAAAATATGAACTCGTTACGTATACTGTCCATTAAAGTTTTCTCCTTTTGCTCATGTTTACGACAGTGAAAGACACTATTAGGAACTGTTTCGTCTTTTGAAATGCTTGAAACATCCTATATTGGAAGATAGGAAAAGCTCTTTGTACAGAAACCGTGTGAGAGGAAAAACGACACAAATAATTGACGACAGCCAATAACCAAAGAAAAAACATCCGGTTAGAGCAGTGTTATCATCCTACTAGAACATACCCTATCTTACACAGACAAATAACATAAGAACTGTTTTATGAATCAAATCAAATATATTAAAAAAAAATTAAAACAAAACTCCACTAGTAAATTGGAAAACGGAAAATGATGTATTGAGTTTCCAAAAACAAAGTCCAGGAAACGATTTTATGGAGTTTTGTCCTGTATGTAGCATCAACATGAACTATGCTACCACCACGTGTATCTCTGTTCTATAATCATACTTCACCGGCAAATGCAATACTTCAACACGAAACTTCGAAACAGAAATTTCAAATTCACCGACACAACACCGAAACACTAGAGTCCCCCTGCAGCCTCCAGGAAACTTCTTCAAGTGCAAATTATTATTTCCGAAATTGAATAAGCACTGACTGTTGCACGCAGTTCTGTGCATTGGTGGGCAACAGTTATACCCTTTCTCCAATACCAACAATGGTACCGTCTCCCTAGGAAAATTAACTAAATTAAGAGAATCCTGTGAACTGGAAATTTACAGTCTCCGTCTAAACAAGGACTCCAACGATACTATTGAAACGGAGAGATACACTCCGCCGACAGGGTCACCCAAGTTATATGTCACGGACAGCAGCCAAAAGTTTACGCAAACTCTCTTGTTCCCCTGACATTTTCAAGGATCTCGCCGTTGCTGGTTTGTGGTAAGATATTCATTAACTTTTGGCCGTAAAGTGAGGAACAATTGTAACAAAGGGAATGGAATAACAAATCAGACAAAAAGGATGAAATTAAAAGCAATACGACGACCATAAGCGATGTGGAACATCTGCGGAAGAGGTGAATTGATTGCCTTGCGCCACTAAGTGTGGCACGTTTCTATACAGTCCTACAGATGGTATCCTGAATCCAGAGGTTTTGCTACAATAAATTCGAAATGCAACTTTCCGAAACGAATTCCAAACGTAAATTCATCGTCTGGCCTTAGGTGTTGAGTGTAACGGAAAGCTGAAGTTCAAAAGTCCAATAGAATGGGTGGGTGAGGTAGAGTTGGCAGTGGCGGCCAGGATTTAATGCCGGACAATCATAATAATTCTCTTTTCAGAGGTAATAATTCGCACCAAATAAATGGTACTCGTAAACCAGGCGGGCTGCGAAGAAGTTTTTCAACATTCGGGATAGTAGAATGGAATAGCGAGCTTGAAGTTGAGGGCAAAGCACGAAAAGGGCAGACGAGTAGTTCAGAAGAGAGTAGTTTTCGAGGAGGTTTACTTGGTTTTATTAGGTTGTCCTGTTGCAGGATTAATTTTATGTAGCAATTTTCATTGCAGCTTTAGATGGCATATAGAGGAATAAAATGGAGGTGTCCATTATTTGTACAAGGTGGAAAAGTTTGTGGTAAAAAAAAAAAGCTTTACTGGCAACCCTTCTGGCGGCCAGTAAAATATATTCTTTTCGCACAAAGATACAAAAGCCAATGCCCGCCTTTTCCTCTGTATATTACTGAAACCATTACACAAATGAAAAGGTGTTAAAAACGTTCTATTTAGATTCAACTGATTGGAGTGGCATCTTATAAGTATCGGGATTTTCAAAAGGTCCATAACAATTACATTTTAAAATAAAATACGGAATAATTGAGATATTCTGATATTTATTCCAGATGCAGTACAATTGTTACATTTATGTACGGAACTCAATCTGATTCACTTGACTATACCGAGCACATTTGCGGCGATCGATTCTTTGCACTACCCGGCACACATATCGGCTGAAACGTTAGCGAATTTCGCACACGAAATTGGTCCAAAACTCCTCTAACATTGTTTGCTTGTTGGTATTTGACTTAACATAATTCCATCAAAAGAAGTCCGACGGCGTTAAATCCCATGAGTGGAATGGCCATTCAGGTGGACAATTTCTCGAGATCACACAATAACCAAACTTCTTTTTCAACAGACCAATTTTATAACCAGCTGTGTGGCGTATGACTCCATCTTGTTGGAACCATATATTACTGAATGTAAATTCCATTTACCAAAAATATTTCGCGGGTTTTGTTGATGTCACGTAACCCATAATATGGTTATTGACAAGGGCATTAGGGTACAAATGAGCTTCATCGCTGAGGATGATTTTCCAATCAAACTCAGGATGTTCTTCAAACTTTTGTAGAGTGATAACAAATATGATAAGACTATAAATTATACTAATTTTTCGTTACATACGTAACTAAGTGTGTCAGATACAATAAATAGAGAAATATGTTCAAACTTAGTTTGATCGACACTGGAACAACACATTAGGAGAAGCACCGGAAAAAAGTTATGCTCCCGTAATACAATCTTGACATCCTATATGCCTGTATGATATAGTTATGGAACATACACGAGTTGGAAATGAAGGACTTTTATTTCTTGGTCCACTAGGAGTGACACGAAAAGCATTTTGAATGAAATCAGCCATAAATCAAAAGTAAAATGTGATTAAAAGATTACCAATTGGCCTACTTTGCCCATGGTAAAAGAGTCTACATTAAACCGTCAATGAGGACGGTCATTTTTTTAAATCCCAAATAAATCCGTCATCAAAAACGGGCATGATGGGAAAACTAGGTACATTTTGGCAACTTCTGCGAAGAGAAGACCTAACGTTGGTCAAACTATCAGGGTAGCGGAGCACGCATTTGAAGTAGTGCAATACTTTAACTACCTTGGGTCAATAGTATCAGCCGATAACAATACGGAAGAAGAAATAGGCGAACGGCTGGTCAAATCCAAGAAGCCTACTATGGTCTATCAAGGCTCTTTAAATCCCGAAATTTATCCAGAACATCCAAGCTACTACTGTACAAGTACTCATGTATGGATCCAAGACCTGGGTGCTTAATAAAAGACACTCTGAACTCTTAGCCGCGTTCGAAAGGAAAGTCTTAAGAAGAATTGTTGGCCCCCATATGTGAGGGAGGACAATTCCGGAGACTCTTCAACCATGAATTGAAGACGATCTACCTTGAAGCTAATGTTGTAAGAAAAATCACGGTCCGTAGATTCCGGTGGGCGGGACTGTGGGGGTTCTCTACATCACACGGAGAACCAAACCACAACCCTAACCTGCAACATGCAAAAATCAAATCCTCAACGGAACATTACCTAATAGCATATACTCCCAAATCTGCAATAAAATACTTTCCAAACCCCCAAGAGAATATAATTCAACCGAATATATTCTAATCACCACCACATGCATTTCCCCAAAACTGCGTCAGTCAATTATCTATATTTCCTCAACGCAACCAAGCAATCCACATTTCCCCGAAATTCGTATGCCATAGCAAACGCATATTCAATCCTCAACGGAACATTAGCAAGTATACCAAGCCGCACACATTTCGCCGAAGTTCATATGCGTTAACAAAGCGTATATCCAAATCCTCAACGGAACATTACCAACCAACTAAACCGCGCACATTTCCCCCGAAATTATTTCGGTTAACATTTCTATCTAAACGATATCCCTTGCTTGCACCCAAGCCATTCCAATTTCCTCCGAAAATGCATGCCCATACTCGCTCGCGTCGCCAAAGCCAATTTCCCGGTACACCCAACCAACGAAGTCAACCCATCCTGTACGGCCAGAATTCGTTGGAACTGAGTTCTTATGCGAGCATAGCAACTCGTCCACAATTCCTCGTAATTCGCAGCGAGCCTAACTTTGCTATGACGCACCGCCACGACGCAATGAATGAATTATTTTCATTCATAACCAGTCGCAATTTATCCGCCGTGGCGTCCAGAGCCGAAAATCGTTGTCCAACCACCACAGAGTGCGCTTTGTTCCCTCTTACTTGCCTCGTAGTGTGCGGTTTTCAGAGTCAAGTCTCCATCGGAGTTCAAAGCCCCAAGAATCGAGTCGAGCGGGAAGTTCGCGCCGGTATATTGACCAAAAAAAGGGAGTTCAATAAACAATATAACGCTAGTTGTAAAACCAGTGATCGCGGCCGCGGAGGATTTAGTAAACGGTGCGATACTAGTTGTAAAACAAATGATCGCGGGTGCAGGGCAAACCCAAAGTGCGGATATCACCAGGGAATAAAGACCAATTATAACTAAGCAACCCCGAGTGTTTTATTTGTAGTATTTACACCTCGCGGAGGACAGTTTCGCATCGAATCTTCAAGTGCTCATGACGTGCCCGAAGCGCGACCTTCCAGCGGATGGCTACCAGTGAATAATTTCACGGCACGACCCGGTCAGTCAAACCCTTGGAATAGTTGCGAACGATCCAGTCTGACTCAGCGGTGACTGTCCCTTGGTTGTGAGTTCTAAACAAACGGGAAGCTAAGAGTAGAGGACCGACAAGACATTAACATTTAAACTACGCCGCTGTGTTTTCTTTCGTGGCTTGTCCCCTTGGTGACAACCCCTCGTGTAAAAATTGTTGGTGGGTGAAAGTCAACCCCGTGTCGTACGCCGGCACCCAAGCATTATACACCACCCCCATAGGACACCTAGCTCGAATGAGCGAAGAGGAGCCTGCCCGGAAAGTCCTTTGTGGCAGGATGTATGGAAGGAGACAGCGCGGCAGATCTTGTCGGCGATGGAGAGATGACGCAGACCAGGATGCCGAGAACCTGGGAGTGCCAAACTGGATAACATCGGCTCGAAATCGAGATCAGTGGAGAGATTTGTTAAATAAGGCCAAAACCGGTTGTAGTGCCGATGATGATGATGATGATGAAAAACGGATGAAAAAACTTGTGTTCTGACGTTTGTTTTCTGTCGTGTGGTTCACCTCATACAATTTACACAAAAATAAATCTCTTTACTCTTTGGGACTGGATGGAATTCCTAATGCTGTGGTGAAGACTGTCTTCAGCTGGACACTATGCTCAACAATAGAAAAACAAGAGGCTTGTGCTTATATCAAATAAAGCCAATTATACAGAAGTCCCGTCGTCCTATCACCCTTTGTACATGCTGGACACAACAAGGATACTGTTTGAAAGAGTAATTGCCACTCGCCTGGAACAATTCACCGTGGGCACTTTGGGATATTCTGAATGGCAGTATGGGTTCTGGAAAGGTAGAACGGGTAGGGCCCGATCTTTTGTGTGCGACATCGCCCGCAACGGGAAAACCGGAATACGATGGCTAGCAGGAACCGAATAATACTGTGCCGAGACTAGATGTTAAAAATGCATTCAACTCGTTAATTGGAATCAGATACAGGTGTCACCCTACCTGGTAAGCATAATGTCAAGTTTACTTCTGGGATAGAATAAGGCGCTATGACACTGACGGCTGCACAGACATATTAAAATAACAGCAGGGATCTGTATTGCGATCGCTGTAATGGAATATGATGTACGATGGTGTGCTGAGAACCAATGTGCCAGAAGGACACATTGCTATCTAATCGCCGATGAGTCAGCACATGCGCTTCTGCCCCGTGATCCGTACCATCGGATCAATTGTGTAATCCGTTGAGGTTATCTTAAGTAAACACAAGATACCCTAATTGCACTATCGGTTCGCGTGTGAAGTCTTCTGTGGGATCCGAACGGATCACCACAAACGCGTACGAGTGTAATGCAGTGATATATATGGCATTCGCGCCGTAGTGTGAAAATTGTGTGGTACAGTGCGGAAAAATGCACACCCTTTCATTCCCGTGTGTCTGTTTTTTCTCCTTTTCGTACATCTGTTGCGTCTGTGGGGTTTCTTCAAGGCGCCGAAGAAGCATCCATCACTTAACCCTCTTAAATCTTCCTCTTTCTATTTTACTCCATGGTACTTACCTGCAATTAGGCAGCATTAAGCTTCCTGCAAAACATTCCATGGCAAGATCATCATCATGCCACAGCATTATCCACATCGCTGTAATCTTTAAAACTTTTTGTTTCCTCTGGTAGGCACCCATGTCCATTGCCAACCATTGGGAAATATTCCGTAGTCCCCTTATCGCAATTCATTGCAATCATACTCACGAAAATTCTTCTGTGTTTGTTTTTCTCAAAGCAATTATCGATCCCCAAGAGCATATCATGCAAATCGATGCCCATGCAGCTGCATCCAATTATCGCGGATCACCATTGCTTAGACATTCCTAGTGTATTTTTATTGGCTTGTTCAAACAAGCCGCATTTTAGCACCTAGGCATTGGATTACGTTTCGGTATTCAATATACCCTCCAATGTTTATGTTTACCCAGCTTCACATCTCCCAACTAGTCTTTTCGATGCGCGTTCGTTTGTCCTTCCTTCCAATGGGAAGACATTCGTTCCCATAGAAAAGATATTGTGCATGGACTTTCCAATGGGATGCTGATCGGCTCCCATTGGTCATGCATGTCGGAAGGGGTGTTTCTCCTGCGATGGTATGCGGTGGAAATCCATCACAATCGCCGGAGGCTGGACCAATTTTTATGGAGTCAGCCCAGTCAGATTTTATCGGCCTACGGAGTCGAATCGGGGTCATCGTGTCAACCGAGTCGGACGCAAGTATTCTCCCGCACGCGGTTAATGCACACAAGGGGATACCGCAGATGTGTGAAAATCCTGACGATCCTCGGCATATCTCCGGACATACGGACAGCAACGTTCGCGTCTGTGTGTGTGTATGTGCATCCACACAGTATACCTACGAACAATACGAAATCATAGGACAAGTGAGGGTGCGATCTCCTGGAAAGGAGAAATCTCTTGCTAAAGAGGGGACGCCAAAGGAAAAGAGAATGGAAGAGAAAGGAAGAACAACCGGGTGAGTGTTTCATCCCCTGAAAAGAAAGTTTTCGAGTTAGTCTTGTGAAGATATATACACTGCGAACGGCCCGCGAGTAGAAAAAAACCTAAGAGTGTGTCACCACCAATTTTCCCAAAAAAAAAAAAAAAAAATCCGTTTTTTATAAAACAAATATTAATTTGTCTTTAATTCTTGTGGACAGTGCTCGGCGGAACACAAGCCCCAATTTCAATCGATAAAAATACGCCAAACTTCCACATAAGGAATATATCTGATATGGAAACATGGGCGAAAAGAAAATACGGCGAGCAGAAAACAATAAGGAAAACTGCTGTAAGGAAAACGCTCCGCAGAAGAACTAAAGTGTCGTCCGCAACTCCTATAACCAAAAAACAGATTTACACTTATCACATTACAAAACAATCGCACGAGTTAACGACCACCACAGGGACACCACACATATATCACATATTCAGTGCATAATTTTGATAACACCATACTTTGATAATGGGGCATGGGAGCGAGCATACATACTAAGTCTCTGCTTTCAACTCGGTGAATACCAGGACGATCATTGTCCCTGTTCAATCCAAGTTAACATGCAGTCTCCACGTCACACCCCTGTATAGCTACTTGACACCCGCCAAGTAGTGAACCAATGCCTGCAGCGACATCCTGAGAAAGGTTGGTCCAAGGCTAATAACGTTGCCCGGAAAACAAATTATTGTGGACAATTTAACAAGTCTCGGATAAGGACCCGATACCGGTGCAAAGACTTGCTAAACAAGGCCAAGGCCGGTCCCGGTTGTAGTGCCCATGATGGTCATGATGATAATACTCTGATAACACCATACTTTGATAATACAATGGAAATTACCATACACGATACGACTCTATTGGGAACCAAGATAAGACTTAGCACCAAGAAATTCCGACTCTTATACATGATACGAATCTTTTGGGAACGAAGATGAGCATGAATTCCCAGAGCTTAGCTCTAGGTATAAATATCAAATGTAAAACCCAGAACGGGGTTCATAGATCCGTTAAGCTGAGGACCTCGGTCCCGTAAAACATTATTTTAGTTTTTTGTGTAATTAATAAAATTAACTCATGTGACCTTTTTCGGCCTTTTTACCACTAGGTCTGTACTCCAACACTGCTGGCTACAACTCCCCAAAAACACGATCATGTTTTACGATCTCCCCGTGCAATTATGAATTGCTTCCCCCTTCACTACCGATCAGGATGTAACTTCAGACTGGCATTGCTTATTCAATCCCTGGCCACCTAATTTGTGGGTAGCACTCATTGTATCGTGCAGGGTATGTTTTCCTTTCCAATTTCATCATAAAGTTTTTATTTCCGATGTTTGTTTGGATTTTACTGCTTTATTGCCCTACTACTTGTACTAGATATTTGGCGGCTTTCGAGTGATTAAAAAATAATAAATTCAGGTGTTTTTTAAATGTTTGTATACTATTGTAGAACTTTAAATGTTTATACCTTGATTTACTCATACTATTGGGGTGGCATATTATGCGGACAGTTACGCCGAATTTTGCTATTTTGTTAGAAATGACAAAATTTAACTTTGTTTTCACGGAAAGTGTAATTTGTGTAAATAATAATAACTCTCTATCAAATAGTTAAATCACAATGACATTCTAAAAATTGTGACATATTCACATTATGACGTTACTTACTTTTAGTTTTGCACACTGTTGCGGATTCGCAAGTAAATATAGCAGAGAGAATCTAGTACGTTCAGCGTCTAGTACATTCACCACGCAGCATATTCACCACATGCCTGTCAGTCGCCAGCTGACAATCCGTCATCACCAAAAGGACGCCATCCTACTGTCAACGATCTGAAATGCGCGCAACGATCGCTCTTCCACTTTGCCGCCAACCTTCATTGAATTCACCTCGTCTCGGTTCTTTCGCTGCCACCAGCGCCACGGGTATTGCTGCGGACTCCAGAATCAACCAGTCGAAGTACAACATCATCAATGCCAAGCTATCAAGCAATTCGCTTGTATTTTGGAATGCTGCAAGGCAGTTTATTCCAGAAGATAGCGAAGACCTCAGACATTGAATTAAGCCTCGATTGATTGTGTGATGGTAAACTTCCACTTGACGCAGCTTTAATTGTGAATTACCCTAATTTCCATTGAAAGTGATAATTAATCCCTAACAAATAAAGTAAAATACAGAAGACAAGATTGTGATAGAGTTTCCCTTCATAGAGGAAGATTAGGAACCGAGCGCCGTCGAGCAGAGCATCCGGCAGCGGCAGCCGTCGCCGAACACTTCCCTCAAGCATCGCTGCCAGACTAGTGACCTGACCTGGGACTACTTCCCTTGTGCCATTGGTGGTCGTCCGTTCGCCACCACACAGCCTGTAGCTTCCCGCATTTGGCTATTTTATGGGTAGTCATATTTATTCCGTGAAAGATATTTTTATTTTGTAATAGGAATTCACCAGATGTGGGTACATGGACTCTATTATTTCAGTTCAAACAAAAATGTTGTTTGTTTTTATCTACAACTTCGGTTAATAATAATCTTAAGGATTATATTTTTCTCCCAACTTCTTTAAAAACAGAAATGAAAAAATATATAAAAATTTTATCCCGAAAAAAAAATATTGCATAAGCATCATATTGCATAAGACTCACACAATAAGTAACTCTTTAACCTATAGGAGAAAACTTCTCCCTTCCCTGGGAAAAATGGGTGGAACCACAACCTCCAGCTTTTAAATTGTTAACAAAAGTTCCATAACACAGTGAGCAGAGATTGGAGAATCAGAGCCATATTTGTTACATAGTTATTAAAATACCCATAAATATATCCTAGACAACCCGAGAAAATCCTAGTGGACTCATTAACAAAGCACGGCAAACTATCTTAAGAAACAGACAATTTCATTGCAATCAAAAAGAGTGCATGTTGAAACTATCTACATTGTCAGACAACAAATCAGGAAACTCACTAATAAAAGTCTTAACGCTAATCATAAGGAAACTATAAAGACACAAACATAGCATATTTATTTTCAATCCCAGCCGTCAATGCATAAGCATAACTATTGTCTCGAGCTCATCACCAAATTTACCTTGAACGCATCCGTTTAATAAAGTTAACACCTAAAGAATAATCTCAACTTAAAACCTTTCTAAAAGGCTTGGAGAAGGTTGCGGCAAGCATGAAACGAGACGCAAAAAAAACTCTGGTTGTCTGGGCGCAAGGCGCTCGGACATTATATTCGTGACAACGTATCCTAAATATGTAACATTGAATATACAAGTTATTAAATCAAAATTAAAGTGTTTTTATTCCTTTTATTCCTTAAATGATAATTACATATATAAGTAATATATATATTTTTCTTTTATTTCTTACATTTTGTGATATATTTTTATAATTAAGTTCGATATTTTATTTTATGTTGCATTATTTCTTTCGATTGCTTTTACTCTGTTGACGATAGGACGATGATATGAGAAGTAGGATATCAATGGTAACATCTCAACTGTAACGTGTCTTGAGAAGCTTAGGTCGAGGGTTGTTCCTCCCAATGTTGTAGGCTTGTTGACATTCGACGCGCATTCGAGATTGAACGTACTCTTCATGAAGTTAATAAATGCGCTATCACTTGTGACATTTATATTGAAGTCGCCACAAAGAAGAATTGGTATGTCTGCATCAACTTCATAGATCGTCGGTACACTCTGATTGTGTACATGTGGGAGTAATGCTTGGTGCAACAACAAACCAATGTTCGGGATAGTTGATCCAGGATGAATGTACACTGCCCCGAGTAATACTTTGTACATCCTATCGACAGTGAAGCATGAAATTTCAGCCAAGCACACATCACCCGTGTTTTTAATATGACGAGCTGAATCGGACAATTCAACTCGAAGAATTTCCTTTGCCATGGACGGCGATGATAATCTTCTATAAATCACTACTCCACCAGCTGCGTTTGTTTCAGAATCCGAACGATAGTTCTGCTTCGTAACGCACTCATAATCATTGATTGGCACTGAATCACAATCATCGCGCATCCACGTTTCGGTTAATACGAGGTAATCTGATCTTGGTATGACAGTATCCGTTTGAATATCCTCTGAATGGGCCGACAAACTTTGCACATTGAGGTTTGTCACTATTGTTTGTTTAGCGTTGTCCGCTTCGTTACAGAATTCCACTACCTCCTTGGTAATAGTTGAAAGTATGTGTCCGTTGAGTCGCAGATACTCGTTGCGGATATCGCGTGTATTCTGTGTTTCATTCCCTTTACGCCCATGCTTGAAGACAAATGGCTCATCGTTCTCCGTAACGACATACAAGCCGTCTAGATTCGTTACCCGACTCATCGCTACGTACACTAACTGCTGCGGTTGCTTGGCAGAGTATTTATATAGGATCTTTTCAAACGTCCCACCCTGCGATTTGTGAATCGTAATCGCACAAGCCTGCACACAGGGAAACTGTTTTCGTTTGCACTTTACGGTTTTTGTTAGCGTAATGTTCACTACTTTTTTATAAATCGGCATCCATTTTCTAGAAATTATATTTCCTTTGCTTTCTACGTAAGGCCGACATTTGATTTTAGCACTGGTACCTGTAGTCGCTTCGGGAAACTCAAACCACAAGGCAATTATTTCTTCTTCAAGTGCCGGTCGATCTTTGTTGTGCGATGCTTCTATGGGTCTTTGTGTTTAATGTTACGTGGCGTGGCAATCAGGGTGCCACAGGGGCACAGGTTAACCACGTAACCCCACTGGTTCAGTTCGTATCCGACTCCAAAAATTAAAACGCCTTCTTATTCGAAATTTATTTATTCATGAAAGTGTAACTTAGGAAAACAATATACTGTAACTTAGGAAGACAATATACTTCAAAAACACTGTAGATATCCATTAGATGTTCGTAATGCTTATTTACATGTAACTTAGGAAGACAATATACTTCGGATAAAAAACAAGGTAACTATATATTATATGTTCATAATTCTTATTCACAGGTAACTTAGGCAGACAATGTACTTCGGATAAAAAAATAACACTGTGTAGATATAAGTTATATTCACAATATGGCGCACCACTTTAGTCTTAGCCCGAACGGTTTTACTGACTCTTTTCAAATCTTCTCAACGACTGAGTTTAATAAATCCCATGGGACGGCCCAAGAGGGATGTAAATTAACGTGAGGGCGCGACTTGCCCTCACGGAATACGAATCGAGATTAACCTCGGCCATCGAAACGACAGAACACCAAAATTCCATCCATCGCTTCGATGGCCATATATGGTGCGATTTAGCTTTGGTTAAGCACAAGAAAAAAAGAAAGGGTGAAAACATACACATGATAATCGCTTCTGTCGCTTACGTGTGTATCCCCTGGGATGCAGACATGGCACATAATTGCAAGTTCGTACAGTGTTTGAAATGTGTACACGATCACGACTGCGTAAAGCATTATTGCTGATCGTGCACATTTCGCTTGGTGAATCTTCCATAGGAACGATGAATGTTTATACAATCGCGACCACACCCAGGATCGCCGTAGATCGCATATCGATCGTTGTGCAAATGGTGCAGGTGGCTATTCATTGTGTTTGCTTCTCTTGTAGGCAAGCATGCTATTACTTGCCTGTAGGTTGGTTTTTGCTACCGAAATGCCTGCCGTGTTTCGGTGATGAGAAGGGGGCAGGCTGCTTGTGTGTGACGGTGCTGGATCGAAGATATTCTTGTCCGCATATCTCGATTGATCCGTTGGTTGAGGATGCGACCGTATTCTCCACTCGAGAAGGGGTGCATGTTGGCGGGAACCAAAATTGGAATATTTCCGTTGGCCGTCGGCGTCGGTTGAAACTTCCCCGGTGGTGCTGCATGTTGGGCAAATTCTATCTGGTATTCATGCTGTGCTACGCACAAACAAGCGATTCATCCTTACAGGAAATTTTGCTCTTATTCCCAATAGAATTTGATGCTTTTCGACGACCAGGTTTTTGTTGTTTCCGCCCCCATGGTGTGGCACGAAAACCACGCTCCATAGCGTATCAACCGCACGCCCGATAAATTCGGACAATGCACCGTCGCCTGGGTTCATGCCCTTCTTATGGGGTGCTCCTGTTGAAAATGTGAGGCGGGCGGCGGCGTTAGGGGAAACCGCCACACTTCCACATTTTCAGAATTATCGCCTTTATTTGATAACTGACGCTCGATATGTGGCAAGACACCAATAGCACCATTTACAAGTCCATCAGCAACATCGATAATTTCTGTCACTTCGTTGCGAAACTGAACATGCAAGAGAACCATCTCTCGTTTATAATTGATAGTTTCGTCAATGTCTTAATGTCGGTATCTTATGATACGCCCGACCAGTCGTTTACGATACTGTTGTTTTCTTGTTTTCCTTGCACCTGACGTCTGTGCTGAAGATTCATGTTCTGCTTCTTGATCGTTATTGTTTTCATAAACGTCATCGTCATCGTCAATGAAATCATTGGCGCTACTATTTCCGTCTCTCTCGCTAGTCGCGCTCTCGCTCACTGCGGCTCGTGCGTTATCGGTTATCGTTATCGTAACGCTACAAACTTTTTTCCGAATGCCTCCCAAGGTATACCGATTTATAAGACGTTGTCACGTCAAAAGGTTCAACGGTTGCTTTCGTGATATTGTAATATTTATATCTGTAAATGTATGGCTAGTTGCAGGATCTGAAATTAATTTCAAAAACGTCTTTTCCTCTTGTGATTCCAGAAGTTTTATTCAATCTAAAAGGATTGACTTGCCCTGCTCAATACTAATTCAAATAACCTAGATCAAGATGTGATCAATTAAAGGGCCTTTTAGAAATAGTTTAGATTCTAAATGCAATCAAATATGTCACCTAGAATTTGCAACCTTACAGCATGTGTAATGCGAGTACCCCTTGGATAACTTTTTCAAACCCTCTAAAGTCTTATTTAAATTTGCTGCTAAAATAATTCACTGTCGTATTCATCGCTCCATCCCATCATATTTCGCCCCTTGCGATTGTCAGTTATAACAGCCGCAAAATGCAAATAGACATAATCTACTCGAAAGAAACATCCCCATAATAACTGCTTCCGGTCTCCTTTGCCAGCACTTGTCGGGCACGAGCTCCTGGCGTCCCCGCTCAACCACCAGCCAAATCGAATCAAAATCACTGCACCAGGCGAGTACGAGCAGCAAGGACAAACTTTGATTATGATTGCGGTCATGAACTTGCCAAAATCATTGATTTCGACAGATCCTAGGCTGTTCTATCGAGGACGTGTGAAAAATGATAATATGCCGGCATCGCTTCACACATGCCATCTGACACATGTAGTGAGTACGTTACGTGCCAAAAGTGTACATTCGAGAGTCCTAGAAACTAACGAACCATAATGACTGATACCTCTCCGCGCTGCTACCAGCTGAGTGATTGGCGTATGGAACTCAATTTTGAATTAAATTTGGAACGTGTTCCGTGTCCTTAAAGCATTTTCCGGCCGCAAAAGACCACACAGGGTGTTCTTTATGCATAAACTCCTTTCAACTACCAACCAATCTCCTTTATCCACATCCCCGTTGACGGCATAATCTATGGGGGTCCGTTAACGGCGCAATTACTACAAGAACGACGACATCTTTCCTAGCTCTTAATCGACGCTCAGGTGTGGTGAATCTTTATGGCCGACAATTCTCGTATCTTTCACTGGGAAGAATTATTTTCCGCCCCTTTCGGCTAGCTTCAATGCAGTTTAAAGCATTCGAAGATTCAACCAAATGCACTTGATGTCCTTCGAACTCCTTACAGGCGAATCCTTTCTGAATGTGAAATCCTTTTCGTTCTCATTGAGTCTGCTATTAAATTGAATTATCGTCGCTTACAAACGCTCATTGCCGGTTACATTCCTTTACCCTTGAAGTTACTGTAGCTGTCGCACCGGCAGGACTAAATGCGACAAGAAAACCTTTTGTTAGCCAGAAGGGATATTCTGCGTTCGAAATGTCGTTGCCAGGAGCGTCGTTACCATTCATATAGAATTGCAAATGGATATCAAATGGGATTCTGAAAGCATTGAAGAGAGGAAGTCCGAAGTAGTGTAAGTGCAGAATAAAGGTTAAGGTTAGTTTGCTGGGCTGCATCTAGTTATGTGCGGGATGGGTGCACCGGTGCATTTATTAGTTTCAATTACTGATGATATCTGCGATAACAATTGGCGTTGAAGAATTTCTCCTGAAGAAAAGTATGAGAAGGATTTCGAGTTGACAGAAAACCCATGTGAAGAAAATTGCAGACGGAATTTTGGCAATTCACTTTGATGGCGTAACATTTATTTTTATATGCAATTGGAATAATATTTAGCGATTATCCTACTTAGAGACCACCTGATGTGTACAGTCAATTGGATCTGGTGCACGTGGTAGTGTTTAGTTGTTTCTGCAACCCTTAGCGTCTTCCATTACATGAAAATGAGTTGTTATTAAATGATATAGTGACCCTTCTAGGTTATTATATTATATAGTAACCCTTCTATTAGTGAATAATATGCAACATACGGGCGAAGGTGGATTTTGAAATAACTGAATATTATTACCGTCAAAAATAAATACGAATTGTTTGCAATACTTCTAAGGCTAGTAACGATATTTATTTCGAGGTTCAGGTTATAAAAAGCGTGAAGCCGTTTCTTTCGACGAAATGTTAATCAACCTCACAAAATGGCCTGCCTCGCATGGGCTAGATTGATATTATTGATCATACAAAAGAAGCACCCAATTGCATGGCAAATTATCGCACAAATTATGTATCATATAAAGCGGAACTTTTTCATACACAGTAAGCAAATGTTCCACTGTTTTGAGCTCCACTAATTCGGAAGTGGAATAACAATGACCGGTTAGAATGAAAGACTTTTTTCTTGCAATATGATCTCAGATTGCTCCTCGATAGTATAGTGGTTAGTATACCCGCCTGTCACGCGGGAGAACGGGGTTCGATTCCCAGTCAGGGAGCCTCTGGCGCAAGACTAATGACCTTGCCCGAAAAAAAAAACAAATTATGGAAATTCTAACAAGCCTCAGGACTTGCTAAATAAGGCCAAGACCGGTTCCCGGTTGTAGTGCCGATGATGATGATGATGATGATGATGATCTCAGGTAAAGCCGCGAATTTATCTTCTCCTGTCATACCTTTTCTGCCATACACTGTTGCAAACTCTAATTTACACTAGCTTTGAGAACATAAAAATCGCCGCCTTTCGATACATAAAAAATAAGAAGACTGAGGACTGAAAAACCTGCACGATCCTCCAGTCAAATAATGCCATCCCCCTCCCGCACTTTTTATTATTTTTTGGAATAATACTGTAAAAAATATAAATCTGCTGCCAAACACCCTGTATAAACATTTTTGCATCACACAAACAGCATCAATGGTTTTCGGAACAACAACTGATTTTGGACGACCTTCACGAAAATCACCTTGGAGTGAACTACGACCACGATTGAATTCACCATACCATCGATAAACACTGGTCCTTGATGGAGCTTCATCGCCAAAAATTGAATTAAGTTCATCCATGCACTGTTGCTGATTTAATCCCCGCCGAAAGTTGTAAAAAAATAATCGCACAAAAATGTTGACGATTTAATTCCATTTTTGGGCCGAGATGAATCTTTTAAGTTACTGTAAACAACACAAATAGCGCTCGTATATCAAAACGTTCTGAGTGTGTATAACCTCAAAAATGTCCAACTTTACGACAGAGCTGTCAATTGCCGAATTGTAACACTAGGGTTGCCAAATCCCGAAACATAAGATGCAACCCTCGTAGAATTGAATACGGATTGCGCCGTGTAAATGGGTGTCCAAGTATTCATTTAATCAAGGCTTGGGTCAAGAACTTCGAGCAAACGGGATCGACAACGAATATTAAACAAACAGGGCGGCCATGTTCAATAAGAAGCGATGAAAACACCCAGGAGGAGATAGCCGCGATACCTCGCAGCATGTGTCAGCGAGTTTTCCAAAGTTCGCATAGTCGATTGCAGGAGTGCTAACGACAAGACGGGGCACATCTCGACGATGTCATTTAAAAAAAATAAATTTCAATAAACGTTTATTACTTTAAATAAATGATCAACAAAATAACATTTATAGTTTTATTTCTATTCATGTTTCAAATGTGCAAAAATGTGTGGCCCACCCTTTATATGTGCGAATGTGAATCTATTGGTAATGACGATTGCATACTCTAGAAGTGGACGGGCAAAGGAAAAGTAGAGCTGTGACGGTTCTAAGAACCGCACAACCAACTATAGGTTGCGATGTCCTTTCCGCCAAGGAACATACTTACCTTTATCATTACACGTGCCCACAGACACGTGTCCCAAAGTCCTTAATCACACCTGTAACAAAGGTCATATGAAACTGCAACAACGTTGAACCCGATATCAAAAACCAAGGAACTTAACGTTCAAAAACTTCCAATATCGAGTTCAACCAATCCAAAAAGGCAGCAAGCATCGCATCTAAACAATGCGCTAATGCAGGAAAGCATCGCATGTAAATCGATCACCCAGCCTGAGCAACAAAGCGATGTTTTCCCACGAAATACCATTGTCGGTAAGTAAACCGAACAAGGAATGCATTCTCTGGTAGCTAAAATCAATTAGCACCTAAATCCCTTGCATGACCTAATGCTAAGGCACACTTGCGCAAACAAACGATTCGTTGGGCCGCTGATTAGCAGGCGAACAATCATAAACGCATAACACTATCCCTGATAGATGTTTATGATGGAAAAGGCAAACAAAGCCTTACATCCCATAGTCCGTGTACACATCCGAAATGCAGGCGATCCTTTGCCGCATGCCAGATCGGAGAATCAGCGGCGGCATCCGATCCGTAAACAAAAGAAAAAAAGATTCCGACCACCAGCAACGAACGATGCTGATAAAGATCACGAGTAAGATGCCTCCTTTTCCAGATCCGATGGGAAATTCTCCCTTTGAGATGCCAAGGGAAATAGTAGGCTGTTAACAGATACGATGGCGAAAATCTGTTAGCAGACAGGATGAGAAATTTCCTTGTGCAGATGCGAGGATTGGGAACTGGAACGGGATATTTTCCAGGATAGACACCAGAGTCTTACGAATACCGTCAAACTAGGAAGTCGACTTATAATATCCATCCGAAGTAGAGCCTGAAGAACCCCATCATGGAGGTATTACTAAAGTGGAGAAAGAGAATAAATCCAGATAGCGCGAGTTGTGAGGTGTGTGAGTTCACGTCGTAGAAACAAACTTGTAGTGTCGATTAAGAAAATCGTCGTGTGCTTAAACAGTAACTTTTCGAATAGCGATTCCGTGGTGATTATGGAATTCATGCCTCCAGAGTGAAATGGTAACATGTAATATCGACAGCACTAACTTTATCAGATTGAAATAGTGAACTTGTAATGTCTACGTGTAAGCAAATAATCTAAATGAAAACAAGAGCAAGTACAATAAAAATTACATTTATACACAGAATTTTGCCGTGTTTTATTTGTGTGATCGTCTCCGTGTTCCGGTATTTTAACCCTCTTCTACTACGGATGTGTTCGGCGGAACACCAGAGTCATCAATACTTGTCGAAGGACAATTATAAAACCAACAGGAGTCAGTCCATTAACAACTCAACAACATAACCATCATCAACAAATCACAATTCCGCTGAAGTGAAGTAAACAACCGCCAAAAAGCCACGCGGGGTTAGAGGACTCCTTCGACCCTCGTTTCACACGCCCGAGGATGGAATTGACTTTTAGGATCATCGCGTTAATATATGAGAGGAAATTAAGCTCCCTATCACATAAGATCCCATGGTGTATATTTACGAATAAACCTTATAGATTGGCGTTTGGTGATATTAAGCAGGAAGCAGGTTTTAAAAACCAAAGCTAAGAAGTTATTGAGGTCAGCTGCAACAATGCAAAAGCAAGTGGTGACGCGATAATCTTATAGAACTTAATGTCATTAGCATAGAGAAAAACGGTTGATGACCTTATTGACGTCATCATCATCATCATCATCATCGGGACTACAACCGGGATCCGGTCTGGGCCTTATTTAGCAACGCTCGAGGCTTGTTAAATTTTCCATAATAATTTGTTTTTACGGGAAGGTTATTAGCCTTGCCCCAACCATTCTCAGGGTGACCTTATTGACGTCGTTAGTGAATAATATAAACAGAAGGGTGCCTTGTGGGTTCCTTGGGGGGCTCCAGGGTGGCCTAGAAGGAATTGGGTCACACGTATCCAGCTGTAAGATTAAGATCCATTTCAGCATTTAAATATAATGAGATTGTGGGAGATCAGTACCTGGAAAGTCGTTGAACGAACCACATCGATCGTCGCCCGTCAAGAAAAAAATATTAAAGGTATTGTTCGCGTACACGCGCACGAATGTGTGTGTGTTTTTTTTTTCTGGTTTTGGTAGTGTTGCGGATTCGCAACTGAGTGCAGCCAACGACCAAACCAATGACAACTGTCAGCAACCAGCTGACAGAGCAAATTAATCGTCGGCCTGTCATTTTGAGTGAATGTTTTGCTTACTAACTCTTTTCTGTTTCTTCACGGGTGCTGTGGTAATCCGAATAAACCATGTTTATCCA
Organism: Microdon myrmicae; assembly: GCA_963931805.1. Taxonomy (NCBI): domain Eukaryota; kingdom Metazoa; phylum Arthropoda; class Insecta; order Diptera; family Syrphidae; genus Microdon; species Microdon myrmicae. The sequence continues at coordinate 122,565,191 of OZ007496.1, forward strand.
GATGTAAATGTTAATTAAAATAAAGAATAGTATTTGTTGATTACACATAATCAAGTTTTTGAGTGCATTTTGAAGTTGTGAGTCTCCTCCTCTAAGAACCGTATTTGACGACATTACCTTAACATTCAGTGCAGCGGATCACCATATAAAAAGCCAGTGCGTTGTGCTAGATATTGGAACTAAATTCATCTTCAGTTGCTGTGGTCCGAGTGCGTCGAAGCGGTGTAGTGATTTCCCATATTTGGAAACCATCTGTATTGCTGCGTCTCCAGTCCGTGGACCACGACAGGTAATTGATTTGGATAAATTCGATTAGATTTCCTTGACTTCAGGTAAGGACCAGAGGACCATTGATAGGAAATGCTGCCAACCCAGCCCAGACGTCATTCCCCTGGTCGCCGGAATGGAATACATTCGTTGGTGGCCGTTCGCTCGCCACACAGGTAGGAAGGTGGAAATCTTCAAAAGATACCTCTCGACCGATCCAGAGGCATGCCGGGTTTCTGGGTTTGTACCCACTAAAACCACCTCCCGCCAGGCTCATATTCCCGTTGATCCCCGCGGAACTTACTTTTAGATATTACATCGCGGGGCGGGATGTAGTTTACCTGTTACTCCGCTCGTCGCATCCCAAATGTTGCATCATTTCACAGAGAATATTTGTTGCGGACCATGCCTGTTTTGAACTCAGCATGTATTCTATTACTCCTCCCGGAGTAACTGTCCGTCTCATATGTCTCTGCAAAATCGTTCGTCCGGTCTCGAATCTCACACACTCTGTGAGTACGTGTTTCGCATTTTCTATTTTGCCTTCGCAATACAAATAGTATAGGTGATTCACATGTTTATACTTGTGCAAGTATTGCCGAAAGCATCTGTGGTGGTTCCGCCAAATCCCACTGTTACTTACCTGAAAAACCCCCATAACTTCCATCCAACCTTATAAGTTTCGCTGATGCAATCGCATTAGCACCTTGAATGCTTCACGCATCAAATAGATCAAATTTATTTAACTAAAAGTCCCTGGAAAGAATTCTTACCTTTCATGTATACGGGAGCACTAAACCAAAACCTATTCGGTACCTTCGGTTGCCAGGCAAATTCCAACCTTCCCACACCTGCACCGCAATCTCCTCTCAGCAAAAACATTTCCTTCCCAAGGATAATTAATGCTTTCAATGCATTACCAGGAAATGCCTGCAAAGAATTTGTCCTACAAAGGCATTCATACATGTATCAATGCATCTCTGCATTGGCGACCAAAAACCGGATTTCCAATTAATGTAGATATTCACACTATATAGGGCAGGTGATGGGCCGAGAAAAAAAACGCACTCAGTAACTTGCTATTGATAAATGGTTTTTATTATTTGGTTTTATCGGGGTCACTTTTGTATTTAACATCGTTTGTAACACAAGGTTGATTGTTCTATTGTGAGTATAAACTTTGTATTACCTTAACGGTCAGTACTTTCGCACAGGGCGCACATAAATTCAAAATCGTTAGTCGCGAAACAGGTTGGTTGTCCTATTGTATGTATAAACTCCGGTGGCACTCGGTACACAAGCTTGCCCGGCACATAACTATGCGGGTAGGATGGGAAAGGTCGGGGAAGGCAACGCACGTTTTAACTCGCGCTTTAACTGCTGTTCGGGCGGCGGCCGCAAGGGGGACTTGGTTAGCCGTGCACCGTATGGTGGATGATTAGCGACTTAGTGTGGCGTGGCGCCGGTGGTGGTTACAGAGTGACTGGCTGAATGCGGGCGCGGGGGGGGGGGCTAACTCCTGCGCGAACCCTTGCGTCGAAGGGCGACTTCACCTGGCGCGTGTGCGCGCGACGGCAGTTGTGAAGCGACTGATGGTGATGAAGGCGAGAATCCATTCAGGGTGTCTTAGCAGTTGAGTCATAGCGAAGTAAGCTCACTGCCACTTACTAGGAACACGAAGAAGGGTTGCTATGTCTGCATAGAGAGTTTGTTTCCGGGAATTGCTGCCGTATGGGCTGGATTGGATTCTTTGGTTGTGTGTATCGGGGAATTGGTTTCGGAGGCATAGCCAAGTATGGTCAAGAGTCTTGATCGTTGCGATGGTCGGTTCGTGGAAGGGCGACGCATCATGCTGGTGGCTTGCCAGTAAGGGGAAATGGGTGTGGTTCTACATGGTTTAGGTGGAATGAGAACCGAAATGGTTTTCGGGGAAAATTAACTGCTGCTTGGTTGTAAGCGAGAAATATAGTTTAAGAAGGAAATGAACCGAAGTGGTTTTTGGGGAAAATGCATGCGGTTTGATTGTGGGGAATTGGCGTGGTTTTACAACTTTTAGGTGGAATAGGGACCGAAATGGTTTTCCGGTGAAATTAAATGCGATTGGTTGTGGATGAGGGAGATGATTGAGAATGTATTCTGTTGAATTGTATTCTGTTGTGGGTTTTGGAGTGTGTTTTATTGCAGAGTTTGGAATGTATGCTATTGCGGATTTGGGGATGTATGCTTTGCGGGTTTTGCATGGGGAGTTGGGTTAAGGTGACGCGCTGTTAGCGATCAAAATTGGTTGTAATTGTGGGTTGGTTCTCGGTGTAGTGTAGAGAACCCCCACAAGCCCGCCTGAACAACGTGAGTACACCCCTATGACCACTTATATACCTTATACCAAGTGAGGAATTATCTTTAAATTATCGTAAAAACATATAACGTCACAATTGGCAAGGGTGTTTTTACAAGTAAGGTTGTGGCGGTTTCAATAACGCCACCGCTCGCCTTTTCCAGGCTCGACACCCAATTTCCCCCTAGGGCATACAGAAAGCATAAAAACCTGGAAAGCATGTACTTACCTTTACGTAGTTATACTATAAATACCTGAAATGCTGTAAATTCATAATATTCGCTGATGCAAAATCCATCAGCACCAAAAAGACATGTTCCTTATAAGCAATTTGGTTGCACCACCAAGCAACCAAGGTGATCCGAACCAATTCATTACACATCTCTCCGAACGAATTCCGCTGCACACATGCAAGAGATATTTCTTTCCCTTCTTGTTGACCTACAAGCACATCGGTCGGTAAACCGATCGATAGGCATCAACATCCTATAAGCATTAGCCCCAGAGGCATGCCTGCATACAACGCAGCATATTCCAAAGAATCCAATTCGGTTACGACATTACGTAACCGATATGAATCCCCAAACTTGTCCATGCACTCAGAAAGAAAATATTTTTTCCCACACACGTGCATGGCAAGTCATATCAGAGGACGCCAGCAACGTGCGCCCGATCAGAGTGGATCTCTTACGCAGTACCAATCGGATAAACATTTCCTTTTATGGAAATGTAATATCCACGGTTCGCTTGCTCTTGGACGCACGTCATGAGCGTGCGTGGTAAACACATCTGTGTGAGTGCACACCCTCACTATGAAAATCATCCCCTTATGTCGGCAAGCAGAAGATGAAATTGTATCTTCTGCAATTAACTAATCACGATACAGATTCCGTGGAGGCAAGTCAGGCATCCACGTTAAACGAAACCCAAGTAGTAGAAATCGAGTCTAGTCTGTGCCCAAGAACCGTCTGTGGATGAGTATATTAACTCAAAATCAATTAAGTAAAAGGCCTTGTTTAAGTTAACAGTGACAGTCCTGGTATATATATAGTTAACAACAATATTAACTCAAAATCAATTAAGTAAAAAGCCTTGTTTAAGTTAACAGTGACAGTCCTGGTATATATATAGTTAACAACAATATTAACTCAAAATCAATTAAGTAAAAAGCCTTGTTTAAGTTAACAGTGACAGTCCTGGTATATATATAGTTAACAACAATATTAACTCAAAATCAATTAAGTAAAAAGCCTTGTTTAAGTTAACAGTGACAGTCCTGGTATATATATAGTTAACAACAATATTAACTCAAAATCAATTAAGTAAAAAGCCTTGTTTAAGTTAACAGTGACAGTTCCTGTATATATAGTTAACAACAATATTAACTCAAAATCAATTAGGTGAAAAGCCTTGTTTAAGTTAGCAGTGACTGACTTTTGACCACCATTGTGAATTATATTAACTACAATAGGAAATAAAAACAAGTTTAGCAAACGATGTGCTATGTAAAAGGAACGAAAGCTCGTTTTAATCTCGGATTTGACTACAATCGGGAAGTGCATTTTCACAATTCAACCTTCGGCACCATCGATAACGAGCAGATACTGGAACTATTCCCCCACCTTGGTGAAGACCAACGGGGCAACAGCTTGGAATAGGCGTACAACCCGTGCCAACGACGGCACACATACAGCCTTATACCCATAAGGTCCAGAGAATTAAACATCAGTCGTAAATAGTACGGAACCATCCAAATAGTACCTGCCAGTCCACTTAACCTGTGGCTAAACGATAATCGCTGAATTCAATTTTCGGCTTGGAATTGACAATAGGATTCAACAGATAAATGTAACTATTTAGCAGCATTGTATTGAACTAGAAAATTGAACCCAAAACGCACAAAACCTTGAAGTTCACTTAACAAGTTAATCTAAATTTAACAAACTGTCACCTATACATATATAGGAATTGTCTGAACAACTTTATATTTGGCTTTATATTTAACAATTGGCGATCCTGCCAAAAGGAAAATTATTATTATCATTATTGTCGTTAAACAAAATATTACAGAATTAAACAAAAATTATATTTGAAATAAAAATTTACAAACCACATCCAACCGTTATTAAAGAACACAAATCTAACCACTAAACACCCTTTTGCCCGGATTATACAAATATAACAATTGGCACAATTCAAACCTAACAATTGGCCACTCCAAAATTGGCAAATTGACACCACTTTACATTTGCCCAAATTTACATATAAGAATTGAACAACTGAAGCCTGAACGACTTTACATTTAACCATATATATATATATTAAAATATAGCAATTTATATATAATTCTATACAATTGGCGCATGCCAATTAAGCTGTGACCCCAGAAAGCTACGACTGCAAATTAAATAATTACAACGGAAATGGCAGCCAGCAATTGCATAGTCATTTTGTCACAACTAGCAATCAGCCTAAGAAATCATAAAATTTTATATTACAACTTCAACTAAATTTAATATTGTTATACATCCAATATTGTTGTAAACGTTTTGGTTACAATTGGCTTTTAAAACCATAAATGTTACAACTGGCGCAGCCGCATGTTACAGGCTTTGTTTTATTTACTTTAACATCTTTCCTCCTTATTGGAACGTCCTTATGATACAATGAAACACGATTCGTTTCTAAATCGTTTTTGAATACTTATTCTTTCATTTATTTTTTACACAAACCATATTGCATCCGTCCAGAGGGTGTTGTTCAAGTATCCCTAAATGTCATAGCACAATGTGTAATTATTTATTTGTTTAGGATAAGTTCATTCATGACATCAACTACTATAACTTTTAAATTGAAACTTATTCATGGCTCTGGTTTTAGTCCGGACAAATGTAGTGAATGTAGCTTTTGGTTTAGGCATATTACAATGCGGTTTGTGTTCCATCTACCGTGGTTGAAAGTTGTAATTTTGAATATCGTCAGTAGAGCGCGCCACACTACAATATAACCGTTTCTTAATTTTTTAAATTTGCTGACGACATGAAAATGTAATTCGTTCAATTTACAATAAAATGAAATCACTTTATAATTTACTAACAATATATACACAGCGATTACTGTAATTACTTCGGGATAAATGTTATAGAGGTAAGTAGCTAAAGGCTTATTCCTTTACTCAATTCTATTTATGATAGTATGAGACTGATTACTAAGAGAAATAATTAACATTATTTGCAAAATCTTTCATTTTGGTTTTTTATGATCAGGGTGGAGAACTAAATAGAATAACTCTTTTGTAACTTGTCTAAAACCTGTTGATGATGGTCTTTAAACAATCAAGTGTGTAGACGACATTTATCTTCCTTTGCCGTATTTCGCACGTTGGTAGTCGCTCAATTAAAAGGGTAAACGAACCACCGCCGGTGGGCTGAAAACTTTCCGACCTAATAAAGATACAAGACATTTTCGCTTAAAATTTATTTTTATTTTTCTTCTTAGTCTTCTTGTAACCCTACAGAGTTCTCCCAGCGATGCTCTCATATCTCTAACCCGTCCAAATGGTATTCGGCGTTTTTCTCTGCAAAATAACTGTTCAAAGGTGATTTGATTTGACGAAAATCTCTGTCCTCCGAGCGCAATTTTTATAGGCGTAAGAGTCTTGGTGAAACAGGATTTTCTTTTTCTGCAAATGTGGCGGTTTTTCCGCGATTTCTGCCTTCAGTTGGTCAAGTAATGAAGCGTAGTATGCTCCTGTAATGGTTTTTCCTTTTTGAAGATAATCGATTAAGATAACCCCATTGCTATCCAAAAAACAGTCGTCATTACTTTACCAGCCAAAAAATACAGTTTTTACTTTTTTTGGAGCCGATTCCCCCTTTGCTCACTTTGTTTATTGTTTCAACTGTGTTTTTGTTTCGGGCGTATAATGGTGTCAACTTTCATCGACAGTAATTAATCGGCGCCAACATTCGGATTTATTGCGCCTAAACTGCGCCAACAGAGCGTTGGAAATGTTCATTCGAACATGCTTTTCGTGAGCAAACGCGCAGATAACTTTCTCATGCCTAAATCTTGATTTCATCATCATCATCGGCACTATAATCGGGATCCGGCCATGGCCTTATTTAACAAATCTCTCCACCGGTCGCGATTTCGAGCCGAAGTCATCCAGTTTGGCACTCCGAGGCTTGATCTTAATCTACTATGTGACAAGCACGTTCTTTGGCCATTTTCATAGCCTCTGCTATCTTTCTCACTTTAATTCGGCGGTCGTCTAACACCATTTGGTGAACTTTAGCGATGTTATCGTCAGTTGTTGCAGTGCAATGACAAAAAGTCTGTTCCGAAATAGCCTCCTAGATCACAAAGTTAAAATAATTTCGTGCTCAGCATTTATCCGTCCAATATTAGTGTAGGTATGGTTTAACGTTTCCCCATCCTACATGGAAAAGTTTCGCATGTTCGAGAGGCAGTGCTTGCGTTCCTGCCTCGGATTACATAGAACACCCGAGTCTCAATACGGGAAATTCTATCCTAATAAGACACTGTATGACAAATCAGGATTGAATAGGATAGACAATTTCGTTATCAAAATTATTCGTGGTCACACTGCAAGGGCTGCAAAATAATCTTATCTCGGGAGCATGCTACCCCAATGACATGTACCTGGAGAATACACTCCAAAGTGGGTTTATCCCACCTGAAGCGTTCCCTCTCTTGGATAGAAAAGGCCTTATTCAAAACAAGCACAGACTCCCTATTATTTACCACGCCAGGGACAAACGGATTCTTTATAACAGTGATATATCAAATGCTGCAGTTCACATTGCGCTTTAGCATGGCAAGAGGCGATCGAGATAAAACTATGAATGACCGATCCCATCCCAACTGGTGGTGGATTGACAATGAAGAAAGGACTTAAATCCCCAAATATAGTAAGATCTTCAGACGCTACGCTTTCCCTTCCCATTCCTCATTTCCCTGTTTATATATATTTATTCTTCCTTTTCGTTTCCATTTTGCACTTAGATTCCTTTTCGTTTTAAAATCTCTGTATGTTAACATTTTGTTAATATGTTTGATAATCTCATTTTTTTGTTTGTTAACTTTTTATTTGATCTTATGTTATTTAACAAAAAAAAAGAGAACTTCTTCCAGGAAATAACATATATAAAAATATAAAAATATAAAAATATAAAAATATAAAAAATATAAAAATATAAAAATATTAATATATAAAAAAAAATATAAAAAAATAAAAATATAAAAATATAAAAATATAAAAATATAAAAATATAAAAATATAAAAATATAAAAATATAAAAATATAAAAATATAAAAATATAAAAATATAGAAATATAAAAATATAAAAATATAAAAATATAAAAACATTAAAATATTAAAATATAAAAACATAAAAATATAAAAATATAAAAATATAAAAATATAAAAATATAAAAATATAAAAATATAACAATATAAATATATAAAAATATAAAAATATAAAAATATAAAAATATAAAAATATAACAATATAAATATATAAAAATATAAAAATATAAAAATATAAAAATATAAAAATATAAAAATATAAAAATATAAAAATATAAAAATATAAAAATATTTAAATATTAAAATATAAAAATATAAAAATATAAAAATATAAAAATATAAAAAATATAAAAATATAAAAATATTAATATATAAAAAAAAATATAAAAAAATAAAAATATAAAAATATAAAAATATAAAAATATAAAAATATAAAAATATAAAAATATAAAAATATAAAAATATAAAAATATAAAAATATAAAAATATAAAAATATAAAAATATAAAAATATAAAAATATAGAAATATAAAAATATAAAAATATAAAAATAAAAAAATATTAAAATATTAAAATATAAAAACATAAAAATATAAAAATATAAAAATATAAAAATATAAAAATATAAAAATATAAAAATATAACAATATAAATATATAAACATATAAAAATATAAAAATATAAAAATATAAAAATATAACAATATAAATATATAAAAATATAAAAATATAAAAATAGAAAAATATAAAAATATAAAAATATAAAAATATAAAAATATAAAAATATAAAAATATAAAAATATTTAAATATTAAAATATAAAAATATAAAAATATAAAAATATAAAAATATTAATATATAAAAAAAAAATATAAAAAAATAAAAATATAAAAATATAAAAATATAAAAATATAAAAATATAAAAATATAAAAATATTATTGTACGCCGAAAGGCATTACACAAACTTGTATCGTGTAATTTAGAGTGCTCGTGTAGAGCCAGTAAATTGTTTTAAGAATAAGAAAAGTTTGTAAAATAAGATTTAGCATTTAGTCCTGAGTCAAGATTTGTTAAATTATTGTACAATAAATGCGTTATTCATCATCATCATCAACAAATCAACTACCTTATATTTGAGGCTCTTATTCTGGGCAATTTTAACGTACACAAATCCAAATCAAATAGAATGCGTGAGACTGGGAGGCTGGCTGAAAAATTAGCCATTAACTGCAATTAATCGCAGCTATTAAATATCCTACGCCGACGCCGGATGACCAATATTTTGTGAAATGTTGAATTAATTTTAGCAGTTTTTTCACTCTCTTATATTCTTCCCGGGATGCTTGTGTTAAATGTCAATAGAAATAAAGTCTTTTAAAAAGCTCAAAAACCTCAATTTTTAGTATGAAATAAGTGACATGAAAAAGCACAATGTGAGGAGACAAAAATGTCAAAGTCGTGATAAAAATTGATAAATGTATGGCGCCACGGTAACCACCATCTTAGAAACGACCACGTCTAATTCCTGTTGCGAATCCTGTTCCGGCGTTTAGGCTTCTTGGTGGCCTTTGGTAGAAAGCTTTCTAGAAACTCGATCGTATTAAAAATCGTTTCCGAACTAACATTCCCGATGTAGTTTTTGTCAAAATAAACAACAGGCGAAGGAACTGTTGATGATGCCTCCTTAAGTTGTTGGATGCATATATTCGGATTGATGCTTCCCAAACGGATCAGTTCCGTGTTAATGGGTGGCATTTGAGCTAAAAACGATTTATTTTGTAAGGTTGTTTTAATATTTTTGAAATATTTGTACACTTACTGACAGTCATATACTTGGGTCGAAAACATTCCTTAATTTGCATCCATTTACTGCAATAATTCCGAATGTAACTATCGTTCTTGTTGAAGAATGTGTAGCCCATCTGGTCAACCTGGTTTTGCATGAACGGCGGAATAAACGGCCATTTACCCTTAGCAGCAAAGAAACAAATTATATCTTTAAGACGTTAGACTTTGACTTGCGAACACTACACCATATCTTACAAGGAATACTGAAGAACTTGAAAAAACTCCGTCGTTGTCTAGACATCGTTAGATTAACTTGGGGTTCGCCTGATAGAGGAGGGCTCGTGAAGTTTTGAATGGAATCTATAAATCCATTTGATGAGAGAGCAATAAAAACCAAAAGCAATGCCAACGCGTTTCGAAAATTCATTGTGATTCGCACGCCGAGCTGAAAACTACTAAAATAAGCAGATAGGACAGTGGTCACCAGAGTCCTACTGTAAAATTATTGTATTTTAATGAATGGCCGGGGTGGCAAAAGGGCATTGAACCCAATATGATGAATTGCGATAAAGTTTCAATGCACCCCATGTGACGATGTAAAGTCGTTGCATGCCTGCTAATGATGTTCAGGATCACATGTCACGATAAATAATTACTCGCCGGACGAGTAGAAATAAAAATCCATAAAGGATTGTTGTTCGTCGCCATAACATGCTTATTGCCCTAGGGTCGGCAATGTCTCGAACATAGTCTGCGTGCATGTTTTTCTATAGGGGAAAAATATGTTGAATGAGCAGTTTAAGGGCTTTAAGTGAGGTACTTCAGAATGATTATCCTTTTTCTGGCACATGCTATCTATTTACAGTGCTCTGAACTGAAATATTTGAAAACTTAATACACCTTTCTCCATTCGTTTTTTGCTTAGCTTACACTAATAACTCTACCAAAAAAAAAAACTCGAATGATTATTTCACAGACAAATCGGAGGAGCACCTGCTTCTGGGTCTCCCAAACTTTGTGGTAATAAATTTGCTACTTACCCTTAAAACAATATTTTTGGCAAGTAGGAACCTAAAACTAAAGTGTTATGGATTTTGAAATAAAAAAATTTCATTAAGTTATAGCACTATTCTTAAAACTAAATTTAATGACCCACGATAACAAAATCTTAAACTACCTCAATCTAGTCGTCCATTATCATCATCATCATTGGCACTACAACCGTGATCCGGTCTTGGCTTTATTTAACAAATTTCTCCACCAGTCCCGATTTCGAGACGATGTCATCCAGTTTGGTACTCCCAGGTCTGGGCATCCTGGTCTACGCCATCTCTCCATCGCCGACAAGGTCTGCCCCACTGTCTACTTCCATACATCCTGCCACAAAGGTCTTTCCGAGCAGGCTCCTCTTCGCTCATTCGAGCTAGGGGTCCCGCCCACCGGAGTCTACCGAGCTTGATGTTTCTTACAACGTTACCTTCAAGGTAGATCCCGTACAACTCATGGTTGTAGCGTCTTCGGAATCGTTCTCCCTCACATACAGGGACAACAATTCTCCTTAAGACTTTCGTCTCGAACGCGGCTAAGAGTTCAAAGTGCCTTTTATTGAGCACCCAGGTCTCGAATCCATACATGAGTACTGGTAAGACCATGGTGTTGTACAGTAGTAGCTTGGATGTTCTGGATAAATTTCGGGATTTAAAAGGCCTTGATAGACCATAGTAGTCTTTGTTGGATTTGATCAGCCGTTCGCGTATTTCTTCGCATATTGTTATCGGCTGATACTATTGACCCAAGGTAGTTAAAGGATTGCACTACTTCAAATTCGTGCTCCACTACTTTGATAGTTTGACCAACCTTAGGTCTTCTCTTCGCAGAAGTTGCCACCATGTAATTAGTTTTCTCCTCATTAATGTGCAGTCCCAGTTTTTGTGCCGCCTGCTCGATCTGGGTGAAGGAATCCTGTACAGCAGATTCGGTTCTACTGATGATGTCGATGTCATCTGCGTAGGCAAGTAGCTGGCTGGACTTGGTGACAATAGTCCCTCTAGTTGTAATGCCAGTGTCACGGATTGCTTTCTCCAAGGCCAGGTTGAAGAGGAGGCAGGCCAGATCGTGCCCTTGTCGGAGTCCATTAAAGGTGTTTATTGGTTTGGACAGCAATCCCACTATTCTTGCTTGACTAGTTACGTTGGTCATGGTCAACCTATAAAGTCGTATCAATTTGTTTGGAATGGCGAACTTTCTCAAGGCACTATATAGTTCTACCATGGCTATGCTGTCGTACATGTGATGAGCTATCAAATAGAAGAGACGAAGGTTTCGCAGATTTCGGGTATTAATGGAAAATGTGATGGAGGAGAGCAGGCTTGGGCAGTTGATTGAGCCTGAGAGTAGACGGTGGATGAAGAGGATGTCGGAATGAATGACGGCTCGTGTATGGGGGTAGAATCCGAGGATTTTCCCAATTCAATCCTCGGAGGGCAAAACGCAAAGAACGACGTTACACGCTTTCGACCCTGCGAATTTAGGACGAGTAGTGAGGAAACCAAACCTGACTAGTATATTCAAGAAGGGGGCGGAGAGAGGTTATTTAGAGCGATCTGGAAACGTAGGGATCAGAGAATTCTTTCGACCAACCTTTCACAAAACCAAGGACAGAGTTGGCCTTGAGAATAATGACATCAAAGTGTGGGATGAAGGTAAGCTCCCTATCTCTTAACATGCCAAGGCCACGGATCGTTTGTATAGGTGTTATCTGTTGGTTGAGTATGACATAGGAACGTAGCCTGGAGGGGAATCGTTTACGGGAGATGATGATTGAGAGACATTTGGCAATATTTAGTTCGAGGCAGTTATTTTGGCACCAAGGTGAAAAGCTGTCGAGATCCATTTGGAGAAGTGAGGAGTCGACAGAAGAGGGGATCGTCTTGAAGAGTTTAGTGTCGTCCGCATATAAAGAGATGGAGGAGTGCTTGATACTGGAGTCTATATAATTAATAGTAAGAATGAATAGGAGGAATCCCTGACGTGGGAAGAAAAGGATTGGAGAGGGTGGATCTAAATCTGACACGATAGGTTCGATCGTTAAAATAGGAAGAAATCCACTTAATCAGTAGGGGTGCGAAGCCAGGGGAGGATAGCTTAAAGAGGATGAGGTTGTGTGAAATTTGGTCGAAGGCCTTGCTGAAATCGGTTGTGATTACATCGACTTCGTTGCCGTTCTCTAAGGCACGGAGAGTGTAGGGTGGGAAATCAACTAGATTGGTGGTGGTCGACCTACCCGTAAGGAAACCATGCTGGTTGGGTGAGATGATGGATTTGCAACGGACACATAACGCCTTGTAAAGACTGCCTTCGAACAGTTTTGGAATATGTGACAGTTTGGCGATGGGACGGTAGTTACTAATATCCTTTTTGGTCCCTTCTTATGTATGGGGGTGACAAAAGAGGATTTCCAAATATTTGGGAAGACACCTTGTGTAAGGGATAGATTGAATATCTTTGATATCGGGAGAGAAAGAGATGAGGAACTTTTTTTTTAAAAGGACAGCCGGAAATCCATCAGGTCCAGGGCTGAACTCGTCTTTAAGCAACTTTAATTTTTCTTCAACTAGGAGATGCTGGATAATTTGAGAGATGAAGGGGCCAAGGGAGAATTCGGGCAGGTCCTTAAAGTAAGAACGGATAGGCTCGAAAGAGTTGTCCGTGAAGGATTTTTTTAAAGAAAGATTCCAAAAGATTGCCAGTAGTTTGTGGGTCGGTTGAAGTAATTGTGTCATAGGAAAGGGAGTTGGGATAGGCATCAGATTTACGTTTATAGTTAATAAAGTGGAAAAAATATTTGGGGTCATTAACAGGTTGTTTTGTGTTTTTGTGAGATAATTGTAGTAAAGAGAGTTGTAAAGGTCGGTGAATTTAGATAAGGAACCGAGAAAGTTGGAGTAGTCCAGGGAAGAACGTGTTACGGCTCCAACGCCGTGCTTCCTCTTTCGAGGGAAGAGCGTGGAGGTTATTATAGTTATTAATAATTAAGGGGTTACTAAATAATTAAACTTTTCTTTATTTAAATATTTTGTTTTATTTTTATTTTATCGAACTCAGCTATCTCAAGCTGAGCTCTCTTCTTTCTATTTTTTTCATATAAATTTACTTGTTTATATAGAACATTTTGTTCTAACTGACTGTGGCGTATAAACTGAACAAAAGAATCTAGAAGTCTCTGTGACTTAAAATTTTGAATAAACTTTGAACGAAAATCAAAGTGGCTATGTTTTGAAATGAAAAATGTGCTTATTATGAAAAGGGGCATGTTTTTAAATGTGCTGTAAGTGACTGGATATAGAATATTGTGTCTGTTTATTTATGAATTGTATTAAATGACAATGTAAGATATGTGAGGATGTAGTTTTAAAGGTTGTGTTAGAACGGACATGAGATTAGTGTTAAAGCGAATAAGGGTAGTATTCTGGAATACAACATCCCACCCTTCTTCGAGAAAGAAAATTATCCTTGAAGAGAATAATTTTCTCTTAACTATTGCTTAGATTAGGATTAATTACAGACTTGGATTTTCGTTCAATTACAATGGCATTCAAAGTTAATCTTATATCAAAAGTTACAAAAATCCAAAAGTTCTTAATACTAGAAAAATAGGTTACAATAATCCAAAAGATTACTTATAGTCTACTTACATTATATTTCCAACTAACTTAAAATATTTCCACTTGGAACCTTTTCTTTTATTATCCAAAAAAAATTTTTTTTCTATATATATGATTAATATTAATTCTCAAAATTCTCTTTTTCGTTCGAATTTCCAATATATTATATCCCAATATATATTTTAACTCTAAAATTTTCTCTCTTTCTTCCCCTTTTTTAACTTCTTTTTTTTTTCTTTCGTTTCCATCATTTCTTACAATTGTTTTATATATTGACTAAAAACAAAGGCCATTTGTTAAGTGTCTATCTTTTGCTTAAATTTATGGAAAATTTTCCAAAACCTTTTTGGGCCTATTATTATGATGACTGCATAGAAATGCATAATACCAAACATTTTCTTAAGAACTGATCTCAGTTGTCCTAAATGACTGTGTACCTTTTTATTTTTTCTTATTTTGTGTTCGAATACATGGTTATTGTTGTAAAAATTAATTTGTAAGGTATTTATATGGTTTTTCTTTTCACTACCTATTTTGATTGAGTTATTATTTTCAATTTTCATAACTTCGTGTTGGTGTTTAGTATCATTATTTAAAATGTTTAGTGTTTTCGGCTCAATGTCATCATTTTCTATAGCTTTAACTTCTGTCGGAACGTTTACCTCTTCAGTCTTACTCATTGCTGATGGATCGTTTAGTTTCTCAGTCTCATTTACTGATTCGTATAGTTCTTCAGACTTATTTGCTGTTAGAACATCTTGGTTCCCAGTCTTATTTGCTGTTTGAACTAATTCTTCAGTTATATCTGCTGTAGAAACCTTCAATCCTTCAGACTTTGCTGCTGAAACATGGTGTTCTTCAGTGTTAACTACTGAACTGACCTGGGTTTCGATTTTTATTGCACCTTTTGGATGTTCAGTCTTTACCACTGCTGAGTTTTCAGTCTTTGTTGCTGAAGTGTCGGGGTTGTCTATAGGGATAGACGAAATGTGAGGGATTTTTGTTTGTGTATTTTCTGCAAGTTCTGAATTTTCAGTCTTTAATATTGCTGAGTTTTCAGTCTTGGTTGCTGAAGTGTCTGTGTGGTCAATAGGGATATCCGAAATATTAGGGATTTCAGTCTTTACTACTGCTGAAAATTTCGAATTTTCAGTCTGTGTTGCTGAATTATTTTCCAAAATTGGAGTATGAATCGGAATATTTATATTAGTGCTTGTTTTCTCTTCGTTTATCTGTATCGCTTTATTTATTTGGTTAGGAGCTTCATTAAAATTGTCGTTATCTATTGTCAAAGATCTAATGTTATAAATAGAAAAATGTTGTCTGTCTTCCACAAAATTGGGTTGGCGTCAGGCCTCGTTTTCCGACTCTTGCACCCGAGAAAAGTGAACATTTTGCCTATCGTTTTGTCTATTGGTGATTCTAGGATATTCACTAAAACGATTTTCGGTGTTTGCAGGATTATTTTGGAATGGATTACGCGTTGTTGTACCTTGTTGGTAATTTGTTAATACAAGATATCTAGGAATGGACATTCCTAGATATCTTGTATCTACACTCGTTCTCTGTGTGATTATTCTGTCCACAGAAATTGCATATAATGTTATATTCTCTTTTTATTGGTTGTCTATTCGGAAAATTGTTGGACTGCATGTTCCGATAACATGTGTCCTGTGAATGACCTGGCTTACCGCAAGTTTGGCAGATTATTCGATTAAATCTGTCATTATAGTTATATGGCCTGGGAGAGTTGTCCATTCGAGCAGCATGTGATACTACATGTGCAATCGACTGTTTTAAACTACTTCCCCCATGGACTTTGGCTAGGATTTTCAATTGTTCATTCTTGAGACCATCCTCAAATATTTGCACTGCCAATTTTGAGTTTTCTGCTATCAAGAATTCTCTAACCACCGCGTCTGCTGTTATTTCACACGTAGCAGAGTTCAGCGTCCTCAGAGCATTCGCAACTCTATCTCCGTATTCCCGAACGGTTTCTCTGAAGTTTTGTTTCAGGGATATCAACTCATTGTGTGCCGTTGACCGAGATTGCTCCTCTTTATATTCTGATTCAAGTTTATCCTTTAAATCCTCCCATTTAGCAATTATGCTATACCTAATTAGATCATAGGCAGGACCCTCTAGTCTATTTTTGACTAGCTCCAAAAATGTTTCATATATCTCCGGGTCTGCCCTTTTTATAGATCTAAATAAAACGTCTCCCCCGGAAATAAATTTATCTAGGTCGCAGGTTTTTCCGTCAAAGGTAGGGACGATTCTGAAAACATCAGAAATTCCGACAGAAAGAGCCATTTCAGGGGGGTTATGGTGTATCTGTAGAGAGTGGATTTGTTCTTCCCCCTGCCTGGCCGCCTGTCTCGTGTAATACGGACTCGTAATCTTGAAAACTCTGAAATCAATGTATGGCAAAATCACTTCTTAAAAATACGGTATATAAAAATGGCCTTTCTTTTAGTTATTCAATATATATGAAAAAGAAAGTTAATTTGGTTTCAAAGCTGTAGAGAAAGAAAATTCGGCGAAAAAGACAAAACGGAAATGTGGTCGAAATACTGGAAAGAGAATATTCGAAATAATTTCTATCGGACAAAATTGTTAGTAAAAAGGAAAAGTTAAAAGTTCCAAGGTAAAAATATTCCTACGGAAAAATGAACAGAAAAATTGATATTTCGCTAACGATTCTTACTACTAATATATGTTGATTGATGTGTTGTTCTCCTTTTTTTTTTTTTTTTTTTTTTTTTTTTTTTTTTTTTTTTGATTAATGTTTTGTTCTTTTTTTTCTGAGGTGTTGTCTTCTTGTGGGGTTTTTTTTTCTCGGCTGCCACTGAGGTTAATTTAGATTTCCTCTGGAACTCATCGGCACAGGAAATTTCGAAGTTATTTGCACTCGATACATCGAATGTTCCGCCATCCAAGTCGAAAATGAGGACCTTCCTTCCCTCTTTAGGGTTTTATCTTGCACCAATCTTCCTCTGGGATCGAGTCCTCCTTCGAGGATTAAGTCGTCCTTCGGGGATTGTCTTCCTTCGAGGATTGGTCTTCCGCCGAGGAGTCTTCGTGGATCGGTCTTCCTTCGAGGATAGAGTCGTCCTTCGGGGAGTCTTCGTGGATCGGTCTTCCTTCGAGGATATAGTCGTCCTTCGGGGATTGGTCTTCCTTCGAGGATAGCTCTTCCTTCGAGGAGTCTTCGTGGATCGGTCTTCCTTCGAGGATTGGTCTTCCTTCGAGGATTGGTCCTCCTTCGAGGATAGAGTCGTCCTTCGGGGAGTCCACCAGTCTTCGTGGATCCCACCGCTGCCACCAGTGTTACGATTCCATTGCCGTGCTTCCTCTTTCGAGGGAAGAGCGTGGAGGTTATTATAATTATTAATAATTAAGGGGTTATTAAATAATTAAACTTTTCTTTATTTAAATATTTTGTTTTATTTTTATTTTATCGAACTCAGCTATCTCAAGCTGAGCTCTCTTCTTTCTATTTTTTTCATATAAATTTACTTGTTTATATAGAACATTTTGTTCTAACTGACTGTGGCGTATAAACTGAACAAAACAATCTAGAAGTCTCTGTGACTTAAAATTTTGAATAAACTTTGAACGAAAATCAAAGTGGCTATGTTTTGAAATGAAAAATGTGCTTATTATTAAAAGGGGCATGTTTTTAAATGTGCTGTAAGTGACTGGATATAGAATATTGTGTCTGTTTATTTATGAATTGTATTAAATGAGAATGTAAGATATGTGAGGATGTAGTTTTAAAGGTTGTGTTAGAACGGACATGAGATTAGTGTTAAAGCGAATAAGGGTAGTATTCTGGAATACAACAAACGTGTTCTTAGGAAAATGTTCCACAAATTATTCCTCTTGTTCCGAAGAGTAGGGAGTTTGCGGTTGTACCATGGAGGCGATGATACCGATGTCCTATGACAAGAATAAGGGGTATATATTGAAATGGCATTGTATATTTCCTCATAGAGAGCGGCAGTAGCTTATTCTACCTCTAGGTGATCAAAGCGAAATTCGAGTCTGCTAAGATGGTCATTTAATAGGCGAAATTTAGCTTTGCGGAAGTTGTGGGAAAAGTTGACGTGGGTTGGTGAGGTTTGGGATAAGCTGTCACGATAAAGGGATACGAGAAGCGGGGGCTGGTAATTGTCGATGGTGGAGAGAACGTGAGAGAGCGAGCAACTGAGGAGTTATAGGGGTGCCCTGTAAACACAAGGTCAAGTTGCCTCTTCATATAATTTGGCACATTACTTATATGACAGTGGCTTGAGTCGTTGAGACCGTCTATAAAAAACATTCCTTGGTACTAGTGGGGTTTGAGTTGTAAAAGGATTGATCGTCTGACAACGTCAGGATGGGGGAGGTTGAAATCGCCAATAACAACGATATCGTCAAGGAAAGTACATAACTCGGTTAGGTGATCAACCGCTGCTATTGCAAGCTCGTATGACACGGTAGGTTGCAAATGAGGTATATAGAAACAACGACTTTGGGCGTTCGTCAATTTTTATTGCGACATAGTGTAGATTGGGCAGAAGAGATGGCAATAAGAGATGAGGCGAGCTTATTTTGGATGGCAAGCAGCACATCACGGCAAGGTGAATCCACACATATACCTTCGTCATCACGAAAAACGGTATAGGTGGAGGGGAATAGTTCTTCACTGTGAATACTGGGGATAAGGTTGGTTTCGATTAGTGCGTATATATCAAAAGGGAGGGTATGAGCATTTTGCAGAATCGATTGCGTTTTAGAACGGAGACCTCTGACATTTTGATAGTAGATGGTTAAGGAGAGAGTATTGAGAGTCTTACGGGGTGTGGCGAGGACGATTGATTAGAGTAAAAAAGAAGGCCTTTTTGAAAGAGGTCATTTTCTTGTGAATATATAGACGAAAGACCGAGAGATCTTTCGACACTATTTGTAGGAGCATATTGAAATTTGTATGGAATTTCATAAACAGGGTGCGAAGGCTAAGGAAGTCGGTAGGAAGGCCTTTCTCCTGAATGGAAATTGCGACGTTGGTTTCCGTCTTGTCTTCATTGCAGACTGAATCAGATTTGTCATGGAGGTACGGGAGATAGAGGCGGACATTTTCGTAGGTCAATATATTTCTAACTTTAGATAAGGTGTAGCGACTATCAGATGGATGAATTTATGGATTGTTGTGTGATTTTAACAGTTTGGGGGTTGGGGGGGATCAATAATTGGTCGGGTAGAAGGGGGTGTCGGGCAAGGGCGAACTGTGGATGTGGAAGGGGGTGGTGCGAAATTCGGCCTTGAGTTGGGCTCGGAGGGGGAGGAGTGGAAAGATTCTAGATGGGAGAGGTTATTAAGATTACGGGTGTGTGATATGTGAAAGTTGGTAAACTTCGCACCGGTTTTGAGGTCGGAAGGGGGGACAAGAGAAAGGGGAACTGTGATATAGAACGAGCAGTTATGTCGTGATTAAGAGGGAATTTATTACGGGCAGGTGAGGGGGGTCTGGGGTGACGGGTGGTGAAGCTATAGCGTTTGGGATGATAGTGAAGAACGTGTGATTCGAACGGACGCTATGCCAGTTAGAATCACAAAAAATTGAATCAAAGCGCAACCCACCAGCCCCCCCCCCCCCCCCCCCATGTGAACGAATTCGATTTCTAAACTCAAGTACATTCGACTGATGTGGATTTATTATGTTATCGCTATGGTATACGGCTCTGATGCATTTTCTTATTCGATTTTCGTTCGGTGTTCTTCACTATTTGCATGTGTATTGTGTGTGTATCTGTTAGATACGCCACAAAGCGGTTAGAATTAGGGAGAGGAGTTGGATTAGAATTTGGCTTGGAGTAGGATTTTGTAGCTTGGGTTGTCATTATTTAGGGAAGTGAGGTGCAGGTGTGACCACATTTGGAGAACGGAGGATGGGTATGCATATGTGGCGGGTGGGACTTTAAAGAACGAGTTATGATCGAATTGAGGGGTCCCGCGGAGGGAAGAGGAAACGAAGTGGTTTTGTGGGCTGGTTAAGGAGGGGATGTGCGGCTATTATCATGTCCTACGGATTTAGCAAAGAGGGGCAGTTGTTTAGTTGAATTGTTGGGGTTGTGCTTGGATATAGTCATCCTGCCGATCGTTAGGTAACAGTTTTTGTTCAGAACAAAAATCCAATCGGATCTAGAGGAGAGTACTATACGGAAACAAGACCTGTATTTCGAGACAGGAAGCATGTGACGTTCTTTTACGGGAATCCTATAGTTTTTCAGAAAGAATTCTAAAATCCAATCGGAGTTCGCGGTTGATTGGAATAATCGAGTTTATTAATACGGACGCCA
The DNA here is from genome assembly GCA_963931805.1 of Microdon myrmicae. NCBI lineage: Eukaryota > Metazoa > Arthropoda > Insecta > Diptera > Syrphidae > Microdon > Microdon myrmicae. Next base: position 122,585,919 of record OZ007496.1, read on the forward strand.
ATTAGTTATGATTACTTCACAACTAAATAATACCCAAAATATTATCAGTAAGGAACTTTGGTTTATTAGCTTTTTTCATTGTTTCGCATTTTGTAACTCAAATAATTCACTACATCTAGATTACAACTAAATAAAAAAAAAAAACTTAACAAAATGAAATGTTAAATGTTAAATGCTAAATTAACTAGATATATAGTACAATATTTATAATAAACAAATTAATTTTCTAGTGTGTTTTGGTACGTCGTATCACATAACAGTTCGTCCTGTGGCGTGGCAGTTCTTGTCGGATTCATAAAATGGCCTTTTTGATTTTCTTTTTTTTTGGATTTCCGTCGCTTTCTCTTATAAATACAGCAAAACAAAACTGTAACAACAAAATAATGTATTTGTATTATTTTCAAACAGAACAAGAAGTAGAAAACTTACGCAGGAACACTAAAATGATACCTCCTGCGCAGCTTAAAATCATCAGCCAAGTATTTTTGACCGCAGCTTTTATTGTCTCTTGGTTGCATTGTTCAAACTCTGGCAACCCTACTGTAATGTTATATAGGGGGGGACATTCCTTTAAATCGGAGTCAGCTGAAATGGAGCGAAAAATATGTTAAACATCTCCATATAATGGCCGTACTTTATAAAATGTGTTTAGGCAACTAACAACTAATCAGGGTATAGACACATCAATTTTGCTTGGGGGGAGGGGGGTAATGCGTTTTAATCAATCAAACATAAAACAATGTTGTGTACTTAGTGATTTCGAAATATTATTCATATGCTTGATAGAAAACTATCGGAATTTCCTAACTTGTCAAAAGCCCAGATTTTATCCATCGTTTATAATTTGGAGTTATTTGGTACAAACTATTTTATATAGCGGTGAGACTTATTGCTTAATTCACATGAATATAGACACATACACCAACTAAAGCACAGATTATCAGACACCAAAGACGTACACTGCGTTTACTACTTCTTCCAAGAGAGACTGGTCTCCTATGATTACATTCCCATCATCCCCCCCTCCAAGTTGTTAGAGGGCGCAAGTTCTAACCCTGTAGAGACTATCCGTAGATAGCTATTACTATTTACTATAACTATTTATTGGCCTATAAGAACTCGGAATAGTATACTGGTTAGTATACCCGCCTGTCACGCGGGAGACCGGGGTTCGTTTCCTCGTCGGGGAGCCTCTGGCGCAAGACTAATGACTTTGCCCGGAAAAAAAAAACAAATCATTATGGAAAATTTAACAAGCCTCAGGACTTGCTAAATAAGGCCAAGACCGGTTCTAGGTTGTAGTGCCGATGATGATGATGAAGAACTCGGAAGTTCATGACCTCACTGACTTGGCTGCGTCATCGTCCACTCTGCTTCCACGTTTCGCCCTCTGATGTCCTTAAGGTCGCGCCTTACATTGTACCCCCATCTACGTCGCGGCCTTCCCATCGTTCTTTTTCCCCTTGGTCTACCGTCAAGAATTCTACCTGTGGTTCTGTCCTTGCCCATTCTCGCTACATGCCCGGTCCATATCAATCTTCGCGACCTGATTATTCTCTTTATTGTCGATTTGGCGTATAGCTCTTCCAATTCGCGGTTGTGGAGTTTCTTTCGTTGTCCTGCCTCTTCATCATATTTTCCACTATAGATACTCCTTAAAACGCTATTCTCGAATACGCTGAATCTGTTCTCTTCTTGTTTTGTAAGCGCCCATGTCGCGCATCCGTATAGAACAACCGGCCTGATTATGGTTCTGTAAATACGGAACTTTATATTAAGTGATAGCAGTTTCAATTTCATCATTTTGCTGACCGCGTACCAACTAGCAACGCCAGAATGCAGTCTTTTATTTAGTTCCTTCGACATTTCGTTACTGGCAGTGTGTATTGATCCCAGATATTTAAATTCGTTAACTTTTTCGAATATCTTGCCTCTGACGTTTATATGTGTTCCCTGAGGTCCACCTACCCGCCCCCCGTAATTTATATTTTGTTTTGTCTTCATTAATTCTTTTATTACTTACAGTTTCTAGGCTAACGCCAAGGATGGCAATGTCATGAGCATATGCAAGCAAATATGTGGCTACGTTCAGGGATAATCCGGCCATGTTATTGTCTTATACCTTTCTGATGACATACTCGAGCACACGGTTAAAAAGATATGGTGTTAGACCATTCCCCTGTTTTAATCCGTCGCGGATTTCAAATGGCTCTGAGAGGTGATTTCCTATTCTAACTCCTCCTTTATTTTTATTCACGCAGATTTGAATGAATGCCGAATATTTTTTCGGGATTCCCAGGTCAACTATAATATGATAGAGTCTTTGCCTTGCGATTGAGTCGTAGGCTTTTTTGAGGTCAACGCAAAGTTGATATACCGTCTCTCCGTATTCCCACGTATTTTCCAACAATACTTACTGTGAACATTTGGTCGCTTATTGGTCGATTCCTGCGAAATCCACATTGCTAGTCTCTCTGTATTTCTTCTGCATAGGTTGTGATTCTAGCCACTATGACATTTGTTAGTATTTTGTATGTGGTTGGAAGCAATGGTATTCCTCTGTAGCCAGGTTTGTCGGCTCTTTGAAAATTGGAAAGGCTATTGAGGTTTTCCACTCTTCCGGAGTGACTTCCTTATCCCATATTGTTTTGATTAACTGGTGGACCATCCGAGCAGTTGTCACTCGTCCATGCTTCATAAGCGCTGCTGATATGCAGTCGACTCCAACTTTTTCAATGTATTTATTGCATCTATAGGTTCGTTGAAGGAGGGCTCTGGGATCTATGGCTCGGCTGTATGTACGTTTGGTACATTTATTTGTGATAGATTAGTGCACACATTAATCAGGTTTTCAAAGTACTACCTTCACCTTGTCACGGCATTGTTTCTGTGACCAAACTGCTCTATGCGTCTCGAATTATGTTGGCTCCCCCTCGGTACCCGTTCCTAATCGAATTTATGGCATACATTCCTCTGATGTGCTTTGCTTTGGCATTTTCCAGGACATTTTCGATCCGAGTCTTCTCCCATTCGCGTTTTTGTGTTTGAAAACATTCGTTGTCTCTTTCCGAATCGTCGCGTATGTTTCTGCGTTGATTTCATCATATCTTTCTAAGTGGATCACTCTGAGGTGTTTACGTTGTTGTTCGATCTTCTATTATATAATTGACACCGATAATTACCACCACCACCACCCCCCCCCCCCCCCCCCCCTATCTAATTAATTACGCGTCCGTATCCCTTAATACACACATTTTATACCAGAGGTCAGCGAAAAAAGAAATAACACGTGGAAAGATTTTCGTTCAATCGACGGACTGCAGTAAGTTGGTTCAGGACTATTGACCGAGACGGTCAGGTGTGAGTTCGCATACGCCGAGGTGTTGGTTGAGATGTTGAGTTCGAAAAATAATTAACTAAACTTCCCTGGGAAAAGTATAATTTGTTCAAATACTCTGAAGATTTTTTTTTTTACCGAATAGAGCAAAGCGTTAAACTTAAAAGAAGATTTCAATTGTCACAATCATTTGTCAATTAACTATCTAGACCGGAGAATATATTTGACTGAAACTATGAATTATGGTAGTTTAAGTGAGTTTTAATAAAATTTAGTTTTAATTATAAAAAATAAAGTGTTTTCAAATTTGCGTTTAGTGTGTGGTGTTAGATATTATCGAATATAAGAATTACAAAATTCTCTTAATGAGGACCAAAAAGAATGTTTACGCATATTTTTAGGTACATTGACCCTTCCCAGTAAATTTGCCGTACCTGGCCATTATATGCTATGCTTGTGCACCTGACGATTCACTGGAGGGGGGCTCAGGCCAGCGAGGGCCGAAACCAAATTCCAATTAATCAATAAATGGTAAGGTGGGGGTAAATTTGTATCCTCGTATAAAATGACGTGAATGGGCGATTAACATTCCCATGTATTTGAAATGAAAAGAGAACAGTTCGTTGTTGGAAGCTGGTGGTTTTAAAACCGCCGTGATCGCTCGTTGGTTTTGAAAATTTTTAAATAAAGAGATGTGGTTAAAATAAAATAAATTGAAAATCTGATTGCTTAGATTTCACCAGCCAGTTCGAGGATGTTAAATTAAATTATGTTTTATAATCAATTTAATTATAAATAGAATTATACGGAAAATAAAATTTGATTTAAATCAATATTTGATCATGTGAAATGTTAATTGTGACATTCAACAAGGGTTACTTCAAGCCATATTTGAAATCTACCGATTCCAAAAGCATCGCTGGCCTCCCATCGGCGTGGGCGTTACTCAGTAATGTCCTGCAGACGGAGGCCTGTAGCGTTCTACGAACGCACAATTCTACGCAGGTAAGGTTCCTATCTTCAAAGAACTTACTTACCTGAGAGCGTTGCACGCGCCCACAGACGCGTGCCCCAAAGTCCCACCATAGGGCCTGCAACTCGCAGCCAACGTTGAGACCGACACCAAAAAGCAAGGAACTGAACGTCCCCAAAGCTTTTAATGCCAAGCTCAACATTCGTAAGTCATCATACCTGAAACAAAAAAGAAACATTCAATCCGCCTGCGCCCAGGAACATTCCATTGAATCGGCAATTTCAAACGTCTATGCAATGCAAATTAGCCGACCAAACCTGCACGACTTTTCTTATAAGCTGCAGGGGTGCGAAGTTTTCTCGACCCCCGACCTCACGAGGGCGTACCACCAAATTCCGGTGGCTCCCGAAGATATACCGAAAACCGCGGTAACCACACCTTTTGGACTATTCGAGTTCAAGGTGATGACATTCGGTCTCCGAAATGCAGCGCAAACGTTCCAGCGCTACATAGACTCAGCTCTCCGCGGACTTGACTTCTGCTATGCGTATATCGATGATATACTCATAGCATCGAAAAACATGACTGAACATCGCTCCCATTTGAAGCAAGTGTTCGAGCGCCTCCGAGATTTCGGCCTGGTAATCAATCCAGACAAGTGCCACCTCGGAGAAGCGGAAGTCAAGTACCTTGGCTATTGTATAAATGGCCAAGGCGTCCGCCCATTACAAGACAGGGTGGACGCACTAATGCAGTTTCCTCGCCCCAAGAATGTGCGAGAACTTAGGCGTTATCTGGGCATGTTAAACTTTTATCGCCCAACGCTTCGAAACGCCGCACAGGTCCAGGCTCCTCTGAACGAATACCTAGTAGGAGCCAAACGAAACGACAAACGACCGATTCAATGGACCGAGTCAGCTGACCAAGCTTTTCGCTTATCGAAAGAGCAGCTGTCGAACGCAACTTTGCTTCGACATCCCATCGAAGGAGCCCCATTGTCCATACAGTGTGACGCTTCCGACACTGCAATTGGGGCCGTACTCGAACAAGAGTGCGATGGTAAATGGGAACCGCTGGGCTTCTTCTCAAAAAAATTGAACCCGACCCAGCGACGATACAGTACCTACGACAGGGAGTTACTAGCGATTTACTCCGCAGTAAAGTACTTCCGGCACATGGTCGAAGGACGCCAGTTGACGATCAAAACTGATCACAAACCACTGGTGTACGCTTTCCGAAAGAAAGCGGAAAGTTCAACCCCACGCCAGGAGCGGCACCTGGATTTCATCGGGCAATTTAGCACGCGAATCGAATATGTTCCAGGTGCAAACAACGTAATTGCAGACGCTTTTTCGCGTATCGATGCAATTAAACTCCGTGCGCAAGTCGATGATGCCGACTTGGCACAAGCGCAAGGAGAGGACCATCAACTCGAGTCCCTATTGAAAGCGGAGACAGCACTAGTTCTGCGTAAACTTCCTTTCAACGACTCAAAAGATGAAGTCTGGTGTGATGTATCGACAGGGACAGCTCGCCCCTACATCCCAGAAAAGTTTCGAAGGAATGTGTACGAAACATTCCATAACCCAGCCCACCCAAGCGGACGCGCAACCGCTGCAGCCGTCCGACGTAAATTCGTCTGGCCACATATGGCAAAAGACATAACAAATTGGGCACGCAATTGTTTGCAATGTCAGCGTTGCAAAGTCGATCGACACAACGTGCTACAACCAGCACAGTTTAAGCTCCCCGAGGCACGATTCGCCCATGTACACATCGACATTGTGGGACCGCTTACGCCGTCGAGAGGTTACATGTACCTCCTGACAATGATCGATCGCTTCACTCGGTGGCCAGAAGCAGTGCCACTAAGAACAGTGACCGATCTACTCGGCTGCCAACAAAGCCATACGACAGCTTATCACCCCCAGTCCAATGGAATGATTGAACGATGGCATCGCTCACTGAAAGCCTCACTGATGTGTCACGACGATAATCAATGGCTGGACGTACTACCGACAGTTCTTTTAGGCTTGCGCACAAGCATAAAAGAAGACCTGGGAGCCTCAGCAGCAGATCTGACTTACGGAACCAATCTGCGCCTCCCAGGAGAGTTCTTCGCCGATGGAGAACCACCGCTCGAACAGTTGCCAAATTTGGAAAACCTACGCAAACTCATGCGAAAGGTCAGGGCAACACCTGTCGCCAGACACGGTTCCAAGAGGATATTTGTTCACCCAGAGATGGACAGCTGCACGCACGTCTTCATCAGGGTGGACAAGGTTAGGAAACCTCTAGAACCGCCCTACGAAGGGCCATACAAGGTGCTGGATCGAATAAACGACCGAGTTTTCTCCGTTGACATCGACGGCAAGCCGTACACCGTCAGTGTCGAAAGACTGAAACCGTGCCACCTGGAACTACCACCAGATACCGTACTGGGAGAAGTGCATCAACAACCAGCGGCGGCAGCCGAAACCTGCCCCCTACGCCACCCAGCAGACTCCCACGAAACGCCAGGCACGTCAAATGTTGAGAATCAACCAAACCCTCGCGAAATGGTCGCGCGCGGGGCGTCGGACATCCTACACGGACCGATAACGCGGCAGCGCGCCCGAGATCTGCGCGCACAAGAAGACGCTGCGAAGATTCTCAATGTACGGCAACCTGAAACCCCAACTTCTGACAAGCGAAAAAGAACGACGAACGCGATAACTTTCGCTCCTCTACCACCCAAACACCGCCCAATACGGAAGGGAGCACGCCCATAAAACTCAACTACACCCCCCAAGCAACTAACTACTTCATATCGTGACTACGTCACTAGGGGGGGGGAGTGATGTAGCGTTCTACGAACGCACAATTCTACGCAGGTAAGGTTCCTATCTTCAAAGAACTTACTTACCTGAGAGCGTTGCACGCGCCCACAGACGCGTGCCCCAAAGTCCCACCATAGGGCCCGCAACTCGCAGCCAACGTTGAGACCGACACCAAAAAGCAAGGAACTGAACGTCCCCAAAGCTTTTAATGCCAAGCTCAACATTCGTAAGTCATCATACCTGAAACAAAAAAGAAACATTCAATCCGCCTGCGCCCAGGAACATTCCATTGAATCGGCAATTTCAAACGTCTATGCAATGCAAATTAGCCGACCAACGATGCACGTGCGGGTAGCTGCCATAAAGACCACCAAATCTATCGGAAAAACAAAAAAACGGCAACCGTAATTATCTCAACGAGATAATTCAAATTGTATGAGGTTGAAAACCTACAAGGAAACTACTCCGATCCCACGGTGTCTGTTTGTATTTCACACCCATCAGAAAGAGCTAATGGATTTCGGGTGTATTGACAAAAGTCAAACAAAAACCATGAACCATGCATCCATGCAAATTGCAGGATATCTTTCGGCCTTCGCGCCAGATGTGTTATGTAAATAAGGCGGCATACAATTGACAACCGTCGAACTGAATTTCGACCACCACCACGGATGGTGATAATGATGTTCGATGATGAGCGAGTTTCTTCTTTCAGGAATGAAAAATCACCCCTGGGACGTGATAACATGCTGCTAACAGAAATTCGGAAGTTCTGTTAGCAGAGCAAGTAGGAAAATTTTTCCATGTAGATACAGATACCAGTTTGGAATCTGGATATCTGTGTGGGCAGACAGGCAGTCTGATTTCGATAGCGATATCGGGTGGTATATTTCGACCAACGAAGTGAGATTTCGATCGGCAGACGACGAGGAGGATAATTTTGAGAGTATAAGGATCAGAGTGTGCATTTTCGAAGTTAGAAAAGTAAAGTAACGTCGAGTGTTGAACGTACGTGCGGTGTAGTGAAGCGCTTTAAAATCTTCTATTTTGATTTTAATATCAAATATAAAACAAAACAAAACATTTCTCGGAGTTTCATTTGTGTACTGAACTAAGTTTTCGTGTGTCGCTGTGAACAGTGTTCGGCGGAGCACTCTAACGTAAGTAGCTATTGACATTCCATACTAATAGGCCAACATTCGTCAAAGTCCTATCCGTTAAAATAAACTCCGCCAAAGGCCACTGAGTATTACTCATTAATATGCTGCAGACAGAGGCCACTGAGGAATTCCTTGTGTTGCTCTCACAGAGCCAAAGGACTCCATTCCCGGAGCTAAATTCAACAGTACCAGCAATAACAACAGAATATCGTCAGCCCGGAACAAATCGATGATAAAATGGGGCACCCCCGTTTCCAACAAAAAAACTGTGCGTACGTTCTAATATATATTTCATATTTTTGTGTGCATATATATCTGCAACACTTCGGCCTCCACTCATGGTCAATGGGTTTGGTCTCAATTGTTTTCTTAAATCCTAATACTTTTCGTTTGTTTGATTTCGTCTCTGATCGATGTCCATTTAGTGTCCACATTACTGGTTTCCTCTTCCTCTCCCCTCCCACTCCCTAGTATGTTAAGCCTATGCGTCAGTTCACCTTGATGTTCAGCACTTTTGCGGAGGAATTTTAGTTTACCAATGCCGAATTTTTATCTCGTTTTTCGTGACTGAGCATGTCAGTTTAATGCGATCCGACTCCTAATTTTGCCTATCACTAGAATATGGTCAGAGTCGCAATCTGCTCCTATCTACAATCTTACATCATTGATGTTCGAAGAGTGTCTTTTGTCTATGAGAAAGCGGTCTATTTGGTTAAGCGATACTCTGGCAAGTGATATCCAAATGGTTTTATGAATTCCTTTGTGCTTTAACATTGTGCTTTTCACTACTGTAGTGATCCTAAATCATTAGTATCATCCAATCCCTCATTATTACATCAAAAACCAATCATCTACACCGTAATATCCTACCCCTTTCCACAACCCCAATTATTATCCCCAATTGAATCATATGCGCGACAAATTAAACAAAATGTTCGTTTGTCTCTACAATCTTACATCACATTGATTCAATTCGCAGTAATCTTAACATCATGAAATGCCTATTTTGAAATGCATTTCACGACTTTACCTTCCGGGAATTTGTTCAAACAAATTCCCAAATCCTTCAGGAACCCCATTCCAATTGAAGCACACACAAAATTTTGTTTGTGCTTCTTGTAATTTTTATACACATTTTTAAGCAAATCTCTTTAGATAGAGAGTATAAAAGGGCGGCGCATTTTGAATTCGAGATCAGTCAGTCTCTACAATTAGAGCTCTCAAACCTAAGAGAATGGCAACGAAGGTGGGATTCTTCCACGAAAGGGAGATGGACCCACACCATGATACCTGATGTAGAAACCTGGGTGAAAAGAAAAACATGGGGAGCTGAATTACCAGTTGACTCAACTAATATCATGACATGGATGCTTTCGGCAATACTTGCACAAGTATAAGCATGTGAATCACCCATACTGATCGTATTGCGAAAACAAAATAGAAAATGCGGAACACGTACTCACAGAGTGCGAGAAATTCGAGACCCCACGACCGATTTTGGAGAGGCATATGCGACGGGCAGTTACTCCGACATGCTGAGGTCCAAACAGGCACGATCCGTAGCAAATGATATTCTATGTGATATGATGCAGCAGTTGCGATACGACGAGCGGAGTTACAGGCAAGCTCCGTCCCGCCGCTCGACGGAATATCTCAAAGAAAGTTCCGCGGGAATCAACGGGAATATGTGCCTGGCGGGAGGTGGTTTTAATCGGTAAAAATCGGGCATGCCTCTGGATCGGTCTAGAGGTATCTTTTGAAGATTTTCACCTTCCTACCGAAACAAAAAAAAACATAATTGCCATATGAAAAAACTCCCAAGTGATCGGGGAGAAGCCATCGTATTTGCAAAAAGGGATAGTTTGCCGTGCGTTGTCATTGTGCCGTATTTTTTCAAAAGAGAAGAAGGAATGATTGATTCTGTCAACTTCTCAAACCCAATTTTTTGCCAGAACTGGAACATTTCGAGATGATGATGTTGCAAATTACGCAACGCAATAAAATTTGGCAAAATTTGGTGCGGCAAGTTTTTAAGTCGTGTGATTTCGGGAATTGGTGATATCAACTCTCCACCAAGATTATGAAATTTGACGCCATTAGACTTTTCTTTTATGGAGCTTCGCGGCAGATCGTGTTTGTGCGATCAATCTTTAAAGCCTTAACAGTTAAAAATCAACATTCGGCAAGTCATCCCTGAGATATCAGTCGAAATTTGTAGAAAAATTACCGTAAGGTCCGAGCTGAGTATTTTGAGTACTAGTGCTGAGTAGTTGGGCCCCAATATCCAGCCTTCCCATAAAATACACTCGCTTAAGATATTAGTGCCGTAAAATGGTTGAAAGAAATCCGTGGCCATCACTCGAAGCTCTTAATGGACTCGGTCGAGAAAAAGAAATAAGGTTTCAGGACGCTGACTCATCGTTTCGCCGTTTCTGAGAAAAGCAATATCAACAAATAAAAACCCAGACACTAAGTGGATATTTGCAAAGACAGACACTAACAATTAAAAACCAAAATCGTCGAACTTTTAATTGGGTATTTTTGTTTATTTGTTTTCTACTTTCCAAAGCTAAAATTGGAAAACCTTTAAATGAAGTTGTCCCTGTTCTTTTTACGAATTTGCTGAATTCTTTTTTCTGTCAGTTGTAGTAAAAATAAATCCATTATTTTTATATGAAATTGAAGGTTTTATTTAGCATAGGTAGAATCATCCAATTTAGGTCAAATATGCACCGTTTTGTTCGATAACTTGTTGCCGTTTTGAAGGTAATTTGATTATCCCTCTCTCATAGAAACCCTTGTCCCTATTGGCAAAAAATTGAGACAGTCGATTTTCACAAGATTCTCTCGAGGCGAATTTTTCACCAGCAAAATCATTCGCCATAGATGGAAACATGTGGTATTCACTTGGTGGCAGGTCCGGAATATAACGTGGATTCTTAAAAACCTCGTAACCAAGCTCCCGGAGCTTCTGGTGAGTCACTCTCGATGTATGTGGCTTGACGTTGTCCTTATGTAACACGTTTTCTCTCCTATTGGCCAAAGCTGGCAGCTTCTGAGTGATTGCTTCCTTCAGACGGCCCAGTTGTTGACAGTACACGTCCGAATTAAAAGTTTGACCCTAGGGGGGCAGCTCATAGTAGATGATTCGCTGCCAATCCTACCAAATACAGAGCAAAACCTTCCTGACCGTCAATCCTGCCTTGGCTTCCGTTTGCGCTGGACCACCGCGCATCGACCGGGACTGTTTTTGCTTGATGCTGTAGTAAGTGGCCCGCTTTTTATTACGGGTCGTCTTACCTAACATTGATCAAACTATCAGCGTAGTGGAGCACGAATTTGAAGTAGTGCAATCCTTTAACTACATTGGGTAGATCGTATCAGCCGATAACAATAATGAAGAAGAAATACGCGAACGGCTGATCAAATCCAACAAAGCCTACTATGGTCTATCAAGGCTCTTTAAATCCCGAAATTTATCCAGAACATCCAATCTACTACTGTACAAGACTATGGTCTTACCAGTACTCATGTATGGATTATAGGACCTGGGTGCCCAATAAAAGGCACTCTGAACTCTTAGTCGCCTTCGAGAGGGAGGTCTTAAGGAGAATTGTTGGCCCCGTATGTGAAGGAGGACGATTCCGGAGACCTCATCCCGGCTGTAGTGCGATGATGATGATACGCTTCAGAAATGGGTCGATTTGGGCAGCGATTTGCAGATGGAAATTCGGCCCATGAACTTTTTCTAGCGTTGACTCATGTGACACCCATACATCTGGTTCCCTTTTGTATCCAGTCTTATTCAAGTGGTTCCAAACGGATTTTTGTGTAATCGTTAGCTCCTGGGCAATCGAAACAGTGCTTACATGACGGTCGGACTGGACGATTTACATAATTTTATCGATATTTTCGACAATTGGCCTTCCACAAAGTGGTGCATCTTTGACATCATAATTACCGGAACAGAATCGACAAAACCAAAATTGCAGATGCTTGGCTCTTACCGTATTAACACTGTAAAATTGAAGATGATTCGCTGTAACAGTATTAACACTATTCACCTTTGCAGCCGCCTGCCTTGCGTTTTCGAAGAAAAACTGTATAATTTGGCGTATTTTCCCTTTGCTGGTGTCCATTTTTGACGTCCGCTCAAACAAAATTAAGTTAAACAATGACAAAACTGTGTAAACATTTGTTTAGTACGAAATCTTATCTTTCTAACGCCATCTAGTGTAACCCGGTCATACTTAAACAACGCGAGATGCAGATCACTAAAAACATCTATTGGAAAAGTAATGGATTTCTTTTTACTACGCCATATAGAAAAGCGGCACATTGTATATAATTCTCGCCTTACCTGTCTTGGGACATTGTGGCAGGAACGTATTTTTAATTTTACTTAAGTTAACATACTCTACAACTTGATGGCAGGCACACTTTGGTAATTGAGTTTTTGTTAGATCAATACTTCTTAAATGGCACATAGAGGCGAAGACTTCTGTGGTTAGCGATTTCAGTGGATTCGATGAAGCGTTTATATGCCAAAGATCTAAAACAAAAAATTAGTAAATAATAAATATATAGACCATTTACTTACAAGGCACTATTCCCATGTTGGGCAGATCTTGTAGACCGCAATCTGCTACATTGATATATTCAAGTGGAGCACGGATCGGTTTCGTAACTTTCTGAAAATAAAAGGACAACATATTTGGTGTAAAGAAAAGTTCTTATTATTTGTATTTTTACATCCATCGTTTAATAGATCCCTAGAGTAACTCAGAGCCTGCAACCTAAATAAAGAAACTGTATGAAGTACCAACCTTCAAACTATAACATGTCAAATTTTATAATCACAACTTGCTGATTCGAAGTGATTTAAGTGACACTGTTTTGCAATGAAATGTGGAAAACACCCAGTTGCAGGTGTTGGTAAAGCATATTTTAATGGAAAAAACATCGGCTAAGGTCACCAAAACTGGTATCCAAACCCTGCAAACAAACAATTTGTGGTGGTATGCCGATGTCAAACGTGATTCTGGCACGAATGATACTGAATACTCTAGTCGCCAAAATGAAGCAGTGACTCAAAGAATCTTTAAGCAAGTCCTGAAAATAGCGATGAAAGTTTGAAAAGTGAAAGCGCGTGAGATAGCTGCTATCAATGCAGGTTTTGAGTATTTTTCATCAAAACTTGCCCATGAGAAACTTTTTTTTTTCAAATAGATCGCGTCTACTCACAATGAGGTAAAAGCAACAATAATGTGCCATGTCACACGTCGTTCAAAACGATGGTCAAACTATACAAACGGGACTTCGACCTGCTTCCCAGTCCAACGTATTCCCTAAATTCGATACGCAATGCTTACTGACTGTTTGAAAACCCCAAAAAATGCTCCGGAAAAAGAGATTTGACTCTAATGATGAAGTATTGAGTGCTTTTTTGAAGCAAAAAATAAATTGTTTTTCACACTTAGGGAGGTTAGAAAAGTGCCCGAATAATTGTATCGCAGTTGAAGACTATGTTGATGAAGAAAAAAGAATTTGCCTAAAGATGTTGTCTGACATCCATATGAATTTCCAAATATGATGCCCAATAGAAAATCTCCCAAGATATATAAATTTAGAACAATTTTGTGTTAGTTGTCAAGGTAAAATAGATTCTGTGGTTTCCAACTTATTACGCATATAGTAACCAACTCAGTCACTGAAGCGAATAACATCACTGTAGATAAAGTAAGACACAAGAAGCGCTAATATGACTTATCTTCAAGTTGTCTTTTGTGAGTGTATGCATTTCTGAAAGTGCTAAATTCAAACGTGGATCTGTTAATGTACAGGGTGCCTCCTATTTCAAACCTCTTCCTTCTCTTTCGATCGCACATCACTCACTCTTCCTTTTTTTTGGGCCACTTGAGATTTGCTGAAAACAATAAGACTGGACAACAGAGATCTCTGTTTATAATATTTGGGTGTATATTTCTATACAACATTTATTATTATTTATTTATATGTCGTATGCCTCCACAATTGTGGGCAAGAGATCCGAATTTAAGCGAACGAACGGCTTTCTTTTAAACAAGTCGAACGGACCACTGGGGCTACCGGATACTAACTAATTTTGCCTATAATGGAACTCCCTATTTATACCCAAAATCAAATCAGAATTACACATTCCTTCCCATGATTTATTTCTCACCTTGAGACAGCCACCTGATGCCAGCCCAGTCGAAGGTCATGCCAAAGACGATGGGAACTGCAACGTTGCAATTTTGGCGCCATTCACCATGAGGTGGCGACCATACGCCTACTTTGGCTAAAGCTCCACCCCAAAGCCATGAAGAAATTTCGATTAACGGTGATGCGAATCTGATTTGCCCATAGCGAATAGCATGCGCGTGCATGGGTGGAACTTCCTTGAAAGTGATGGGGTGTTGGGTGATTATCAAGGTGATGAGCATTTTTTGTTTGCTTTTAGCAAATAGCATGCAGGTGCATGGGCATGGGCATAGAAGGAACACGGGAATTGCAGAATCGCAAGTTTAGTTGTGGGAACGTAAAATTTATGATAGGGATTTGCGTTAGCAACAGGTAGGCATGTGATAAAGTTTCACAGCTATACTGAAAGAATTCCGTTGGTTGTAACTGGAAATTAACTTTGGTTACAAGTTGTTAAAACTTTAATGTATGACAGTTAATGTCATATATGCATGCAACATAAGTCATTTGTTGGAATTATGATTAAATTTTGTTTAATTTATGACAGTTAATGTCACATATGCATGCAACACTCATATTTATGGAGAATTTCGCCGAATGCGAGTATAGCCGGTAAGCTGTATGCACAAAGGTTTCCTAATCGTAGACACATTTGTCTACTATTGACACCAATGTTAAATCCTGCGTTGTGGCCTGCTGTTAGTGGAGTGTAATTCTACTCCAGGGATGGAATTGTAAGCAGCGAACGCAGTGTTCAATTCAGTATAATCAGAGACCTTGGAATTACTTGTTATTATAAATGAAAGGCGGAGTAATGGTTTTTCCCTTAACAATTCCATAATTCAACGATTCCTTACTCTACAAAACAGTAAATGTTAATAAAATCAACTAAACGCTGGTACTCACTCATTGATGTACGTAGACGTTAATTTGATTTCATTTCTTTTTCGTGTGTAGTGCAGAAATTCCTTTTACTTTTCCTCAGCAGACACCTTTTTTTTTTTTTAACATACTGTATTTATTTGACCAATAATCAATGTTTACATTAAGTACTACAGCTAACTTATAATTCTAGTGATACAACAGTTTACATGCATACATTACACATTTTTCAAACATAGCTGAATGTGTGAATAACTATTCGAGTATAATAGGTTTTAATATTAACAGTTTTCCTGGAAAAGGTCAGAAAACCAGGATTTTTATTTTTTTAATTTAATCTAATCTAATACTTAACTTAACTCTAACTTATTCTAGCTTAACCTAATTTATTTTATAATAAGTTAAATATGTAATGTGAATTGAGGAGTATAGGGATTTATGGTTAAGGAAGTAGGTTGGTGTGGGATATGGTCAGTTAGTGGCCTCAGGTGCGGTAACACTTTCCGGTTGTTCGTTAAAACGCAGAATGTGGGAGAATGGTTGTATGTTACAGTATTTGAACTGATTGGGCGCCAGCTCGGTGTTATGGTACACTACCTCGTTGGAGTCATTAACCAATCTTCCAGAGGTGAAGAGACTTCTAGTATGGAGACAATTCAGATACTGAGCACTGTTATCTAGAGGAGTTGGTAGTAGTGAAGTTATTATGGGATTGGGATTATTTGGAAGGTTTTCAATAAATTTGATAGACAGCTCTAGGAAGCGTCTGTCGAGACGGTCAATATTAGCGGCATTGTATAGCAAGCTGTTATTGTAATACTTGTAAGAGTTGGGTTGTCGGTTGAGGCCAGTGACCAGCCTGAAGCATTTCCTTTCGAAAGTGCGTAGCTTCTCCATTTGGGCTGGTGTTATATGATACCACAGTGGACACGCATATGTCAGTGTAGGTCTGATTATTTGTTTATAGATGAGCAGTTTGACTTTGTGAGAGAGACCGTTGGGTTTCCACATCACTCTTCTACAGAGATTCAGTTGTATTGTGGGTGGAGAATGAAAGGTCATTGGAAAAGGTTATTCCCAGATATTTTAAAGTCTTAGAAGGTTTTATCTGGGTGTTATTTAGTTTAAGTCTAATTTTGTTGTGGGTGCGCCTTGTGTTGTTTGTGCAGTGCTCATTTTTACCCTTAAACACTATAAGCTGGGTTTTATCAGGATTTAGGCGAATTTTCCATTTATTGAAGTATGTTGATATATTTGGGAGGAAGTTATTAATGCGGTTTCTTGCCTCTTTTACAAACTTGCTGCTGGAGTAGACTATGGTGTCATCAGCGTAATTCAACATTACGGTATTGGGTAATTGAGGCTGCGGTATGTCTGAAGTATAAAGGAGGTATAATAGTGGTCCAAGAATTGAACCCTGCGGAACCCCTGCGGTTATATTATACGATTGGGAGATAGAAGAATTTATTTTGACCATGAATTTTCTACCAGAGAGGTAGGAAGTAAGAAGTTTGGTAGTATGGGTGTTTAATCCAAATATGTAGTGCAGCTTGTAAGGCAGTCGTGAGATCCAAACACAGTCGAATGCTTTAGATATGTCGAGAGAGATACAGACCGTCGGGCTTTGGTTTTGAAGATTAGTTGTGACATCGTGCGTTAGTTTTAACAGAGCATGACAGGTGGAGTGTTGTGAGCGAAAGCCAAACTGCGAATTTGGGATAATAGCGTTGTCATTAGTAAATGAAACGAGATTTCGATATATCTTGCATTCCAATATCTTGCTTAATGTGTTTAATAACGAAATCGGACGATAGTTGCTGGGGTTGTTGGAAGGACTGGACTTACTGATAGGGACTATAACGGTGGTTTTCCAGTTATCTAGGAAATGTGATCCGTTAATTATGTGGTTGAGAAGAACGAGAATAGGGACTAGATTTGACGGGAGAAGTCTTTTTTAAAGAAGGTTTGGAATTCCATCTAAACCTATCGACTTCTTGTTATTGCGTGATGTTATAAATTCAGATAATTCGCCTGCTGTTAGGAAGGTCGCATTATCCAGAGGATGAGACGCTTTGTTTGTTTCATTGAATTCCGCGATGAAAGGGGTGAAGGATGGGATCATTGTGCGTGAGATGTAGTTGTTTACAGTATCTTGAAAATTGGAGACTGAGAGCGAGTCGTTTTGTTGATGGACTTTATAAAAGTGATTAGCTAGACAGTTTGCTATGTCAGTATCTGATTGGACTTGGTGATTGTTAGTAGGGTTGATAATATAATCGATTCGAGGTTTGTATTTTCGACCCGTTAGTCTGTTGATATTTTTGAATAAATCACGATTGGGTTTAATATTTTTAAGTATAGACGTGTAAGCCTGGTCGGCAAATTGTTTTAGTTGTCCATTTATCAGGGTAGTCAAGAGTTGGATTTGATTTTTAATAAAAGGGGAGTAACTGCTATGTAGTTTTCGTCTAAGCTGTTTTTTTACGCGTAACAGTTTTGTAAGGATGTTGGGTAAAAGTTTTCCTAGGTGATTATGAGGGATGGATGTAGGTGTGTGGCTGAAGAGGGCATTTTTTAGTATTTGCTCTATTCTTAAGGCTGCTTGATCAATTTCAGCAGGGAGTAGATTTGAAGTCCCTGGCAAAGTATGGTCTGTAAAACTGGCAGCAATGTGCCTATGGACTCTTTTCCAGTTTGTCCTGGAGAAATTCGGGATCGGATTGAATGAGTAACATGGTTCGAAGGCTGGGATTTGGACAGTGGTGTGGACGGACCCATGATCGAAGGATACTCTAGGGAGGTTAGGTGAGTAGACGTCTACGGATTTTATGAAAAAATCTATTGTCGATTTAGTAGTATTGGATATACGTGTTGGCTGTAATGGACAGTCCGCATAGATATATGGATGGAGTTGAATGATAGCTGGAAGTTGGCAACCGTATTTATTGCACTTCATCATCATCGGCACTACAACCGGGAACCGGTCTTGGCCTTATTTAGCAAGTCCTGAGGCTTGTTAAATTTTCCATAATGATTTGTTTTTTCCGGGCAAGGTCATTAGTCTTGCGCCAGATTTATTGCACTTAGTGTCGTTAAATGAAGTATGCCGAGCATTCCAGTCTCCTTCTATTATGAAAGGTGCAGGTATAGACTGTTGGATTATCTCAGTGATGTCGGAACTAGGGAAGTTTGGTTCCCGAGAAGGGTGAATGTATACGGACGACAGTACAAGCACTTTGTTGCTTTTGCAAAAGATTTTAATTGCCGTGTACTCAATATTATTTATATTGGTGAACCTAATTTCGGAAAATTGGAATTTCTTGTGTATTAGAATTCCAGTACCTCCACGAGGTCCAGTGGTTCGTGGATTAGAAACAAGTGTATAATTCGGGATAGATACTCGGGAGTTTGGTTTAAGCCAAGTTTCTGAGAGGAGGAGGATATCTGGAGAAAACTTTTCAACGAACAATCGGAGGTGTTGTCTGCGAATATTGGAATATATGGACTCTGCGTTGAGGGAAATTATGGTTAAATTAGCCATTAAGGGAGAGGATATGTGAAGTTATAAGAGATAAAATCTGACCTTTTTTTTCTATTTCTGAGCTGTGCTTCAACGTGGGCAGCTTCTTCTGTAAGCTACTTATGTATCCTGTGATGTCCAGATTCAGATCGTTACTGTTGGATTGGTGATTTCTTGTCATGTTATGGGAATCCTTGACAACCTTAGCGTATCACATTCCTGGACTTGTAGGATTTATTGATTGATGTGATGTTGTTTTGGTTGGTGAAGGTTTGCTCGTTGCCATGGGTGTTGTTCGCCTTTCTAGAATCCTCAGCTTATGAGGACATTGGGAGAAGTTGGCAGGGTGGGGTCCTCCACAGTTACAGCATGTCACTGTGATTTTCTTCGTTGTAATGGATCCATCGGGGTTTGTTGTTTGGATTGTTCCTGGTTCCATCCCAGGCGGGCTGACCTTACATTCTCCAGGTTGATGTTGCTCTGCACACTTTACGCATCGTACGCTTAGATGACATGCGGCCGCCAAGTGTCCTGAACCTTGGCATCTTTTGCAATGAAGGACGTTTTGTTTATGTGGTTCCACAATCGCAATTTTATGCGTGAACAGGTATTTTATTTGTTTGAGCCGGGTGACATCGGTTGGAGGAATTTGTATGATACGTAAATGCAGATTCTTGTTAGTCCGCATGTATGGTGTTTGGTAGTAGTCCAACCTGTTTATTTTCAGCTCCGGACAGATCCTGACTATTTCTGCTGCAAGTTCCTCATTAGTCCATGCTGGTTAGATATGCCTTAAGATGAAAGTTGCTGGTTTCAACTGTCCATGTTGAAAAGTGAAAAATTCAAGCTTATGTTGCGCAAGTTTTTCTACCGCCTTGTTGTGATCCGTTAAAGTTGTTGTTGTGATAGAAGTCGAAGCTCCTCTTGTATTTGTGGTGAAGTTGCGGTGGCCTAAGGTACTTTCAAGCATTCTAATTAGTTCTTTGATGCTTGTTATATTTTTAATATAGATGGGTGGTGGTCTTGTATTTTTGGCGTGCGTGTTAGGCATTTGATTCCCGGTTGTCTTCTTTTGTTGGGGCGATGGTGTTTCGGGGGACAACAATTGTTGGTTTGGAGATGATGGAGCTAGTCCGGGGTGTTGAGCAGGCGTTTCTTCCATGCATACGTCATCTCTGATTTTATTGGTTGTTTTTAGGGAGCGAATTTCCTCGTGAAGTTGTTTCATCTGGAGTCGAAGTGTATTGATATAATCCACGGCTTCCAGATACTTTTTTTGATAGTCCATAGCTTGTGTCTCCATGGTTGTTGGTTTTTTTGTTGCGCTCAGTAAATCGTCGGTGGCTCTTCTTTTACGCTCTATCATGAATTTTTGGTCATCACTGGGGCCGTCGCCCGGCATGCGTTACTGTTAGTTTTCACTGTTTTCACTGTTTTATTACTACAAGTATTACTAAAAGTATTTTTACACGTGCACTTCACCCACGTGTGTTACAGACTTTCACAAACACGTGTTTCACAAACACGAGTTTCAGCTATGCTATGAGCGAACGTCTGTTCGCTCTGAAGTACTCGATAAGAATGACAGCAGACACCGTCTCATTCCTTTGCTCCGTAATTAATGTCCTATACTTTTTTCCTTTTGCAATTTAATGTGTTTCCTGGTGTGTAGTGTAGTGTTAATGATTTTCTTGAAATCTATTTGTTTCCTCACCAACTCAACTGCAACGCCGCCGTTTTTAGGGAAATTAATATGCACGAATTAATAATATATTTATTAACAGGTTGACCATATGATGTTATTTCCTTGTGTCGTTAATTTATCTGTTCTTTACTATGTGTCGTATTGAAAATTCCTTCTTTGTCTTGTTCGGCGTTTTTACAAGCACCACAACACCTACGTGGGAGACAGACAGCCAATCCGACATGGTGGTGAATGATGGTCTTGAGTTGTTGATGAGGACATCAGGTTATAAGAAATTGACGGATACATGAACCTGCAGACGGCATTCCTCATGAAATCAGAGAAGATCGCTCACAGTATCGATTTAAAATAAATTCGTGGTCCGGAATTTTGAACCAGTAAATTGGGCTCAATGGAGCAGTCTCCTACTTTGAACTCCCAAAATTATTTGGAACTTTTGCAAAACCGGTTACCGCTATTGCTAAAGGATGTTCCTTTGAAGGTAAAACGAACAATGTGGATGCAAAACGATGGATGCCGACCGCAATATGGTGTCGATATTCGAGCTTATCACAATGTGGTTTACCACAATAGATGGATTGGGCAGCTGGAATCAATTTTGTGGCTTACCGGGTCACCTAACCTCATCCCACTGAGTTTTTTTTTTTATTGGGATTATTTTAAAGACAGAGTCTACGCTGAACTGATCCACAATCTATCAAACTGCTCGGGAAATTCATTCATTTACCCTAAAAAGCTTTAAAAAGTCGGTTTGACGTCATGCAGATATTGCAGTATTTATTACAAAATTCTTTTCAAATATAAAATATAATAACAAAAACTTAGATGAACCACCTTTCTAAAATCTTCATAAATTCCTGATGTTTTCTATTAGGTGCACAACTAAGTTCCCACTGGCTTTCAATAGATGGCTCCAGCAATAGGTTGGTCGATTTTGACATATCCAAAACATCATGAACCAAGCTTACACATATGGTAAACAAACCGCTTTGACCCAGCAGTGACTTTCTTTTGGCGTCATATACTTTTGGTTGTGTGAAAATGTCTGATTTTGTGCTAAGTAATTGTCATTTGCGGGAAGTGTTGATTTTCTTGTTTCATTCGAAGAAAACGACGGCTGAAGCGCATCAAGATCCCACAAAGCTTACGTAGATGCTACTCTAAGGGAAACAACGTGCCGTATTTGGCTCCGTCGCTTCAAAGACAGTGATTTCGGTGTTGACGACCGTCCGTGTGAAGGAACACCGAAATCCTTCGAAGACGCTGAATTGGAGGCATTCCTCGATGCGGATCCATGCCAAACGCAACAAGAGCTTTCATCAGCGAAGCTATTTCCAAGCGATTGCATGCATTGGGAATGATTCAAAAGCAAAGAACTTGGGTTGCTTAGGGGACGTTCAGCGTCGTTTTTTCGCCTCTGAAAAACTGCTTCAGCGGCAAAAAGGGATGGGTTTTCTTCATCGCATCGTGACGAGTGATAAAAAATGGATTCATTACAGCAACGCAAAGGAAAGAAAGTCATGGGGACTGCCCGATCGTGCTTCTACGTCGTCGGTTCGGCAGAATTTTCACGCTGAGATGGTTATGCTGTGTATTTGGTGGGACCAGGTCGGTGTTATTTATTATGAGCTGTGGAAACCGAATGAAACCATTACTGGGGAACGGTATCGACTTCAATTGATATGAGTGAGCCTAGCAATGCGGGAAAAACGGCCACAATACGAACAGAAGTACGAAAAACTGATTCTACAGCATGACAACGCTTGGCCTCGCGTTGTCAAACCCGTTACAACCTACCTGGAAAGGCTCAAATGGGAAATCCTACCCCACCCGCCATATTCCCCAGATATTGCGCCGTCCGATTATTATTTGTTCCGTTTGATGGTAAATAGTTAGACTGATCAGCAGTTCCGCTCATATGAAGGCATCTTAAAATGGCTTCATTCGTGGATAGCCTTAAAAGATGAATACTTTTACCGTAACGGTGTTCGAACTCTGCTAGAAAGATGGGAAAAAGTTGTAGCTAGCGATGGACAATACATCGAATAATTTATTTGTAACCATTTTTTCAGAACAAAGTTGCATTTTCATAATAAAAAAAAAACAGCGAGAACTTAGTTGCGCACCTATTAAATTAATTTACCATCGCAGTCTAGGAATTTTTTTGTTCACCACAATAAAAGTTGACGGATGACAAGAAGAAATATGTTTTTTCTCTAGAAAAATATTAGGCAAAGTCGAAACAGCAATTTCCATTTGATGAGACAGTTGTTCAAGAATTTTTTTATTTTATTGTATATTATTATTACGGATATATATATATATATATATATATATATATATATATATATATATATATATATATATCTATATATATATATATATATATATATATATATATATATATATATATATATATCCTCAGGACTTGCTAAATAAAGCCAAGACCGGTTCCTGGTTGTAGTGCCGATGATGATGATATATATATATATATATATATATATATATATATATATATATATATATATATGTATATATATATGTATATATATTTTTTTCCATATTGTAATTGGAATCCTAATTTTTTTTTTCTTTTTAAACATTGTAAAATGTTTATGATAAACTTTTTTACTCCGTAAAACTTCGTGTTTGTATAATGAATTATATTTTTTAAAGGCTATCTTTTTTTTTTTATGTACTTATTTGAAATCTAAGGTTCAATGGCTTTGATTAATATGTTTACCTCCAAAGTAAAATTTTACGCGAAAATTGAACGCAAAACTTGCTACTAAAAAAATTACAAAACTAAGTACATATCTAACACACACGTTGATCGGCTGAACTTGATGCAATCCTATATCCTGACACGACACATTAAAAATCGTAGAGCGCATATTGTGGTCACATTAAAAATCGATCAAATCGAATATCGCTCTCTAGTCGATCATCAGATGGAATTTTCCATGTTATCACGTATTTCGTCCTCTTTAAAATCTATAAGCATTTTTATAATAAACCAGGGATATCGGCACCCCCTTCCTTATTCGTTCTCATTTATTAATATTACAAAACCCCTTACCCGTACGTTGTAAAGGCAAAATATCATAGCGGTTATTGCAATATTTGTTGAACAAATATTGGTTTATTAGAACGGTGTATCACCCGTACGTGACTAACTCACTATCAGAACAACTTAATTTATTTGTAATAGACTCAAAAATGACGCTCATTTACTCACCTCTAAGTCGCTTTGTAGATAGATTAAATCATTGCTATCGACGTAAAGATTTCGTAGGGAGGGCAGTTGAAATATGTCCAACGGAATCGACAGTAGAGCGTTGTTTGATAAATCAATCTCCTAGAAAATCCAAGCAATAAATTAACAGATAGTATTAAGTCAGGTTCAGGTGTTATGAGAGATTCATGAGAGTTACCTGCACGGAAGACAGAGGGCTAAACGTGTCTGGTTCCACAGATTGTATCATATTCTCATAGAGCAACAGATACCTCACTCTGGTGTACCTTTGAAATGAATTCCGTTTGAGCTTCTTAATGCGATTATACGAGAGATCGAGAACCTAAAAAAATGTTTATCCATTAAAAATGTATACATTTTTATTATGATTAAAATATCATTCAAATGGTTTTAATATTATTCATATTTACCACTCTGGCCGTTTTAATGCCAGTTTTCTAATGAGGGTGATTTGAGATCGATTTATGAGCCCCTCTGTTATTTACAAATCGCAAAAGGCATTTCGTGAAACCATTTAATGTAAAAGCACAAGGCAGTCGGAAAAGAGAGAAAAATGTATTGACGGGCATTGGTAAGTTCTAGAAGATTGCAACTTGGTTAGGAAACATATGATCTGCAAGGTATTCGAAGTTAGAGGTGTTCGGCTGAAGAACAATTATCTGTAATTTTTGAAATGATCTATTTGGAGTGGATGGGTGCATTCATCGAATTCAATTGAGAAGCGGCCGTGCTATACCTATAGAAAAGAACTGCATCCATGTTCCAATGACGGGATTAAACGACATGGACCTGAGTCCGCCGTGAGTTTCACTACACGTATCCGCTTTTTTACAGGTGACGTTGCAGCCTTTCTAACGTATATCTGTTAATATACACAACCTAATTTGGTGTGTTGATTTAGAATAGATTAATCAACACGTGGAAATTCTATAGCAAAGAACAGTAAAAGAAAATCTAAAAATCGAGTCATCAGAGCCAAATTCCATAACTTAGCAGTGTCACTTCCGTAAAGTCAAGTTGAGAATACCAATCCATCTCCACATGCGGCAGTGGACTGATGTGTTGAGGCTTTGGTTCCAGCTTTTAGTAACTCTAAACGTCATAACGTTGGTTAGAATCGCTTCCTCTTCACTATCGTTGCTAAATGCTATAAGGAAATGATCTTGAAATGGACATATAGCGATCACGTTAACCTTATTATTTGTTTCGTATTGTTTTCTTTTTTTTTTTTGGGTAGCTTACGACTTTGGAGTATTTTGTCTCCCGAGAAAATAAAAATTAGCGTATTTTACAAACTTTATACATTTTTATTTACTATAATTATATAATCACAAAAAAGAAAACAAAAATGAATTACTTTTAATATTTTGGTTCTCTTTTTTTTTTTTTTTTTAATTTTTCAAATCCACATTTATTTCCAATACAATTACAGATTTTACCTAAGACTAAATGTTAAATTCTATTTTATACATTCTTACATTAACTTACTGGCTCTTCGCTGGGACTCTTAATTATACAATATCAATCTCGTTTTTCTTTTTATTTAATTTAATTTAGTGAGGACGAAGCCCTTTTCTTATGCCTTTCGGCGTACAATTATTTTTCGTTTTTTAACGTATGATAATAGTCTATGCGTCTATGTGTAGGGGATATTTTCCAGGTCGCGGTCAGAAAGAACGGATTCGTTCACTCTATACACTGCCTCGAAACAATCATCAATTGATTTCGCTTTCTTTTGCGGATCCTTCATTATTAAGAGCTCTTCGTTGAAGTTAATGTGTTCCAAGGTAAGTCCTGCGTTCAGCAGAGTTTGACAGTTTTTGAGAGCCCGTGGGACTCGTAGACATGGAATATCATTATAATCTCTCCTTCAAAAGACTTAATTTATTTGTTGGTACATATTCGTTCCACTAGCTTTAATGTATTGAATTCTGTTATTCCAGTCTTCGTTAATTACTGATCTATAATTATCACGGATCAGTTTTTGAAGATGTGTTAGTGACTTAAGGCTATTTGGATGGCTGAACTGTCTATATAGCAGTTTTAATTTAGAGAGCAGAATGCTCTTTTGCTTATACAGAGCGTCGATTGACGAGTTTCTATATTGGTTTGTATGGCCCTTGGAGTGAAACCTCTTGGAATAGAACGATTTATTGTATTAGTAACAATGTTGCCCATCATTAAAAGATAATAACCGATTTCGTCATTACGGAGATCCTGTCTGTCGATTGATCTACTCCATTGGAGTGTAATTCTATTTTTATTAGCCGATCAAAGCGCGACCAGTGTGCTTTTCGAAAGTTAAAAGAATGTATCTGTTAATTTTGCTCAAGTAGTGAGTGTTCGTTTGGAACATGAATTACGGCGCCTAGTTCGTGATGATCACTATCGTATTCGATTGTACAAAGACGGTTTCGAGTAGTTAGATCCGTATATAACAATTGTATTCGCTCGTCCAACATAAGTAAATCCAGGAAGTAACTTCCTCTTGTATAAGACAGCGAATTTGTAGCGTACAATTCTAGTTTATGTTCGATGGCATTTGTTTGCAACCAGTCGAAAAACGCATTGCCTCTTATGTTCAAAGATTCAAAGATAAAATTATCCCAAACACCGTGTATGACATTGAAATCTCCCGCCGTAAATAAATATTTCCGAAATAATAATTCATAATAAAACTTGAGACTTAGGAAAAAGGTATCCAGTTGATTGATAAAATGTGTCCACTGGGGAGCTTCAGTAGTATAATCAGAGACCACACAGTAAAATTGCTGTTATGTCGGTTTGTGCCTCTGGGCCCGAAATCTTTATATTTTTACGTGGTTGTTCCACGAGTGGTGCATTCCTTACACAACCTGTCATTTGAACATATGACAACGTATGTATGGCGCCACGAAGTTGTTGTAAGAACGAGTTTTCATTCGTTTCTCTTCTTCAACTTGTTTTTTCTGCATGCCAACTTTACTTTTAGTTGTTAGTATACAAGGCAACCTCCAAAGTTAGCCGGGTGGTCTGTTTTACCGAGGACACAGGATAACTTATTCTTATCCGGGAGCTGTTCGTTGCCCAATGAACATTCCCCAACGATATGCTAATTTTGACATTTGACGCATCTGAAATGCGTATTGCAGTCCGACGCCACATGACCAAAGCGTTGACAAAGCACACATTGCAATACGAGGTAGGACTTGCTTATTTTCTCCCAACTTATTGTTTGGTGGCTAATATATTTAATATACCTAGGTCCATCGATTTTACTATTTGGACTTAAAGACACAACGAAGAAAGGCATCTTACGGTTGCGATTTCTAGAATTTTTGGTGAAAAACTGTGTCACACCTGTAAATTTCAAGCTATCGTTTTCGAAGCTTTTTAGTTCTTCAAACACCTTTTCGGGAGTAAAGGAAGGATCAACTCCTTCGTGTTGTATTCGCTTTTCGCTTCACCCAATGATTTAATTTGACGATAAACTTTTAAATCATAATACTCATTTTTAGATCATTAATTCTCTTCGTTTTACAATTTTTACAAGTCAACTCGCCCAGTTTAAGAGAGATCCTTTGTCTCCATACAGCTGATGACAATAAGGGGTACTTTCTTCGTTTATTAACCTTCGATGGTAGCTGTGCTATTTTCTGCCTTCATTATTGCCGCTGCAGCTGGTCCTTTTTCTGTTGTCGGTCGTTCTGGCTCAACTTCCTTTTAATTCAAGAATTTCTGCCATTTGCTTTTCCAGTTCTTTTTTATGTCAATTGCAGACATGAGTTTCTTCGAGGACGTCCGCCTGATTGCTGGTGTTTGCTATTGTTTCGCTGGCGTCTCAAGGATCGTCGCTCACTATACAGAGTTAGACACTCCACGGCAGCTAGGCGATTATGAGGCTGACATAACAGCATTACAAGAAATAAGATGGACGGGGAGTGATGTTATTCAAAGAAACGAGTATGACATTTATTACAGCTGTCACGCAAATCCCCATGTGCTCGGGGTAGGCTTTCTAGTCACCCAAAAATTGAAGCGTGTCATCATCGGCTTTAATACAATAAACGAATGGCTATGCACTCTTCGGGTGCGAGGCAAATTTAAGAACATAAGCCTCATAAACGTTCACGGACCTACAGAGGAGTCCCCTGACGACGAAAATGAAGAATTCTACTAGAACATCGAACGGGCCCTCAATGCCTGCCCAAGAGACGATGTGAAAATGACAATGACTACGAGTCATCGAACTGCCAGCATCAAAGAACTTGGTCGTTGCAAGTACCAGGTTGCCGCGTAAAGACATTCAAAAAGCCACCTGGGTATCACCTGATGGAGCCACTCGCAATCAAAATGGACCACGTATTGATAGATCGCCGCCGCTCCTCGAGCCCGATGACGGTACGAACGTACCGAGGTGCCAACGTCGACTCGGATCACTATCTTGTTGGTATAGTTTTCCGAGCGCGGATTGCCTTACCTCTTGCATCCATGGATCAGGTTCGTCAACACGGCTGCCTTACGCAATGAGAACACCAGTAACACCTTTGGTCATACGTTAAGACTCGCCTTCGAAGAACTCAACGGAGGGAGAATACGTCCTATGGCCAGAATACCGGGCGTAAAAGAAAAATGCACACACCTTAAGAATACTGTCATTAGTACTGCCAACTCCATCTTAGGAAGTAGTCGTAGATAACGGAGCGACTGGTTTGATGATGAGTGCAAATTAGCGACTGAACGTAAGAATGCTGGACACCGGGCAATGCAACAGTCTCATAGGACACGGCTGTACGCGAGGAGAAATACAAAGAGCTCAGAATATCTGAAAAAAAGACTCCACAGACAAAAGAAAAGTGTCTAGGTAAAAAAATGTAGTCTGTGAAATAGAGAAAAGTAGAGAGCGAGATCCGCACCAGGCGCGGATGTTCCACCAAATAATCCCCAGTATGACGCGGTACACACATAATTTGTATCCTTCAACCGACTTAACAAATTGTAACTAAATTTATCTTGTTTTGAATTAATGTAAAATATTTATGCAAACTTTGTGGTTCTTGAATGTACTACACAACTATTCCTATACTCACCTCACCTTAAAAAGTCGATATTTTACTTGATTGCCATTGTAAAGAGGCATTCAACTCTGTTTTGTTACTTCCATCGGATAAAAACACTGAATGCCTTCTAGTTTTCTATATATATTATTATATATTATATTATTGTATATTATTATAGTCGATAATATTTGTCAATTGTATTGTAAAATTTAATGTACAAACCGTATAAGAAATAAAACTACTACTATTACTACTACTACTTCACCACGCTGCACTTACTGCAAATATAAATGATCACCGATCCTGAAGGCATTCTGGAGCGATGAAAGTGCGCTTCAATCAATTGGATGGTCAGCTCACACAAGAATTGGAGGCTCCACCAATGCAAGATCAAGACCAAATGCTGCCGCAACCAAGCATTGAAGAAACAGTAAAAGTCATAAGACACCTCAAATCAAATAAAATCCCCGGAGCTGATGGCATGCCAGCTGAGCTGATCAAACAAGGAGAAACAGCATTACATCACGCAATTCATGAGATCGCGGTGCACGTATAAGGGCAAGAGGAGATGCTGGGAGATTGGCGTCGTGGAATAATAATAAGAAGGGAGATATCACTGTGTGCAGTAACTATAGGTGTATAACATTGCTGACTACGGCCTATAAGATACTCTCCTCTATCCTACAAGATCGGATAGCCCCATACGCTAAAGTTATCATTGGTCAATACCAGTGTGGCTTCATCCCAGGCAAATCAGCGATTGATCAGATATTTACCCTTAGGCAAGCGATGGAAAAATGTCAGGAATTTAAGATCCCATTGTATCATCTATTTATAGACTTTAAGACCTCCTACGAGAGCATAGCCATGGTAGAACTAAATAATGCCATGAGAGAGTTCGACATTCCAAATAAATTGATACGACTTTGTAGGTTGACCATGACCAACGTAACTAGTCAAGTAAAAATAGCGGGATTGCTGTCCAAACCAATAAACAACTTTAATGGACTCCGACAAGAGGGCGGTTTGGCCTGCCTCCTCTTATACTTGGCGTTGAAGAAAGCAATCCGCGACTCTGGCATTACCACTAGAGGGACTATTGTCACCAAGTCCTGTCAAATAGTTGCTTACGCAGATGACATCGATATCATCGGTAGATCCGATTCGGCTGTACAAGACTCCTTCACCCAGATCGAGCAGGCGGCACAAAAACTGGGACTGTACATTAATGAGGGAAAAACAAAGTACATGGTAGCCACTTCTGCGAAGAGAAGAGCTAACGTTGGTCAAACTATCAGCGAAGCGGAGCCCAAATTTGAGGTAGTGCAATCCTTTAACTACCTTGGGTCAATAGTATCAGCTGATAACAATATGGAAGAAGGAATACGCGGACTGCTGATCAAATCCAACAAAGCCGAGAATGGTCTATTAAGGCTCTTTAAATCCCGAAATTTATCCAGAACATCCAAGCTACTACTGTACAAGACTATGTTCTTACCAGTACTGATGTATGGATCTGAGACCTGGGTGCTCAATAAAAGGCACTCTGAATTCTTAGCTGCGTTCAGGAGGACAGTCTTAAGGAGAATTGTTGGCCCTGTA
The DNA here is from genome assembly GCA_963931805.1 of Microdon myrmicae. Taxonomy (NCBI): domain Eukaryota; kingdom Metazoa; phylum Arthropoda; class Insecta; order Diptera; family Syrphidae; genus Microdon; species Microdon myrmicae. The sequence continues at coordinate 122,616,434 of OZ007496.1, forward strand.
TAGGCCGGCGCAAGGCTGCCCGGAAAAAAAAATAAAAAAAAACATTATGGAAGGTTTAACAAGCCTCAGGACTTGCTAAATAAGGCCAAGGCCGGTTCCCGGTTGTAGTGCCGTTGATGATGATGATGTATATGAGGAAGGACGATTCGGAGACGCTACAGCCATGAGTTGTACGCGATCTATCTCGAAGCTAACGTTGTAAGAAAAATTAAACTCGGTAGACTCCGGTGGGTGGGACACCTAGCTCGAATGAGGGTAGAGGAGCCTGCCCGGAACGTCCTTTGTGGCAGGATGTATGGAAGGAGACAGCGAGGAGACCTGTGGGGGACGAGGACGAGTCGCCGGCATGGGCGCAGGGTTGTACCTCGTCCTCACAAATGTTTCACGGTCCTTAATTGAAGATTGTTCCGCCTCAGCACGAGAAATCAGTTCACCAAGAGGAATATGGAAACGATGATTGCACTTCGTTTCCCGTCGGACACAGCATAGAATAACACACAGGTGGTATTGTTTAAAAGAGATAACACACTATTGAGGAGCACCACAGGAACAATAAAACGCACGATTTCGTTCATTCAGATTTATTTGATTTGGTGTAAAAAAAAGGAATTAATATTTATTTTTCAAACACTCATTCGAATCGATTCGACTTACAACTCGATTATCGCACCGCACCGCGCGCGCGGTACGGTGAATGGCAAACGCGACCGACCTCCTTGGTGTTTGGATAAAAAGACTAAAAACGATATCCTCTCCAATAAGGATATCGTTTTTTACCTACCACCAGGGAAACGTAAAGTCTCTCTTGGTGGTATAGGAAACCAGATCTTGTAATAAAGGTCATGGTGGTATGTGTGGGATCGTTGAGATCAATGCTATTCACACGTGCAGTGGAACAACGAAACAGGCAGGCGGCAAGGACAATAGGGAAAAATGACCAAATGCGCCGTTGGTAATGCGGGTCATTGTTTACACGATGCCTCGTCGCTATTTTCGACGTTGGGAGAAAAAGGTGCTAAAAGCAAATTGGATGTTTATGGCATCTCTGGCTGCAGTAGAAACCGGATTCATATTTGCATTAGGAAATGCTGGTGAATTTGGTTTCGGCGTCTATTGCGCTAATTATATGCAGCTGCTTGGGTTGTTTATTGATAAGACAAACAAAAAAGGTTGCCAGGTAATGTGTATGAAAAGGTATATGACGCGGCTGGGAAAATAGACGGCGCGATATTTATGGTCCCTGTCATGACGGTTACATTGAATGCAATCCGAATTATTTTGTTTACAGGAATTCATATAAGAGAATTTGACTGGCGACGTAGATGCCGAAATTGATTGGAAATTCCTGGTAAGTTAATAAAGAAATCTTAAGGAGCAATGGTATGCGAAGAGAATGCATGAAGGTAAGTTTTCTTTACAGGGACTTAAAGATCATAGATTTGATTAGGTACTAATACTGTTGCCTTAGCAAATTTAAAGGAGTTGGGTAGTAGTTATCGGGGGTTTTCAGGTAAGTAGACCGTAGGGTTTGGCGGTACCGCTACAGACCTTGTCTGTGATGGAGGGATGGCGTAGACCGGGATACCCAGGGCCCGATGGTGCCAAACTGGATGATATCGGTTCGAAATCGGGATCGGAGGAGAGACTTGCTAAATAAAGCCAAGATCGGATCCCGGTTGTAGTGCCGATGATGATGATAAAAATCTAAGTATAACCGCCAAATGACCAAGAGAATTTCGTACTTCTTCCAGGCCAAAATAGTTGCATCATTTGAATACCAACGTGGAGTGATAAATACCTAGCCTAGAGCGAAGGCGGTGCTGTTAGTATTTAAACTGATATTCCCGATAAATCTAGTCTTTAATAACAATGCATGCAGATTCTCAGGTTACTGTATGGTTTAATTGGTGAATGATAACAATTTAAATATAGTAGATCATTTTTTGTGATTTTACAGCCACAGGGGAAAACAGTGATGCTTTTCTGGCAACGTTTGGGTTCAGCTGTCCAATATTTTATGATGCTGAATCTCTATAAATTTCGATGAGCATCGTTCTAATCTCATCACCTGTTACCTTTTCGAAAACAAGTATATTACAACTGCTCGATATTTAATTTTTTTTTACCATGCCTTCTGTGACCTACGTCAGGTACCCGCGGTCCTCATATCAGTATTTATTGCAGGTTTTTATGGCTAATAGTCGGTCACCAGAGCCAAACTAGGTGAAAGAATCGAAAATAGAAATTCAGTCGATTAATTTCTTTTCGGTAAGTGATGTCGCATCCAAGTATCAATGGCTCTTAGTACTCCATTCAAACATTCAGTTTTAAGCATTCGATGGGATTCGTAGTTTCCCTGGATACAACGAGTGTCTATTTTCCAACCAACTTTTTAAAAAATTGCACCAAGTCTAAATATTTCTGGTTGCCTTTGTCGACAGCCCGTAAATGATATTTCATTGTAATTTTGTATTCTATCATAATATTTCTATATTCTATTTATCTGCTTTTTATTTGCTAACTTAAAGATGTTTAAAAACCACTTAAATATGATCTATTCATATTACAGAGGTTTTTTAACTAACCTTTTTTGTAGATTGCAACCGATGCTTTCATTCAATGCGTACAGTTGTCACTATATGTCCCCAGCTTCGCCACTTTAATTAAGCTTAGGTCAATGTGTCTTCAATCTACTCTGGGTGTCTTACGGAATTCTGTTTGGAAACTGAGGTCAAATTATTTCTCATCTACACCAGCCAATTGAATTTAATTGAAATGAACGTTGTTACTTTGTTTATCAGCCATCTACATCATGGTCGCAGAAGCCGTTGTTTGATTCTCATTTCATCAAAGATATTTTGACTGTAGCCGCGGCAAAATTTTGTGTATTTATGATTAATTTAAAGCAACGCAATATATAATCTAGTACTTGTAGTTAACCTAATATATCTTATTTGAAAAAAGGAATATAAACATGGTGTTCTGATTAGCCTTACCGAATCCAAAAGAGGGTATTTTGAATTAGATGTGTATCAGACGATGGAAAAAGAAACATTAGATGGACACTTGACTCAATATATTTATATGCAGGCGTGGAGAGAAAGACTCACATTTGGGTTCGATCAAGTTATTCAGCGTACAGCGTATTTATATGACTTTGGTGGAATATCACTAAGCATAGTGGCTCGTGAAGATCCCGTAAGATTTCTCAAACACAAACTTTCGCATGGTCCATGTTTCTAGTGGCCACCTCATTTAATTGTTAATATAGTTTAGTGAGGCCACCGCCCCATTTATTAGCTTAAAACACACTTACAAAAAACCCGTCAAATCCAGTTTACGAATAAGTTTAACTAAACTTAGCTTAAATTAGAAGTTTAACTAGGACGGCAAGAGGAAAGACGAGAGGTGGAGCCAGGTTTATGGGAAGGTATAGGATGCGGCGCTTAAGATTGGAGATGTAATAGAGGGGAACGTTTGTACGGTCAACTTTAAAAAAAAAACCCATTACAAATTGTGTATTTGGGAGTTGTGTCGTAATTTTTCAGCGTTCGCCATAGGGGTTCATTGAACCCGCAAGAGGTACGGTGGGAGAGTGTGGGGGTTCCGCCAAACCCCACTGTTACTTACCCGAAGAACCCCCATAACTGCTACCCAACTTTCATAATTTCCTGCTAATGCAGTCGCATTAGCACCTGTAAATGCTTCACGCTTCAAGTTTATCAAATTTATTTATTTAAAAGCTTTTGGAAAAGAATTCTTACCTTCATTCATTCATTCGAATCCAAAAATTCCCCATAAGAATTCTATCCAAATTTATCACAGATCCCAATCATAGATACGCATTACCTAGGAATTCCTGTAAAGAATTTCTCCGACAAGGGCATTCATGCAGGCATCAATGCATTAGCGACCAAGAACCGAATTCTCGTTTAGTGTAAACGCTCACACTAGAGTTCGACCCTGATGCCATATACAACTGGCATAGATGTTATACAAACCGTCATTATATAACCATCTAATTTGCTTCGCAATGACTTGCAGCTATTGATACAGCTGCAAGCACATTACCCCGAAATGCTCCGTTGTTTGAACCTCCAAACAATCATCAACTTCGCGCATAGCCGCCGAATTGAATTCAAAGCATAAACAATGCAAATATAGAATCCGTTTCTTACAACGAATTACCCCGCATATACAAATGCAAGCAAGGGATTCGTTTCGCCCACCGACCGAAGATACAATATACAATTTTGTATAAAGTATCGCAACCCATTACCACCTTTTCCCAGTGTCTACTCGTCTATTTACACATAGGCGTCACTCATCTAAGACTTTTATGATGCCCTCGTCCCATCTTTTCTTTTAGCACATTTCTTCGATGCATCGTCGTCTATTTATTTAGCCGCGATGCACATCATAAACCACGATCTCCCCGATTCCTTTGTCCTTGCCGCCTGCCTGCTTTATTTTTCCATTGCCTTCGCGCATGAGTAAACAACACAGATCTAAACGATCACACACATACCACCATGATCTCCATTACGAGATCTGGTTTTCTATTCCACCAAGGGAGACTTTACGTTTCTCTGGTGGTAAGTAAAAACATATCCTTAGTGGAGAGGATATCTACCACCACACCACCAAACTCACCCCAAACTAGGGTTGAATCATGGAGTCTTATATCAACCACTAACCGGAGCGGTCCTCGTCCACCCTCTTTAGCCTGTGCATCGGAGTGCACACGCCCCGGAGTCGTGTTCATAATTTTTACGCTGTCGAGTCGAGAGTCGCGTGCCACAAAAATGTATTCGGTTAGTGTAGTGTCCCATACAGAACAATTAAATAATAATTGCCTCCTCCGGTTGCTTCTTGCAAATTTGTTAAAGATAAAGGACAATAAATAAAGGATCTTTCGAACATTAAATCCGTGTGTTTTATTCAAAGTGCTGGATGTGGTGAACAGTTTCTCTTCCTTTTAGTGAAGTGACAATTCGGTTTGGCGGAACCTTGTCGGACAGCGGAGTGTTGGTGGGACGAGGTAGAACTCACACCCAAGCCGGTGCCACGACCTCGTTCCCCACAGGAGTATATAGAGAAGGCAGGAAGGAAGAAGAGAAGAAGAAGATTTTGTATGTTTCGAGGGTTTGTATTGAGAGGAATTGAATTGTGGTAATAGGCGCCGTCGCAGTTCTACGCTCCTCATAGGTTTCCAACTCAATTAATTTGACACGGTTAATATAAGGGGACAGAGGTAAAGGGTTTTCGCATCCCAGACCACGGAGAGCGAATCGTAAGAAACGACGTCGAATACATTCAGTTCTGGGAATGTAGATCTTTTGATAAGGAGACCACACCTGGCTTGCATATTCGAGCAGTGGACGGACGAAAGAGAGGTAAGGGGATCGAGTTGCGTAGGGGCTGGAGAATTTCTTTGACCGGCGTTTCACGAATCCGAGGGCGCAGTTGACTTTCAGGATCAACTCGTCAACATATGAGAGCAAGTTAAGCTCCCTATCATAAAGGATCCCAGGCCACGAATAGTTTGAATAGTAGTTAAGGGTTGGCTATGAAGGGAATAGGGGCGAGGTAAGAGGGAATGCGCTTACGTGTAAAGGTTCTGGGTAGGTATTTGGCGATATTAAGCATGAAGCAGTTTTTATTACACCAAGCCAGGTCAGTTTGCAGCACTACAGAATCAAGTAGTGACGTGATGATGTGCCAAAACTCAGTGTCCTCAGTATAGAGAGACACACAAGAATGCTTGCTGATCTTATAAATATCGTTAGTGGCTAATATAAATAGGAGAGATCCCAAGTGTCTTCCCTGGGGGACTCCGGAAGCAGCTTAGAAAAGATTGGATATCACGGATATGAACTGAACAAAATGTAGTCTATTCAGAAGATAGGAAAAAATCTATTTCAGTAGTTCACATTCGAGGCCGAGGGCAGATAATTTGAAGAGTGTGAGGATTGTGGGAGATTTTGTCAGAAGCTTTACTGAGATCGGCTGAGACAATGTCAACCTTCTTACCATCGTCAACTGCTGAGAGTGTAAAGGAAGTGAATTCGACAAGGATGGTGGTAGTTGATCGACCAATGAGAAAACCATGGCGCCATTGTGATTCAGTGTCTCCACTTACCATTCAAATTCAAATGTTAATCAACATAGGCATAGATACAAAGAACGCTATCCTCAGTAATGAGCTCTTTCTGATGGAAGATCCCTTAGAAAAGGCAAACACTGTGGGAGCTATCTTTCAGGAAATGTACAAGGTAAATGAAAGCATCCAGCGAAACTACGACTTGGAAAACAGGGTTCTAGTGAATCACTTGCTCCTACGAAATAAAATTTCAAATTGGCAATCAGAGAATCTCGGCTTTACCGAATTCAATGACGATAATTTGGTAAATGCTATTAATGCCAATAACAGGGCTAATAGCTTAATAATAACAAAGGAGGAGATCCAAGGTATCTTCGACTTTTTACGAAACAAAAAGTCAGTGGGAATAGATGGAGTACCAAATATCGTATCTACCACCATTAGCAATAGACATATACGCAGTTCTATTTAACAACGCGTTAAATAATGCACAGTATCCCACGCGTCGGAAAACATCAATCATTCAGCCTATACCAAAAAAGACCAAGGACTGTACAAACCCAATAAACATGCGTTCCGTATACCAAAAAAGACCAAGGACTGTACAAACCCAATGAACATGCGTTCGGTAAGCTTACTTCCAAGCCTCAGTAAAGTATTCGAGAAAGTCATAAACAAAGCTTTGCTTAAATGGGTTGGTGACAACATTATTCCAAATAACCAGTTTGGCTTTACGGGGGGTCGTGAAACCATACATGCCGCGGCAAAACTGGTTTCCGACATACAATGCAATAAATGCAACAAAAAAATAAGTAAAAGTCTTCGACACCATTTGGCTTGAAGTATTATATTACAAGATTGTCAGGCAAGGCATGTATAAACCTTTACTCAATATACTTTATATGTTAAGCAACAGGAGGTTCGTGGTCAAAAATGGCAAAGTGACCTCCAGCATAACGTATAATATCAAGAATGGTTTACAACAGGGAGCGTTACATTCTCCTACTATTTTTAAGATTTACGTTAGCGAGATATTGAGCGCACTTCCCGACACATTTGCGTACGCAGACGATCTTATAATTTATAAAACGGCCCCGAAAATCGAAATCATAAACAGTTTACTGCAGCGCGACTGCAGATATATTCCGACGACTGGATACTTAAGATACACTTCCAAAAATGTGAATCTATTCTTTTTAGAACTCCGTTGTATAAAGCCACGAACGACACAAGAAAAAACTGTCGAAAATGAGTTATCATGGGACCACGTGACCACAAACTAGAAACCAAGAGTGTGGTTAAATACCTTGGTATCTGGCTAGATCAGTACCTGTATTTTAACCCTTATGTCAATGACCGGGTACCCGGTCGCAATTTTCGTCGCAATTTCACGATTGCTCGGCCTTGTGGACGAATTTCGGTCCCATGTCTTAGACCATCTCCATTCAAACGTTTCTGAATGATAATTACGAAATTTCAATGAAAAAAAATTTTGTTTTACTTTCAAATTGACATTTTAAAAAATTGTATTCTGAATGATGAAGAATGATGCAAAATTGAATGTTAAATAGTTAATTAATAATTAATTATTGATAATGTTCGTCGCAAACCGGAATTTCACATTGCCGACACGCCTTTCTTGTTTTTCGCCGCTTTTTCAGAGCCTGCGATAAACAAATGTGGCAACAACCAGTGCCCTTTTTTCTTCCTGTACTATCCAGGGGCGGACATGTTGTCTGGGTCGTCGGCACGAGCGGCTGAACCTTGCCGATGATGGACTCGATTGCAAGTTTTGTTGAGTAATGCCTCATGATTTGAACATTTTCCGAGCGTTCATGAATACTTGGCAGGGCAAGTTGTTCGCTTAATTGGAGCAAAAACATACGACGGGCGTTCGTCTTTTTCGGCAGCATGGAGTTGTTATCTTTATAAATGACGAACGCCGCGAGTGCGCTTACATCGAGGACATTGAAGAACATTGCCAAGGGCCACCTATTTGTCCGTCGGTGTGTCGTGTATCTGCCGGCCATTTGGTCCATTGTATCAACACCAGCTTTGTACCGGTGCTGCTAATTTTTTGACAACATTTTCACCTTGATTTTTTTCTATAACATTGCCACTTTTCCCGGTGTAAATAATGCCTTTCAGAGGATATGCATTTTCAGCATCACAAATCCACCACACTTTGATACCATACTTGGCTGGTTTTGATGGAATATACTGCGTAAATTTGGTTCGCCCACGGTACGGATACAGCTGCTCGTCGATGGTAAGTTCTGTGCCGGGCTGGTACAGAGCGGATAAATTTGCATTCAACATCGCCCAGATCTCACTAATTGGAGCTGCTTTGTCCCCTCTGGACCGTTCCTCTGGTGTCCGCGCATCATAAAATCTGATAAAACGTAAGATATTCCAAAAACGATTGATACTCATTGTGGCCCTGTATAAAAGGAATGATGACGTTTTCTACATCTCTGTAGTATGGTCTTTGTTTCCATTATTGACCCCTGCTGCAATTAGAATTGCAAAACACGAATACATCTGTTCACGATTAACATTTTTCCACGTTCTCGACGGTCGATTTGAATTGTTTGCATTCCACTCTCGGATAACTAGATCTGCCTTCTAATTAGTGTAACGAGTAATCAAATCCACTATTTCGCGAGTAAGAATCCTTTTGAATGTTTCAGCCGCTGAGAGTGTTTCGGTGGAGCGATGGGGACCAGCTCTTTGTCGCACAATATTGTGACGGAAAGTTTGAGTTGTGTTAGGAGGTGTTTTTTGCAATACAGTTTTATCTTTCGCGACAAACGTACGTCCAGTTGAATCTAGAAAAAAGAATAAAAATAATAAGAACGCGTTGTGTATGAAAAATTAATAAATAAAACGAAAAGAATTATTTTTACCTGCAGTTGAAACTGCGCCGACGTCTCCGTTCGTATCATTGTCATCTTCGCTTTCAGAATCGTCAATGGCTGCTTCAGTTGTATCATTTTCGTCCGCGCAATATTGTTCGTTATCAGATACCTCGTTTTCATTTCGCTCGTCAGGAATCCAATCATCGTCATCACTATCAGAAAGGTTCATGCTCTCGTCGTCAGATTCACCACACACGCTTTTCAAGTGGGCATCTCGTAAAAACAAAATACAACAACAAAATTATTTAATATTATTAAATACATTAACAATATTAATTTTAATATTATTACCTGTTGAATTGAGCACGTGTCAACAAAGTCGTCACTTTGAAGATGCTCAGATGCACAAAGGACGCTGACTGAACCACGCTTTCTCTAATGCCGGATTCGAATGGTTTCACCATAAACTCGCAAGTTATAAATAGAAAGTTGACCGTACAAGTTATTCGTCAACCGAATACTCGAAATCCCTCTAGCAGGTATAACTGAATTTGTTACACACCTGCCGATCGACCTTGCTCTGCGCCGATTTCAATAGGCCTTTTGTAGCCGCAGATAGTCAAAATTCTTTATATTTATAAAAAATAATTATATAAAATACATAAAATATTCACAATATATTTGTTTCTGATAAACAAATTAAAATCTATTGCAAAATATTTGTTTTAACATTGTTAAAACAATGTTTCTATATGTGGGTACCCGAGTACCCGGTCATTGACTACTGTCGGTAAAATTGGTCATTGACATAAGGGTTAATAGACATGTGGATGCAGCTTTGGTCAACTTGATAGCAGGGTAAAAGTTGTATGCTATATGGCCCTAATCAGACACATGATTATATATGGATGCCCAGTGTGGTTCAATACAGTTCCAAATATAATGGAAAAGATTCGTGCGTTCCAAAAAAATGTCTTAAAACTTGTCTCAGATTATATCGAACACCGAATCTGACTACAAAAGGTATTATCTAAATGAGACCTTATATAACAAAGCCTACATAAACAGCGTTGATGATTTTGATTTTATGATCAAATTAATCAGGGGACATATTGAAAGAGGCAAATTGTGCAATAGAATGTAAAGTTTAGCTTAGAGCGTCTGCGTAGGACCAGTAAATTATAATATAACATAATTAAGCTAGAATTTAAAATTTGTTTGTTTAGCCTATAATTTAGAATCTAAGAAAACAACGGAAATAAAAAATGTTGGAAAAATGAAATGAAAATACATACAATTTTGTCAAACATGATTTTTCTGTTCTGGTGAACTTGAATCTTTATCAAGATTGTCGGTTTCTAAGTAGTGGCTTGGTAAGCGTCGTGAAGCAATCGAACCCAAACTTGCTCATGAAGGCCACAAACGACAACCACTGATGAAAACAATAATAAAATCAACTTCCTTTTCGATTGTCGACGGGATTAAAGACACCTTGTAGTTATCGTTGGAGTATCAAAAAGGCCAATACAAACTTTCATTGTCTTCCTGCTTTGCTCCAAAAGCATATAAATTTTTCAAAAATAACGGCATGTTCAAAAAGGTGAAGGGTGGTTTCTATGACTGATGATGATTTGAAATACGAGGGTTGCTGAAAAGTTTCCGGCCTCAATGTGAAGATAGCGGCTCTCGTCAATAAAAGTAGAGTTTCGAGCAGTCATTAAATTTTTGGTTTTGAAAGGCAATACGCCTACGAAAATCAAAGATGAGTTAGACTCTGTGTATGGGAACTATACATCATCATTTACCACAGTGAAATTTTGGGCAGCTGAATTTAAACGTGGCCGTGGGAGCTTGGGAGACGATGAACGTTCGGGACGTCCAAAAACTGCAACAACTGACGATAACATTGCTAAAGTTCACCAAATGGTGCTAGAGGACCGCCGAATTAACGTGAGAGAGATATCAGAGGCTAGGAAAATGCCCAAAGAACGTGTTTGTCACATATTAGCTCAAGATTTATGCATGAGTAGGCTGTCCGCGCGTTGGGTGCACCGTTTGCTCACGTTAGACCAAAACGTGTTGGAATGAACATTTCCAACGCTCTATTAGCGCAGTTGAGGTTCAATAAATCTGAGTTTTGGCGCCGATTAATTATCGTCGATGAAACTTGGATACACCATTACACACCCGAAACAAAAATACAGTCAAAACAGTGGACTGCAAAGGGAAAATCGGCTCCAAAAAAAAAGCAAAGAACATCGACTCACTCAAACGACTGTCAAATAAAACTACGCATCCAAAATGGCTGAAGTTTTCGTGAGTAACTGTCAAAGGATGTGTGGGGGTGTGGGTGCTGTGCGCCAACGTATGGCACTATTTCACTACCGCCCTACTTACGTGTTCGTCGCAACCGTCGTTGGAAATTCGTGGTGCCAAGGGAAATGAAAATACTTGTGTTATTTGTTGACGTTACTTTAAATGTGTTCTTTATTCTGCACCCGCACAGTTCGGCTTAACTTGATACAATTAATTCACGCACTTAATCGTAAAGATCGCAACCTTGTCACTTGAATCTACTTAATTACCGCCACTCGGCTATGTCATAAGATCTTATTCTCTCCACACTCTCGATACTAGAAGCACTTAATGGATAATCCAAATGGTTAGTTATTTTGCTTCAGTGCGTGACACTTTTCACTTTGTCAATTTCTTTTTATTTCTCAAAAGCGGTTTAAACCAACGGTGAGAACCGACCCTTCGATCGTTTATCTACGCAGCTTGAGGATTCAGAAAGAACGCGGACTCCCGATCGACTCGGGTGAAGGTAACACGCGACTGTGTACACTCTGTGGTACTTGGATTGCGACTCTTTGTTGCGGGCGCCACGGTGGATAAATTGCGACTGACTCATGGAATTGAAAATCCATTGCGTTGTGGCAGTGGCATCTTAAACTCATTGTCACTTCCTAAGAATCTAGTGGAAGAGTTGCTATGCCTATGCATATGAGTTTAGTTCCAGCGAATCCTTGCCGTATAAGCTAAGTTGGATTCGTTGGTTGTGTATACCAGGAAATTGAAATTGCTTGGGTGCAGGAAAGGGGTATCGTTTAGATAGAAATGTTAACCGAGATAATTTCGGGGGAAATGTGCGCGGTTTAGTTGGTTGGTAATGTTCCGTTGAGGATTTGGATATACGCTTGTTAAGGCATATGAGCTTCGGAGAAATGTGTGCGGCTTGGTATACTTGCTAATGTTCCGTTGAGGATTTGATTTTTGCATGTTTGCAGATTAGGGTTGTGGGTTGGTTCCCCGTGTGATGTAGAGAACCCCCACAGATGTACAACTACATTCACACGTTGAGGTCGGAAACTTTTCAGACCACCCATGTAGGTAATTACTGGTGATGAGACTTGGACCTATGGTTATGACTTGAAAACACCTAAACAAATAACTGAATATCGTGGCGATGGTAAGCCATTTTTTTATCCTTTTAAAAAATCGCCCACAAGCAATTTCTTTAAAGAAGAAAGTCGCTGTGATTTCGAACTTAACAAAGCAAATATGATGTAATTTCTGTCAGCTGTTTGCAACATTCATACCAACCTATACAATTGCTCGGAACAAACTTCCTGCTCCATTGGGGAGAAAAACAAGAGCAAAGCCACGCCAAGGGTTTAGAATTCTCAGGAAACTCTGATGGTATCGGTTCTGCAGTGATTGGCGGGAGAATGAGCAGGTGGTTTCAGAAACTTAAACTGCACTATGTTGTTGTAAGGTCGTGATGGTTGTGGTTGATGCCACAAAGGTTGTCATTTGATATCGATGATGGTTTTTTTGGGCTTAGCACATATTGTGTTACTTCTGCCGGAATAACTATCCATCTCACAGGGTCGTCATAAGTGTGAATCAATGTAAAAATACTTAAAGTTATACAGAAGTAAAACAAAAAATTGAGTTAACGTAAATTTAGAACTTTTATTTAGCGCTTGAACCAATCGACAACCGCGAAATACATTAAATACAGATATTAGCGCAATAAAGCCGAAGAGTCTTAACACTGTTGTATTCCAGAATACTACCCTTATTAAATTTAACACTGAATCTCCTAACACATCCTTAAAAACTTCACTTAACATATATTACATTCTCACTTAATACATACCATTCATAAACATTCACAATATTACCAGTTACAGCACACTTAATAACCTGCACCTTTTTATTTATTGAAAACATAGCAACTTGGATTTTCGTCCGAATTGAATGTGAAAAGTCACAGAAGAAAAAACAGAATAGAGAAAAAATTCAGTTCATAAAGTTCGTTTGAGATTGTAAGTTGAATTGTGAGTTTGGAAAGTTGAGTTAAGAACCCCTAAGTTGGTATAAATATATTAAATATAGTGATAATATTTGAGTTTTAATATCATCTAAAACCCTTTAAGAGCCGTTGAATTTAAAAAAGGGTTTTTCTTGTTAATGGCGCCTCAGCCAGTTGTAACTGGACTTTCACCAAAGGAAGGTCCGCCTGGGACGCGGATCATAATACGTGGAGAATTCTTAGGAACCAGAGCGAGTGATCTAATTGGTTTAACTATTTGCGGATGTGACTGACTTCTATCAGCAGAGTGGAAAAGTTGTAATAAGATTGTTGTGCGTACAGGACCAGCAAAAGAAGAAAAGGAATAATAAAAGGTCCCCGCTCTTCCCTCAACCGAGGAAGCACGGCGCCGGACTTAAACACTGGTGGCAGCGGTGGGATACAACCAAAGGATCCCAAATAAAAAGAAGAAAATAAGAAGAAAGAAAAAAAAAACAAGAAAAAAAATTTTTTAAACAAAACAAAATTTAAAACAACAAAAAAAAATGTTTATAAGAAGAAGAAAAAAGTAAACATAAATAAATAAAAAGAAGAAAATAAGAAGAAAAAAAAAACAAGAAAAAACAATTTTTTAAACAAAACAAAATTTAAAAAAAAAAAAAAATGTTTATAAGAAGAAGAAAAAAGTAAACATAAAACAACGAAAAACAAAGTAAACAAAAAAATTTAAAACAAAAAAAAAAATTAAAGTGAACACAAGAGAAATAACTAAATAAGAAGAAGAAAAAAAAAATTTTCAAGAAGAAAAGAGAGAAAAAAAAAACAGGAGAAATAACCAAACCAAAATAAGAAGAAAAAAAAAAAAAAAAACCTCGACATAAAACAACGAAATAAAAAGAAAAAAAAAGGAAAGCAGCAAAGACCAGGATGAGCAATCAACTTTAGGACGTGAAGTCTGCCTGGCGCCAAAGAAAAAAAAAATCTAAAAAGAAAAAGAACCACACAAAGGAAACAACCAAGGAAAACTGAAGAAAAAAAAAACAAAACAGCAACACTCAAGACTGCTATCAACAGTACAACGACAACATTTTAGTAGAGTAAGAATTTTTTTTGCGACTTTTCTCTCTATTTTTTTTTAGGAATATTTTCTACTTGGAAGCTCTCCTTATCCCAATAGAATATTTTTTGGATAGAAATTTCTATCTAAATTATTTGCAAATTCTCATTTCAGTATTTCGAAGACATTTCCGTTTCTTTTCTTTCTTTCTCGTCGAATTTTCTTTCTTTTCAGTTTTGGGACCAATTTATTTTTTTTTCCTATATATATATATATATTGAATAACCAAAAGAAAGGCCAATTTTTCCATAACCATATTTTTAAGTTAACCATATTTTAAGAATTTAATTTTCGCCATACATTATTTTAAACTTTCACTATTACGAGTCCATATTACACGAGACAGGCGGCTAGGCAGGGGGAAGAACAAATCCACTATCAACCGATACACATTAAACCCCCTGAAATGGCTCTTTCTGTCGGAATTTCTGATGTTTTCAGAATCGTCCCTACCTTTGACGGGAAACCCTGCGACTTAGGTAAATTTATTTCCGGGGGAGACGTTTTATTTAGATCCATAAAGAAGGCAGACCCGGATATATACGAGACATTTTTAGATCTAGTCAAAAATAGACTAGAGGGTCATGCTTACGATCTGATCAGGTATAGCCAAATCGCTAAGTGGGAGGATTTAAAAGATAAACTCGAATCGGAATATAAAGAGGAGCAATCTCGGTCGACGGCACACAATGAGTTGATTTCTCTGAAACAACGCTACAGAGAAACCGTCCGGGAATACGGCGATAGAGTCGCGAATGCTCTAAGGACTCTAAACTCTGCCACGTGTGAAATAACAGCAGACGCGGTGGTTAGGGAATACTTAATTGAAGAAAACAAAAAATTGGCCGTACAAACATTTGAAGATGGACTAATGAACGAACAGCTAAAGATACTAGCTAAAGTCCATGGGGGAAATAATTTAAAACAGTCGATTGCACATGTAGTATCACATGGTGCTCGAATGGACAACTCTCCCAGGTCATATCAATATAATGAAAAACCTACATTCAATCGTATAGTCTGCCAAACCTGTGGTAAGCCAGGGCATTCTCAAGACACATGTTATCGGAACATGCAATCCAACTTTTTTCCGAATAGACAACCCATAAAAAGGGAATATAACATTGTATGTAATTTCTGTGGACGGAATAATCACACAGAGAATGAGTGTAGATACAAGATATCTAGGAATGGATCGGCTTCAACAAATTACCAACAAGGTACAACAACGCGTAACCCATTCCGAAATAATCCTACAAACTCTGAAAATCGTTTTGGTGAAATTTCTAGGACCACCAATAGACAAAACGATAGACAAAATGTTCACTTTTCTCGGGTGCAAGAGTCGGAAAACGAGGCCTGACGCCAACCAAAATTTATGGAAGACAGACCAAATTTTTCTGTTTACAGCATTAGATCTTTGGAAATAGATAACGACCATTTTAATGAAGCTCCTAGCCAAATTTACCCTGAGCCCACATACTCCTATAAACCAAGCCATATAAACGAAGATAACCCTGTCCCTAATATAAAGACTCCGATTCATACTCCCATTCTGGAAAACAATTCAGCAACACCGACTGAAAATCCGAAATTTTCAGCAGTATTAAAGACTGAAATCGCTAATATCTCAGATATCCCTATTGACAACGCAGACACTTCAGCAACCAAGACTGAAAACTCAGCAGTATTAAAGACTGAAAATTCGGATCCTGCAGAAAATATACAAACAGAAACCCCTAATATTCCGCCTATCCCAATAGACAACCACGGCACTTCAGCAACAAAGACTGAAAATTCAGCAGTGTTAAAGACTGAAGACCCAATAGTTGCAATAAAATTCGAAACCCAAGTCAGTTCAGCAGCTAATACTGATGAACAAATCTTTTCAGCAGCAAAGACTGACGGATTAAATGTTTCTACAGCAGATATAACTGAAGAAATAGTTCAAACAGCAAATAGGACTGGGAACCAAGATGTTCTAACAGCTAATAAGTCTGAAGAACTATTCGAATCAGTAAATGAGACTGAGAAACTAAACGATCCATCAGCAGTGAGTAAGACTGAAAAGGTAGACGTTCCGACAGCAGTTAAAGCTATGGACAATGACAACACTATGCCGAAAACAATAAATATTTTAAACAACGAAAACAAACACAAACACTTACTCAAACACGAAATAATAAAAAATGAAAATAATAATTTAACTAAAATAGGTATTGTAAAGAGTAACTATATAAATACATTACAAGTCTTTTTTTTCAACAAAAAAAATTTATTCCAATGCAGAATACAAAAAAATAAAAGGTTACACCGCCATTTAAATTATTTAAGATCATTTTTCAAGAAGATTTTTGGTAATAATCATCTTTATTCAATCATCATAGTAATAGGCCCAGAAAGGTTTTGGAAACTTTTCCATAAATTTAAGGAAAAGATAAACACATAACAAATGGCCTTTGTTTTATTATTCAATATATATGAAATAATCTAACAATTGTAGGAAATGACGGAAATGAAAAAAAAAAAAAAAAAAAAAAAAAGTTAATGAGGGGGACGAAAGAAAGAAAATTTTAGAGGTAATATATATTGGAAATTTTAGAATTTATTCGAACGAAAAAGGAAAGAAAGGAAATTTTAGAGGTAATATATGTATTGGAAATTTTGGAATTAATATATATATTCGAACGGAAATGAGAATTTTGAATATTAATATTATATAATTAATATAATAAGTAATAATAACTTTTGGATAAGAAAACAAAAGGTTCCAAGGAGAAATATTTAAATTTAGTTAGGTAATATGTAATGTAAATAGACTATTTTGACTATTTTTCTAGTGTTAAAAACTTTTTGATTATTGAAAAAATTTAGTTAATATATAATGTAAATAGATTATTTTTCTAGTATTAAGAACTTTTTGATTATTGTAACCTTTGATGAAAGATTAATTTTGAAAACCTTTGTAATGTAATTGAACGAAAATCCAAGTTTTTAATTAATCTTAATTTAATATATAGTTACTAGAAAATTATTCTCTTCAAAGATAATTTTCTTTCTCGAAGAAGGGTGGGATGTTGTATTCCAGAATACTACCCTTATTAAATTTAACACTGAATCTCCTAACACATCCTTAAAAACTTCACTTAACATATATTACATTCTCACTTAATACATACCATTCATAAACATTCACAATATTACCAGTTACAGCATACTTAATAACCTGCACCTTTTTATTTATTGAAAACATAGCAACTTGGATTTTCGTCCGAATTGAATGTGAAAAGTCACAGAAGAAAAAACAGAATAGAGAAAAAATTCAGTTCATAAAGTTCGTTTGAGATTGTAAGTTGAATTGTGAGTTTGGAAAGTTGAGTTAAGAACCCCTAAGTTGGTATAAATATATTAAATATAGTGATAATATTTGAGTTTTAATATCATCTAAAACCCTTTAAGAGCCGTTGAATTTAAAAAAGGGTTTTTCTTGTTAATGGCGCCTCAGCCAGTTGTAACTGGACTTTCACCAAAGGAAGGTCCGCCTGGGACGCGGATCATAATACGTGGAGAATTCTTAGGAACCAGAGCGAGTGATCTAATTGGTTTAACTATTTGCGGATGTGACTGACTTCTATCAGCAGAGTGGAAAAGTTGTAATAAGATTGTTGTGCGTACAGGACCAGCAAAAGAAGAAAAGGAATAATAAAAGGTCCCCGCTCTTCCCTCAACCGAGGAAGCACGGCGCCGGACTTAAGCAACACACATCGGAGAGAAAAACCTTATGGTGGAATCGGAAAGGAATACATAATCTGTATGTAACGAACGGTGCCACCCATGAATAAACAACTGTGAGACAACGAAGTCATTAATATATTTGAAAATATATTCTCTTTTCTATCTCCCAATATTCTCACGGATGTGGGTGAGTTTAGTGGCCGGTAGATTATTAGCAGAGAGCGACATTCATGATGAACACATTTGTTTTTGTGAGGAAAGCGGCATTCCTGTCAACTTTTTTTCCGGATCGGAAAACTAAGGACAGAAGTTCTACCCATGATCCGATCTGCCGCAAAGACGAATGTGTTATTCATCGATCCCTCTGTCTTCTAATATTTTAGCAATCTGGAGAACATTACCTACGGTCCAATCCCGATTGATACCTGTGTCAATGTAAATATGTGGGAGGAATTTTGAAATCAAACGCTGTGTTTGTTGACTAACAAAACATATCCCAGAAGGGGATCCTGTATTTCGCGGCCAAGGATTGAATAAGTAATACTAGACAGAAGTCAAATACTGATCTCCAGTGAAGGAAAAAAATCCACGTCGGCCCAGAGAGATGGCAATTCGACCGATGAGTAAAACAGTCATGTTTTTAAAGCGGCGATAGTCAATATTGTTGGAATAAGGACGTTATGATAAAAAGACCCGAAAAGGATCACGTGGAATTGTTTTATAAAATAATTAGTGTAAATTCGTTTTTTTTATGTGTTCCGAGGTGTTCTCTAGTTCGTCTGCGGAGTGTTTTCTTTATGGTATTGTTGTATTCCAGAATACTACCCTTATTAAATTTAACACTGAATCTCCTAACATATCCTTAAAAACTTCACTTAACATATATTACATTCTCACTTAATACATACCATTCATAAACATTCACAATATTACCAGTTACAGCACACTTAATAACCTGCACCTTTTTATTTATTCAAAACATAGCAACTTGGATTTGCGTCCAAATTGATTCATGTGAAAAGTCACAAAAGAAAAAATAGAAATAGAAAAAATTCAGTTCATAAAGTTCGTTCGGCAAAAAACCCCGATGAAAACTCAGAAATCAAAATAGGAAATAAATTCAAAGTTTTACACAATAATAATATAAAACTATTTTCGGAATAAATAAATAACCCATACACACAACATAACCAAATTTTTAACAATTATCTTAAAATTAAACACGGTTGGAAAATTTTCCATAAATTTAAGGAAAAGATAAACACATAACAAATGGCCTTTGTTTTATTATTCAATATATATGAAATAATCTAACAATTGTAGGAAATGACGGAAATGAAAAAAAAAAAGTTAATGAGGGGAACGAAAGAAAAAAAATTTTAGAGGTAATATGTATTGGAAATTTTGGAATTAATATATATTCGAACGGAAAAGGAAAGAAAGAAAATTTTATTGGTAATATATATATTAGAAATTTTGGAATTAATATATATACGGAAATGAGAATTTTGAAACAATAATATTAATATTATATATTTAATATAATAAGTAATAGTGATTTTTAGATAAGAAAAGAAAAGGTTCCAAGGAGAAATATTTAAATTTAGTTAATATATAATGTAAATAGACTATTTTGGACTATTTTTCTAGTGTTAAGAACTTTTTGATTATTGGAAAAATTTAGTTAATATATAATGTAAATAGACTATTTTGGACTATTTTTCTAGTGTTAAGAACTTTTTGATTATTGGAAAAATTTAGTTAATATATAATGTAAATAGACTATTTTGGACTATTTTTCTAGTGTTAAGAACTTTTTGATTATTGGAAAAATTTAGTTAATATATAATGTAAATAGACTATTTTGGACTATTTTTCTAGTGTTAAGAACTTTTTGATTATTGGAAAAATTTAGTTAATATATAATGTAAATAGATTAATTTTCTAGTATTAAGAACTTTTTGATTATTGTAACCTTTGATGAAAGATTAATTTTGAAAACCATTGTAATGTAATTGAACGAAAATCCAAGCCTTTAATTAATCTTAATATAACCTATAGTTACTAGAAAATTATTCTCTTCAAGGATAATTTTCTTTCTCGAAGAAGGGTGGGATGTTGTATTCCAGAATACTACCCTTATTAAATTTAACACTGAATCTCCTAACACATCCTTAAAAACTTCACTTAACATATATTACATTCTCACTTAATACATACCATTCATAAACATTCACAATATTACCAGTTACAGCATACTTAATAACCTGCACCTTTTTATTTATGCAAAACATAGCAACTTGGATTTTCGTCCAAATTGATTCATGTGAAAAGTCACAAAAGAAAAAATAGAAATAGAAAAAATTCAGTTCATAAAGTTCGTTCGGATTAAGTTGAACGTTTTAAACAAATCTTAGAAATGTATAAGAAATCAATATACATATATATAAAGTATACTTCGTCTTGACCTGTGAAAATAAATGGGTTTGCCAGTTAGTAAATTTCTGGTTGCAACCATCGAAAAAACATACGTATGAAAAAGATACAGAGAGAAAAGGAATAGAAGAAATAGAGAAGAATCGAAATAAAGAATAGTGAATAAAGAAAAGAATAAAGTTTCATTATTCAATTCGAAAAGAAGAGTAAAAGAAGGAGTTTTAATAAATGGAATAAAAATAAAAGGTCCCCGCTCTTCCCTCGAAAGAGGAAGCACGGCGCCGGACGTCAACAGTATGGTGTCCAGAACAATTGGAGAAGAATCCCACTAAAAGTCCAATGCCCTTGCAAAGAAGTGCTACAGGTCACATTTCTCACAAGAGAAGAATGGTGCGATTCGAGCAGCTCAGTTCCGGAACAGATGGAAATCATTAATTTAATACCAGGGTATTAAATAATGATTTCGACACCATCCATATTTACTCCGGATTGATTTATGCTACTAATCAAACACTTTTCCTTTCGCAAGCACTATCCACTTATCTACTTTGTATACACCTTCTTAGAGGTCTGATAAAAATTCACTAAAATAACCTGTCACTCCATTGCACTTGCAGACGTAGGACATATGAGCATTTTCTATTTCCATGACGAAATACTCTCCATCAATCTTGATAATGGGATTCGTAGGGTACAGGAACAGTACAGAAAGCGTAAACCGCAGCAAACTGGAAGTTATTTATATCAGCAAATTGACAGTATTTTATATCACATATCCTGTAAGAACCAAGAAAATACTTGGGGCGACTGCAACAGGAATTATCTAACTGAGGAATTGAGAGTCTCAGAACCGGTCTGACGCCATCAACTGTAAAGAAAGTTTACAGTTTTATAAACAAACAAAAAAAAAACACTAAAGCCATAGGGCATAACTATATACCCATGCTGTTATCTAAATATTGAAAGATCACAGTACTCCAGGCGAAACAATCGCCAGTTTGCGGTTTATCTCTCGACGGCGCGAACATCCCTGCATCAGAACTCATTCCGTTACAGAGCAGGGAAGCTGTGGAACTCCCTGCCCGCGCGAGTATTTTTGGAGCGTTACAACCTGCAACTGTTAATTGGTGGTATCTCAGGGCGCCCTCTCGGCGCTATAGGTTTGCCTCTCCCGAGACCAGTGTATTAAAATAAAGAAATCATACATACGAGGGCGGCCTGAAAAGTTTCCGACCTCAGCGTAAAGATAGAAGCACTGGTCAAATCCGAGTTTTGCCGCCGATTAATTCCTGTTGATGAAACTTGGATACACCATTATACGCCCGAAACAAAAACACAGTCAAAACAGTGGGTTGCAAATATGGAATAGGGTCCAAAAAATAGCAAAAACTGGTTTTTCGGCTGGGAAAGTGATGGCGACTGTTTTTGGCGATAGTCATGGAGTTATCTTAATCGATTATCTTCAAAAAGGAAAAACCCACTACAGGAGCATACTACGCATCATTACTCGACCAACTGAAAAGAGAAATTGCGGAAAAACGGCCACATTAGCAAAAAAATAAAATCCTGTTTCACCCAGAAAGCGCGCCGTCTTACACCATTTCATTTTTTCATTTTTAAAACATTTTTTATTTTCTATTTATATTCTTAGTTTCTAAATTAAAGGCTAGACAAAAATGCTTAAATTCTAGCTTAATTATCTTATATAATAACTTACTGGTCCTTCGCAGACGCTCTAAGCTAAACATTACTTAACCATTATATAATTTGCCTTTCGGCGACAGAATTTTGTGGCAGTACTTATAATTATTTGAAAGACAAAGAAAAATTTGAAAAACTTTGTCATTCTTTTTTTTTTCTTAAAATTTAACTTACTTAACTTACCTAAACTTACCTACTTTTTTTTTTTTTTTTTTTTTTAAATTCAATTTTATGTAAAAGCAGGCCGTCTTACACCTCAGCGGTTGCCATGGCGAAAATCCACGAATTACGGTTTGACTTGTTTGACCATCCGCCTTACTCACCAAATCTAGGCCCAAGGGATTTCTTTTTGTTCCCTAATCTAAAAATTGCGCTCGGAGGACGGAGATTTTCGTCAAATGAGAAGGCAATCACCTTCGTGAACGCTGGGAGAAGTGTGCACAGTTACAAGCAGTCTATGTAGAAAAATAAAAATAATTTAAAAAAAAAATTGCTTGTATCTTTGTTAGGTCGGAAACTTTTCAGCTCACCCTCGTATATTAAAGGAGGAAGCAATGTCAGAAGACTGAGATAACGTTCTCGATCTTCCATGCATAGTGGAAGTAAGATATCAGGATACTAGGAAGTAACGTTGTTGAGTACAAAATATTTGCCAAAAGTTGTATAATAGAAGCGGTTTCTATATTAGACAGATCATCTCATTTCTTTAGTTTAGATAGACGATTGGAAAATGTCTAATGGTTCAAAGCTCCTTAGATCGACTATTTAACAATATTATATAACACGTAGATGCTAAAGGCTAAGTGAAATCCCTTTCTTAGAACTGCTGAAGTTGCATTTAAAGTTACATCGGTTAGAATCGATCGGAGTCAGGTAAGGACATATGACCAGAAAAATCATGTTCGAATATAATTACCTTGTGTTAGTTGCTTAAATCTATAGCATTTGTAATATCCACTCACCTCAACAGATGTACTTAAATACTGAGGCACTTCCTTCAAGTTCATGTCAAAGCACTTAATCTTCAGCATTCGATCCATTTTCAAGTATTTGCACTTCTTATCGTCCTGGCTAATAAAACCGAATGCCGTCATTTCAGCAAAGATAACGATGAAGGATATTTGCAGTACGAAAACCCGTAAATCCATTCTGTGGAAGAAAAACCCAGTCGTTAGTGTAATCAAAGGGGTCCCAATTAATTCCAAAAATATTTAATTATTCTCAGAGAGCAAATTGAATGATCAAATGAAGCCATCAATTGACGGAATGAAGTCTAAAAAAACTCAACAAGAAGAATATATTCCCGCAACACGTAATTGAATTTTACATGCAAATCTTGGCCCAGTGACATAAACTAATCTAAAAAACAATTGGAGAAGAGTGCGACGGTTCACGACTTTTGTGGTTTTGCCTGGTTCAGTAATTTTTGCATCTGATGCAGTTGGAGTTCAGTATTAGTCATCTACTCTGCTATTAAAATGAACAAGCGGAATGAGAACAAAAATCGTGGAAGATCACAGAGCACAGTTTCACACAATTCCGAGTATGTATTCCCCACATAAAAGTTAGGATCAGAATGTTAGTTAATTGTTCATGTGAGACTCATTACATATCTTATAATTTTTTTTTAGGGGCACGAGCAGGAACCGAGTCCCCATTTTTTTGTTTTAAAAGAACCCTGCACTCAAAAGAGATGGTGGGGGGGGGGGGGGGGGGGGGGGGGGGGGGAGAGCGAAGGAAGAGCAAGAAGATCGGGAAGACGATGTCGATGCCCATTGATTTGAATGACTGCAAATTGTAATGAAAACGAAACACGTGATAAGGTAGAACGTTTTACATTTGTGTGATTCGGCTGAAGAAAAATTGTCTGTGCCTATTCGTATGCCTGAAGTTAATTGATAGAGAAAACCGAAATATTGAACTCGTGGAGGAATACACAACCATTCAAAGTATTATGTTGTTCGACTGAAGAACGATTCCTGTGTTTATTTACCTGTCTAAAATTTTCTTTCAATGTGATGGGATTGACGGTTCTTGCAGGTAAACACTTGAGGAAAGCAAATCAACTTCCGAGTTCAGTTGCGCAATGTTTGTGGGGATATATTTAAAACAAGGCAGGCAAGATACGTTCTGCTTTTACACTAATAACGAAATGAATCTGTGAGCAGGAGTGTTGAGGCAAAGTTCTTCCTATATGAAAAGGGGCCTTTATAACTCTTTCCTTGGTTAACAGCTTCTGAAATATGGTAATTCCAATTCAGGGTTGCATTCATTTGACTTAATGATATAGTGGGATAGGTAGTATGATGCGCTGGCATGGGAGCTGGTTCACTAATATCCCCCAACGATTGCGCCGAAAATAGTTCACGAAAACATCCAACGGTCAAGGAAAGAGTAAAATAAAACGCACTGATGTTGTTAATTGTTCAAATGATACTTCTTAATTTTTATATGTAAATTTGTCTACTTTCGTAACTTCACCAAATTGCTGTGGACTTTTATTATTTAAACGTAAATGTCATTATAATCGGACTGATATGCTTTACTTGTTAAAAAAAACTTGAAAACTCAACTTAATAAAACAACAAACGCTAGTTTTAATTCTGTTCGATTAATCTTTTGTTACATGTTCGGAAAAGAAAATAACACTAGCTCGACAAAAAGGTTCGTTACTAACTCTCTATAACTCGAGGGTGGGCGCACCCCCGTGTGCACGCGGCGGAGGTTAAACGACGACTCCCTGAGGGTTGAATTCCGACTTTCGATTCAACCTTCAGTTAGGGGTGAGTTTGGTGGTGTGGTAAAAAAGAAATGAAATGTTCCCTTTGTCCAGTGACCAATGGGAGACGATCTCTGGTACGTAGATCCTCGTGGTGTATGTGTAGTGATCTTAGCAATGTGCTAATGGATCACTGTTTGCTCATGTAACGAAGGTCATAAGAAACGAAATCTGAAACGTAGAAGGAACAAAGGGTAAGGGAAGACGGGTCGGAAATGAGTGGACATTGAGAGCAGGTGATGGGCGGGGGTGTGTTTCCAAGGAGGGGAAACGCTCTGTGTGGCTAGAATTATTTAGGACGACAGATAATTGGGTAGAACTGGGAGAGAAGAATGACTTGAAAATGACTGATGTGATAGATTAATAAAATGGGTTCTGATGCAATTGAAATACTTGTTGGATGTTATGATGTTGGTGTGCAGGATGAAGTGAGCCGAGGGAGTGTGGCTTCGAGGTTTGGTGGCGTTGCGGAGGGTGGGGTTATGATTTAAAGAAACTCTATTAGGAGGAAGTTTTAAGGAAGACCACTTTTTACGAGAGAGATTCTAGTTATAAATTTTACGTTTATTAGCCGTGTCAGAGTCTTCTTGATTGGGACGGGATGGGTGTCGTATGAGTTTGGGGCGCGGAGTACAATCATTGTAGTCGGGATTGGGGATAAGCGTTGACATGTTGGAAGATTATGGGGGGGATGGGGTGGTATCGTGTGTGATACGGGGTCTGGAGTACCGGCTACGACAAGGTTAAAGGCTATGTTTGAAAACCTTTCCCTGTTAGTTTTTTGTTATTAACAACTGTCAATAAGAAATTGTACCCTTTGCTATTCAATCCGATTGTATTGTTTTTCTTAATGGACATTTATACATAAATTCTGCTTATTGTGCTAACTTAACTTTACCTTATGATTCGATTCATGGCAGGTGTCCTACCAGGTCATTCACTGTTGTTCGGTCGTTGTGCTGACTCGGCTGTAGTTCTGTTACTCGACCACTTTGATGTAGGTCGTGATTGAACAACATATTTATGGGCAAATTGCTGATGTTAGCGCATGTTGGTTGGGGTTCAGTGTGTTTTGGTTTTTATTTTGTTGATGTATTCAACATTGTTGATGGGAGGTTTTGGGTGGAGACTTTGGCAAGTTGAAGTGAAGGGATAAAGGTGGTTACCAGTGGAGCTACTTTTATGGATTAAGGGAGTATTAGTTTTAATATCGTTTTTAAAAACGGAAAATTTACCCAGTTTATGATTTATGGCTGTATTGGTGTTAATAGCGTTTTTAAAAACGGAAAATTTACCCACTTTAAGTGCATCACCGGCCGGGTGAAGAAAACCCCATTCATAAGAAAGGGGGAAGTAGAAACGAAATGAATTGGAGGCCTGATTTCAGATCTTATTCACGTTATTGATGCTGATTGCATAATTCTTTAGGAAAAAATTTGTTACATAGCGTTTGCGGGGATGCCGATGATAGTGAAGGCAGAAAAGTTGTTTTTGTTTAATTTACAGATGCTCTAATTCTACTCACCGAGGGCCCAAGTTGACTCTAGGCGATAAACAGTAGGGGCGGGGGTGTTCATGGGTTCAATAAAAGCTGGTGCAGTTTCTACCAAGGCGGGAAGATTCCCAGCGGAGAGAGAAAAGTTGCGAATCGGTGTATCTGTAGTTAAATAACAAGCAGATTCGGTCTTGGCCTTTAACGAGGAAACTGTGATTTGATACGTGAATTATCAGGTATGCGACACTATTAAATTCTTTCAATTCTTTTTGTGGTTTTCACAACAGTTGCGTGTGTGTAATCTGTTTAAATCGGAACACCTTCCATAGAATAATATTAATACAGTAAGTCGATGAGAACACGAGATCAAGAATCACCCTTTCTAGGAATTCCTTGATATTCGCTGCCTTCCATCTAATTGAGATTTATCCACTTAAGTAGGACAGGTAGAACAGTGAAGAACAGCACGTCTTCAAAATTAAGAGCACGTGTTGAAAATCAAAGAAGGAATGGACTCAACGGATTTGGTGCTTTTTGGATCGAAGGATTTATATATATTAAGCCGCCTAAAGGATTGCGCAACAGTACGAGTTCGAAAGAAAGCTTCTTTGTGGAATACCATTTGCGCATGATTAAAGACGGAGCTGATGTAGTAGAAGGAGGTATTAGTTGTCTACAAAATGTGCAACAAGGTTGTTGACATTTTCTTTGGGCTGATACCGACATTATCATTATCTGTGAGCGGTAGAATGTCTAAGATGATCCCCTTTTTTGTTCTTATATTGTCTTTGAGAAAATTTAAATCATGGAGGTACCTTGCGATTTGAATGTCTGTAAAGCACCCATTACATAGTCATTTCGAATAGGCCCCGTTCTCGCCTAAACTATTTAACTTATACAACCGAAGACTCAACTCATCTGCTTAAATAAGTTCCTTACATTCAAAGCTGACCCCCATGTTGAAGTTTGATGAATTTCAGCGATATCTAGTTCGATAAGCAAAGGGAACAGACGCCATTCCTATTGCCCGTTGTATTTATTGCATCGGTTAACAGTCGAAAGTGCCGCGGGGATTTGTTTTCTTAAATCTTGTGGTATTCTCTAACAATTTAAATCCGTATGTGCAGTGAACGAACAAATTAACAAAAATCATTCTATGCTCTATGGACTCCTTGATAGTATAGTGGTTAGTACACCCGCCTGTCACCCGGGAGACCGGGGTTCGATTCTCCGTCGGGGAGCTTCTGGCACAAGACTAATGACCTTGCCCGGAAAAAAACATATCATTATAGAAAATTTAACAAAGCTCAGGACTTGCTAAATAAGGCCAAGACCGGTTCCCGGTTGTAGTGCCGATGATGATGATGATGATGATTCTATGCTACACTCTACATAAAAGTGTGAAGTGCAAAATAAACAAATCCAAGACAACTGAAAAACACATTGAGACAGCGAAGTGTACGAACAAGTGCTCCAAGACATGGCGTTTGAGGGCGGTGGAGATGAAGATTTCCTTATCACTAAGGGAAGGTATATGCAGGCCAGGTCTACAAACAAAAAGTAGAACGATTAGAGCAAAAAGAATTCAAAAGGTCAGGCAGAAAACAATCACCCGAGGTAAGGAGAAAAAAAATACATTAGCGGACCGAAAAAATAACAATAAAAATGATAAAATGAATACCTTCGGAATACTCTAAGAAGACGACACACACCTAATGGAGATAGAAAAAACAGACAGTGCAGAACCATATGCATCTAACTCAGTCAATGCGCTGATGACACATTTTAAAAAAGCCAACGAGGAAAAAAAAACAAAAAGGGACCCGAACATCAAAGAGAACAAAAGCAACAGCGAAACCAAAAAAAAAAAAAACATGGAGGAGTAAACAAGAATGACGGGGAAAATCAAAGCACCTACGTGCGACGGGACCTGATCCATATGTTCATAGTAGACTCAAGCGAGGCTTAGTTAGAGTTAATTTAGTCTTAGTTAGATTTAAGTTCTGTGGGGGCTCTCTAATATCGCGCTGAGGACCCATCACAATTCCAACCACAATTTCACCCACAAACCACACACAACGCCAACCCCAACTCCTTTTGTTGGCCTACACCACCTGCAAACATTACCCTTCCCAAGGGCGTCATTACATTCAGATTATGGATCAGAGATTTCATCGTTTCATGCAAATAATGCATCATTATAATTTCCCTGAAAAGAACTCCTAACATGCAACATACATAGGGAAACTTAAACGGCGCCCCCGTTGGCCAGAGTTTCCTGTCGCACGCGTGCGCAGCACATTTTTCTGGCTTATCCTCATTCACGGCGGCCTTTTGCCCAACCGACAAAATCAGTCCACGCAACGCGCGTCTAGCCGCCAAGAATAAAATTCTTCTGCATTGTGAACATGCACACAGGGAAGCCAACCTTTTCCACGGTCATGGACGCCGTGCGCAACCATCGTTGTGCGAGAATTTCATTTTCTTGTAGCACAGGTTTCTCTATTGGCGAGCAGCCTGTTTTACGCAGCTGCATGCGCGCTACCAACGATACCCTTTTGCTCATTCCCTTTTTCTCGTTTTCGTTTGCCCGTGACCTGGCAACACGAGCAAGCGAAACAATCCCACCAAGATCTGCAGAGAGATCCCATCTGATTGGTCACCGCGGAGAGAAACTGCACGTTTCTCTCGAGAATGCAAACCACCCTTAGCAGACGACCGACTCTGCACGAGTCATTTACCAGGATTCGCTTTCCATCCACCGGCGAGTATACATTGCCAGGAGTCGGAGTTCAACTACTAGTGTGTGCGCACGGGGTCGAAATTCAAACACCGTGGGGTTCGGTCAATTGTTGTGTGGATAAGTTTTATATTTTATTAATCAAAGAAAAGAATGAACAGACAGTTTTAATGCAATTGTTGTGTGGAAAAATTTTATATTTTATTAATCAAAGAAAAGAACGAACGGACAATTTTAATTCAATTGTTGGTGGATAAGTTTTATATTTCATGAAAAGTATTGTACAAAATTCAAATTGAGTTAAAAGAAAAAATATAAAGAAACTATAATTACAAAACCACTTCATCATCATCATCATCATCGGCACTACAACCGGGGAACGGTCTTGGCCTTATTTAGCAAGTTCTAAGGCTTGTTAAATTTTCCATAATGATTTATTTTTTCTGGGCAAGGTCATTAGTCTTGCGCCAGAGGCTCCCCGACGGGGAATCGAACCCCGGTCTCCCGGGTGACAGGCGGGTATACTAACCACTATACTATCGAGGAGCTCCACTCCACCACTTCCTAGTGTTTTATTTCACCATATGAACGGTCGGCGGCGGAACTCAGTTTCTTTACCACAGTGAACGCGTGGGGTGTATTCGTGAACCCGTTGCCGTGCCGGCACCATACCAAAAATACATCACCCCCACAATTCTACTAGGTCTAAATCGTTTTATTATAAATAAAAAATACGTATAAGACAATTGAGTAGATTTTTTGTTACTTTTTTTCAAATAAGATTTAAAAAAAAAACGTCATACAGAATATTATATAAACGATTTGTTAAGAAAAAAAAGATGAGTATTGCGTACCACAACGGCCTTATACATTAAAACAACAGCAAGCGATTTTAGTTTTATGTTTAGTTACGTTAAGAAACAAAAAAATTTAGTAGTATTTAAGTAAAATAAATAACCATTAAAAAAAATAATGAATTTCAGTCTGTATGGATTAAATTACCTTATGCCAAGATGATTGGATTCTATTATAACGGCAACCGAAATGTTATTTCATTATTTTATTTTACTAAATTTAACCGGTCAATTTAACGTAGATCAGACGATCTTGGTTGGGCTTCTATAGAAATGACCATTTCAAAGCTTTTTTGTTAACTCTAGGTTGCTTAGTGAAAATGTATCTGACACATTACATTGGTATGGTATTTTAAAGGCAAAGACGCTCTTATGTTTTTATTAGTATGCGAAATAAGGTACAAAACCAGTATATAGTGGAGTGAGCTGCCGTGTCTGCAACGTGTATTGGTTCCTTAACGAAGTTTAAGTTTTCTCACTCGACAAACAGGTAAACGTATGGTCCTGAGGGTGTTGCGCTAAACCACCAATAATTTTATTGTACGTGTGCAGCATTAAGATCCTATCAATAGAATGGATTAGAGCATCGTTGGACGTTGCATTATTATCCCTGTTTAGTCTTCGATGTAGAAAGCAATAGCTTCAATGTTTATGATCGCAAGCTTCCCTAAGTCATTCTTCAAAAAAACCAAAACACATTCTTGCGAATCATTTTTTTATATCAGCAGCATCGATACATGCAACGTTTGAAAGTTTCATGCATCTTGAGTTAGTACGAACAAGCTTACTTTTTCCCCAATTATTCATCATCATCATCGGCACTACAACCGGAAACCGGTCTTGGCCTTATTTAGCAAGTCCTGAGCTTGTTAAATTTTCCATAATGATTTATTTTTTCTGGGCAAGGTCATTAGTCTTGTGCCAGGGGCTCCCCGACGGGGAAACGAACCCCGGTCTCCCGGGTGACAGGCGGGTGTACTAACCACTATACTATCGAGGAGCCCCAATTATTGCAACCCAATTAATCATCCTAAATAAGGATTATTGTAGTTGATTAAATTTTCCAGGCTCATAGCACAACTGTGAATCAAACCCTAGTTCTCAACACAATGGTCATTCTGCTATATATTAGATCTAATTATTATTGCAACATGTTGTCTTTTTTTCTTTTTATCAGTCTACTATAAAAAACAACGAAATCTTGGATGACAAACACTTGTCTCGTTGATACGATAACATGTGAATGTCATTGTATCCTGGCAAATATTCACATTCCCCCAGTATCTTATACCAAATCATTCTCAATAATTTAATGAAATACGAACCACACATTAGCCGTAAACACGTCCAAGTTCTGACTTAATGTCATTAGAATCGTAGAACATCGGATCATCTTTCGTGCTCCGAACGTGACGGCTTGTGTCCGTCCGACAAATGCATTCAATTACACATCATGTCCAATTATTAATGTTGTCGCTGTAATTGTTGTGGGTTTGCCGCCGTTGCATGCAAAATTTGTTTATCTTTGAAATTCATTGTGCAACTTATCGCCAACTTCCGTTTTATTGTTGTGATCGAGATTTGCATTTCACCGCATAACATAAAAGGCATCTTTAGTATTTATACTCAATTTTGCCGAAGCTACATTGTTTAGAAGTGACATCTGGTTAGAAAATCAGAAACCTACACGCCTTATTTTCCCGGCTTTAACATCTAATATGATATATTACTTTTTATGTAATCAATATCGGTGAATCAGTTGAACAAACTATCCATGCAACACCTTTGCCGTGTTGGAGTTACAAAAACATGTCCGTAATGAATTTGGCTATTCAATAATAGTTCTAATTGCTCCTTACAGTTAACAACAGGACCAATAGAAACGATTTCTATCCGGATCTAATATATAAAAAGGCATTGTTTTACTACTAAACATTGTTATGTCTTACATAATTTTGTTGGGTGAACAACCAGTTCATTTTTTTTACTAATAATTTGGATGGCACTTCAGTCAAAAAAAAAAAAAACAAAAATTAAAAATGTCTTCCATTGTTCATTACAGATCGCCATCCATAGCAAAGGAATATAAAAGTAGCAATAAGTTAAATAAGAATTAACTGCAACAATAAAACGATCCTGTTTTTACGAGATCTCATACCTTGGAACCGAAACTTAAGTTGCAAGGACCGTTAATGATATTCACAGTCGAACTAGCAGAAGAATGAAACACCGACATCCTTTAAACAAATCGGACCTATTTTCGGACTATCGAAATACGTTCAGTTGACTCATCTAAATTATTCTTTTAATATTAAGGAGCTGACCCCCAAGTAGTCGCTACTAAAATAAGTCTCCCTAAGGCTAATTTTAAATTTGATTTCGTTAAATAATGTTCCTGCAATCATTGACGTGGAAGATGTGTAAAGAAATTCACATCCGTTCCATATTTGACCGGATGTATCACCCGGATAAACTTCATAGACTACTTTCTCAACATCTAACGTAGAAGTCGTCTAACGTAGATGAATTACTCATTGGGGGTTCAGTTACTTTGAAATACATGAAACACATCGTGGAGTGATGAGAATGCATCCCGTGAGCTGGCAGACGAAGAGAACCTCAGCAATGAGTCATATGAATTACAACTATAAAATGTAGTCACCATTTATACGTCATAGCCCACATTTTTTGCAGATTGCAATTACACGGTTTCCTAAGCGAGCAAAAAAAAGTATTTTACAAACTTTGTTTTATTGCGACATTTGATGAGAGCATTTATTTGTAGACAAGAGGAATCACATAAGAGTCAAACAGTTTATTACACAATTAATTTCTGACGCACATCATTTCCCTTAATCAGCACGAAAATTCTAGCGATTCGAAGAAATTCTTGGGTTTCAAATATCGTTTGCAGTTTTAATAATTGCTGTCTTGCAGTTGTAGTGTGTCACGAACTGCAAGCTTTTCCTCTTTATCTATAATGAACAAAAGTTCATAGTCTAGCTGACTGGAAGAATGACCAGGTACTTCAAATACCTGTCGTCAGCACTATACAGTCCATTCGTCTAATCTTACGTCATTCGGTTCGAGTTGTTTTTCGTTGTCGTTGTTTGGTAATATTCCAATGAATAACTGATTAGTGTTCTATTACAAGATAGCAACGAAGTAGTGGTAATCTTGGCAATGGCTATTGCGATGGGCTTTTCTAATGAAAATACCACTAACCTGTTTCCCAATTCACAATTCACAACCCAATATATCACTCGCAACCTTCTCTTTATCCTTTTGAATACTTTTTCTTACTCCTTTGTCTAAACTATCTTTCCCTATTCATACCGGCCGCGTATATTTTAATACAATAATTATTATTTGTTAATAGTCTCTTTCGAGCGCCCATTGTACAAGAAAGGACATAATCATCATCATCGGTACTACAACCGGGATCCGATCTTGGCCTTATTTAACAAGTCATTGTTAAATTTTCCATAATAAATTGTTTTTCCGGGCAAGGTTATTAGCCTTGCGCCATAAAAGAAAGGACATATTGACTTGCAAAACATATCTATTTTTTCTGCTTCTAGTATATTCTAGATTACATGCTCATTCAAACATTGGCATTATCCTCCTCTATAAGTTGACTTTTAGAGGACAATGCTTACGTACCAGATAATTTGACATCTCATTGCAGAAGTTAAGCCAATTTCAGATCAGCCCAGCAGCTCCACTCAAAGATGAAGATGCCAAAACCAGAAAACTAAAAACAATTCATATAAAACGTCTTTCGACACAACACAAAAACCGAACGTCTTGTAGTAGAAGACTGATAAAAAATGGATTCATGTGCTTACAATGGTCTCACAACTGACGTATCTAATAAAGACAATCTTGTTTTTATACTAACGAGGATTTGTTACCGACAAATTTGTAGACGATGGATCCACAAGAAGCAAATCTATAAATACGAATCCAGATAAAATGGGCGAATATACAATTGACACACGAATAATGGACCCAAAGATGACGGATGCAAAGATGACGAAACCAAAGACAATGGACCTAAATATATTAAACATAACAATGTATTGATGGAAACAAAAAATACGATGATAGAAAGGTCCAAAAAACCATAGATATAAGACCCTAAGATGACGAATCTAAAGATTGCGACCAAAAGATAGAGGACCTGAAGATGATGGAAGATAACAGACAATGAAGAATCCAGTTATCATGAATCTAAAGATGAGAACTCTAAAGTCACGGACTTAAATATAATATACGGGAATTTGCCAAAAATTCAAAGAATGAACCCAAGGGCTACAGAAGAAAGAAGACAGAGCCCAAAATGAAGGACGCCAAAGTGACGGATCCTAAAATGATGAACCTGAAAATGATGGACCCGAATTTGATAGAGATTAAGATGATGTTCCCATAGACGGTGGACAAAGGATGATTGTCGAATAACCCAAAGATGACAAGACAAAGACGATGGACCCAAATTTGACGGACAGACCAAAGAAGACAGACCCAAATATGAGACACCCATAGATAATGTGGGGGTGTAGTGCTCCAAAAAGCCCTACCACCTTTTTCCCCATTCCTACTTCCGAATCCCAGCAATAATAACCTAAAACCCAAAATCTTATCAAAACCCGAAAAAACCCAAACATGATTCAAAATTCACAATAAACGAATCTAATATTCGTTTACGTTTCACATTTGCCCCACGGCATCACCGAAATCCGAAAATTCAGAGATCATTATCTCTATCTGAAAATTTTCCATTGAGAAAAACAAACAGAAAACCAAAAGCAGATACATTCCCACATCTGCGAAATAGTTTCGAAAAAATTCAAGAAATTGAATTCTTATCTTATGTAAACACAACATCCACTCAGGATACCCAAAAATCGAGATTGTTGTACGAAAATGTGTATTTTCGGGATACAATTTTCGATTTGTTTTCCTTTATAAAGGAATAGTTAAGTGGAGGAAGTGCCTCCTATCCTCATTCTTCTTAATCATATAATTAATGCATCGCACTTCCCAGAGAACTGGAAAACTGCGGTAGTAATTCCTATTAAGAAGCCCGGTAGTAGTAATAGCCCTTGCAATAATCGTCCAATATCCCTATTAAGTACACTAAGTAAAATACTGGAACGCAAGATCTACCAAAATCTTCTCTCATTTGCCGATGAGAATGCCCTCATCCCTAACTGTCAGTTCGGATTTCGTAAGCGACAATCCACATGTCATGCTCTACTAAAACTCACACACGATGTTACAACTGGTCTCCAAAACCAAAGCCCTACTGTGTGTATATCTCTCGATATTTCTAAGGCGTTTGATTGCGTCTGGATCTCAGGGCTTCTGTACAAACTGCACTCCACATTTAATCTAAACTCTCACACAACAAAGCTCTTAGCCTCATAACTTTCTGCCAGAAAATTCGTTGTGAGAATAAGTTCTTCTATCTCAGAAACCCACACCATAACCGCGGGTGTTCCCCAAGGCTCCATTTTAGGGCCAATTTTATATCTGTTATATACCGCGGATATTCCTCAACCCGTATCTCCTAATGTTGTGATACTGAATTATGCTGATGATACATTAATTTACTCTAGCAGCAAATTTGTTAAGGCTGCAAGAAACCGCATTAACAACTTCCTCCCTAACCTATCAACATACTTTAATAAGTGGAAAATCTACCTTAATCCAAATAAAACGCAGCTCATAGTGTTCAAGGGCAAAAACGAGCACTGTACAAACAACACTAGACGCTGCCACAACAAAATTAAGATTCAACTGAACAACACTCTGATAAAACCCTCCAAAACCCTAAAATATCTGGGAATCACTTTTTCTAATAACTGGTCTTTTTCCTCCCACATTAAAAATTCCCTTCAAAAAGCCACAATTCAGCTTAATCTCTGTAGAAGAGTAATGTGGAAACCTAAAAGTCTCTCTCACAAAGTCAAACTGCTCATTTACAAACAAATTATCAGGCCCACACTCACGTACGCGTGCCCATTGTGGTACCATATCACTCCCTCCCAAATGGAGAAATTACGGGTATTCGAAAGAAAATGCTTTAGGTATGTCTCTGGGTTACATCGTCGTCCTAACTCCTATAAGTACTATAGTAACGTCGAACTCTACAATACCGCTGGTATCGAGCGCCTCGATAGACGATTCCTCGAACTGTCTATCAAATTTATCGAAAACCTACAAAATAATCCCAACCCCATAATAACCTCGCTCTTAGAGAACCCTCTAGATATCAGAACTAACTATCCCAACTGTCTCCACACCAGAGCTATCTTCGCCTCAGGCAGACTGGTAAATGATTCAAATGAGATCATATACCACAACACCGAAGTTACCCCTAACCAGTTCAAATACTGTAACGTCCAACCATTTTCCAACATCCTACGCTTTTCCAACGAACAACCGGAGAGAAATACTCTACCTCTAACCCATAACTAACCTCATTCCACATCCTTTAATTCATAACATATATCCCATTAATTATAAAACTTTGTTTATGGCTTTATGAAAATCATACTGTAATCAGGCTAAATTAGGTTAAATTATTTATATAATTAGGATTAAGTTTAGATTAAGTAAAGTTGAAAAAACAAATTCCTGGTTTTCTGACCTTTTCCAGGAAGATAATACCACTAAATTTATAAACACGCATCTATCTTATATCTCATAAAATATTGTTTGGAAAATGTATATATTATTATAATAAAAAATTATTATTATAATAATTATTGTATTATTATATGTAAGCAATTGTTACAAAATTAATTTTAAGTCACTGTATTACTTAAATGTACGAATTCTAATTATGGTTAATAAATACAGTTTTGAAAAAAAAAAAGAGGAAGTGCCGCAGAAGAAAAAAAAAACGTTATGCAGAGAGTTTGACAAAATAAAACACACTTTTCTCGAAGAAAAGCGAGTTTTTTATTGAGCTAACAACTGGTAGTACAGCCGTGGTATTTCCACAAAAGGGTAATATTTGCGGATAGCGAAGTATCACCTGGCCTCCACGGAAACCAGCGGAAACGAGGACCGAGGCCAAATCAAGGACGTTGGTCTTCCCTCTGGATCAGAGGAAGCACGGTAACGACCTCTTGCTGTAGTACAATAGCAAAACAGGGTTTCTCTATACTACATGGAGAACCAACCCACGGTTTCCGCCTTATTTCGACCCCCAACAGCGTGTCAAATTAACCCCAATTCCTCATACCAACCTATTCACATGTAAATCATATTTTAAAAACGGACGCTTAGCTGAATTCATTATTCTATGCAGGTAATGCATAATTGAATTTAGCTACCTTTTGACGTGACAACGTCTTATAAATCGGTATACCTTGGGAGGCATTCGGAAAAAAGTTTGTAGCGTTACGATAACGATAACCGATAACTCACGAGCCGCAGTGAGCGACAGCGTGACTCTCTTAATTGCTCCTAAGTCAAATGCAGAGAGACAACGGGAATACAGACAGCGCCTTGCACTGTCGAGAACAGCTGTACAGGTTGAAAGTGTAAAGACAAAAAATATACAGAGACGACGCAAATACAGGCAGCGCCTTGCAGCATTAAATAAATCGGATATAGCTAAGAGAAAATTGTCTGTTCATAGTGGTTTCCCAGCGGCAAGTTCAAACAACGTTCAAGAACTACAGGTTGTAAACCTACAACAGCCTTCAGCAGCAGAACCCGTGTATTTTACAATACAACCAGTTATATCGGCGCAAGAGGTATGAGACATGAAATGGAACAAATCGATATCAAGATTTAAATTGATGTTTCTTGACAATGACTTTGGGTATGCTTGCTCTGTTTACGATAGACTTTGGTTTGAACGCGATTTAAAACCGATCACAGTGCAACAGATGAATGTAATTTCGTACTGGCACACAAAAGAAAATCGACAACTGTGTCCTGACGAATACACAGTAGTTTGCACTACTTGTGAAATTTCGTTAAGCAAACCAAAATTAATGCCTATACTTGGAGGCATTCGGAAAAAACCACTTTAATTTTGATTTAATACTTGTATAATCAATGTTACATATATAGGATAGGTTGTCACGAATATAATGTCCGAGCGCCTTGCGCCCAGACAACCTTTTTTTTTTTTGCCATACGGCAACTCCATTCCTCTAACCATGAGATTTCCACCGGAAATTCCATTTCATGTTGGTTAGCAACAACCAAGTCGAATCAAACGATGCGCTTGCACCATTATCCAACGGCTTGGGTAATTATCGAATTCCTCAGCGTGTTTCCCACGATAATATTATCCTAGCCAAAGTAGCGTCACTTCAACTTTTCCCAGACACTCTATTCGCTGGGGATCAATGATCTCTTCTTACAGGTGAATAGCACAAGATACATTTTCCTCTCCTTCACTTTTTATCTTTTCATAGTTCAATGCAGTCTGAGATCACGACAGTCACCGCACTAGGTCAGTGGGCCATCCTCAGAGTTGCATTGATACACGCACACCAAAGCGAGATCAACCCTGGGTTATTGTACTTTCCTTTTGGTTTCTTCATCCTTTCTATGCCCATCGACGTCGAACGAATACGCAAGTATTTATCCACCTCGATGAGCGTAGAGAATTGAAGCATGCACAAGAAAGCGCGATTACCATTGGCTGATCGTTGTGCAAAAGCAAAATCCCATCTTCATCCCTAATTCCAGTCAGTCGCTATCCAATGTCCATTGGTATCGAACACGCCGCACCGGAGTCCTCATTCAACCACAACGCGCTAAGGACACGCCACCTCTAAAAGAGTCGTCAAGTTGTCGTGTACCAGTAGTGTTGAAATAATTGTACTAAGCGAAATTTAATTTAAATCTATTAATTAATTAAAAGATAGCGATTTCGTAAATAAATTAGTGTGAATTGACTTAGTGACGTTCAGCAATCCAATGTTCGAGTTGAGGTTTTACAAATAAAGCTTAATTTCAATTTTTTTCTCGCGCTACCATTTGTACCTGGATATCAACACAAAAGGATAGTCAAACTGTCTATTATTAAATGAACGTTGAAATCAATTAACAATAAAGAAACGAAAGGGTACAGTAGAACAATATCTTAGTGTTTTCATTAATTTTTCTCTTGGAAATACCTGGTGAACATTTCTCGCAGTGGAACATTTGTTGGGGGAAGAAGTGAACCGCGTGCCTGTGTCTTGGCATCCATACCCCACCCCCACAATAAGATAAAGATAAGATACCCAAAGACACCAGATCCAAAGATGACAGACTCGAAGATGACAGACCGAAAGATAATATACCCAACGATGGGAGACCCAAAGATAACAGATCCAAAGATGACAGACCCAAAGATAACAGATCCAAAGATGACAAACCCAAAGATGACAGACCGAAAGATCACAGATCCAAAGAAAATGAGGAATTTTATGCTATTTAGACTTTAATGTGGTAGAGCCTAAAATGACAAAACTTAATAGATTGGACTCGAATTTGATGAAAATAAAGATGACAAACCCAAAGTTAATGGTCGTTCGTCAACCCAAAGATGAAAACCTATAAAATCTGGAACTCAAAGACGATAAACCCAAGTTGACTAACCTAAGGGCAACGGCCCTAAAGAAGACCTAAAGACGAGCCAAGTTTACGAACCCAATGATGGCAGCCCTAAAGATAACAGACCCAAAGATGACGAATCCAATGATGAAAGACCCAAAGGCAGCGGATCCTAAAGTAACGGACCTGCAGATGAATAATGTAGATTCGCATTTAAAGTGGCAGATCCTAAAGCGATGGAGCCTAAAATGACGAAACTGAATACAACAAACCCGAATTTGACGAAAATAAAAATGACAAACCTAAGGATGTTGTCGAATAGGCAGCCAATCCAAAAATGACAACCCCTAAGATGACAGCTCCTAAAATGGTGTACCCAAAGACAAAAAACTCATAAATGATCCCAAACATAATGAACGAAAATTTACATGCCCCAGAAAGGTGAAATTGAAGAAAATGGATATTAATAGCATCATCATCATCATCATCGCACTACAACCCGGATCCGCTCTTGGCCTTATTTAGCAAGTCTCTCCGCCGGTATCCGGTGCATATCCAAACTTGTTAAATTGCCCATACTAATTTGTTTTTCCGGGCAAGGTTATTAGCCTTACGCCAAGGACATTAATATATTATACCCGAATTAGATAAAAATAAAATAACCGATCCAAAGACAATGGTCTTATAGTTTGCCATTCCATATATGAAAACATCTAAAATGAGAAAGCTGAATGATGACAAATTCAAAGAGGACTAACCCAAAAACGGGGAGCCTAAAAATGGCCCAAACATTACGAATCCAACGATAACTATCCTAAAGATAACAGAACCTAACGTTGCGGGCTCTAACATGGCCGACGTAACAATGATAGACACAATGTTGATATACGAGGGTGGCCTGAAAAGTTTCCGACCTAACAAAGATACAAATCATTTTCTCTTAAAATTTATTTTTATTTTTCTACATAGTCTTCTTGTAACTCTACACACTTCTCCCAGCGATGCTCCCATCTCTCTAACTCGTCTAAATAGTACTCGGCGTTTTTCTGTACAAAGTAACTGTTCACGAAGGTGATTGTCTCCTCATTTGACGAAAATCTCTGTCCTCCGAGCGCAATTTTTAGATTAGGGAACAAAAATAAATCGCTTGGGGCTAGATCTGGTGAGTAAGGCGGATGGTCAAGCAGTTCAAACCGTAATTCGTGCATTTTCGCCATGGCAACCGCTGAGGTGTAAGACGGCCTGCTTTTACATTAAATTAAATTAAAAAAATAAAAAAACAATAAAAAAAAAGAAAAAAAAAGTAGGTAAGTTTAGGTAAGTTAAGTAAGTTAAATTTTAAGAAAAAAAAAAAATTCAAATTTTTCTTTGTCTTTCAAATAATTATAAGTACTGCCACAAAATTCTGTCGCCGAAAGGCAAATTATATAATGGTTAAGTAATGTTTAGCTTAGAGCGTCTGCGAAGGACCAGTAAGTTATTATATAAGATAATTAAGCTAGAATTTAAGCATTTTTGTGAGACGGTGAGTTGTCTTGGTGAAACAAAATTTTCTTTTTCTGCAAATGTGGCCGTTTTTCCGCAATTTCTGCATTCAGTTGGTCAAGTAATCATGCGTAGCATGCTCCTGTAATGGTTTTTCCTTTTTTGAAGATAATCGATTAAGATAATTCCATGACAATCCCAAAAAACAGTTGCCACCACTTTCCCAGCCGAAAAACAGTTTTTCCATTTTTTGGAGCCGATTCGCCCTTTGCAGACCACTGTTTTGACTGTATTTTTCTTCTTTTTTTTTTGCGTATAATGGTGTATCCAGGTTTCATCGACAGCAATTAATAGGCGCCAAACT
Source organism: Microdon myrmicae (assembly GCA_963931805.1). Classification (NCBI taxonomy): domain Eukaryota; kingdom Metazoa; phylum Arthropoda; class Insecta; order Diptera; family Syrphidae; genus Microdon; species Microdon myrmicae. Next base: position 122,657,992 of record OZ007496.1, read on the forward strand.
CGGATTTTTGGCGCAAGGCTTGCCCGGAAAAACGAATTATTCTGGAAAATTTAACAAGCCTCAGACTTGTTAAACAAGGCCTAGACCGGATCCCGGTTGTAGTGCCGATGATGATGATGATGCAAAACTCGGATTTATTGCGCCTAAACTCCACCAACACACCGTTGGAAATGTTTAGTCGAACCCATTTTGGTCTGACGTGACCAAACGCGGCACCCAACGCGCGGACAGCTTTCTCATGACTAAATCATGATTTAATATGTGATAAACACGTTCTTTGGACATTTTCATAGCCTCGTCTAGCATAATCTGGTGAACTTTAGCGATGTTATCGTCAGTTGTTGCAGTTTTTGACGTCCCGAACATTCATCGTCTCCCAAGCTCTCACGCCCACGTTTAAATTCAGCTGCCCAAAAATTCCCTGTGGTAAATAATGTCGAGTTCCCATACACAGAGCCCATCTCATCCCTGATTTGCGTAGGCGTATTGCCTTTCAAAAACAAAAATTTAATGACAGCTCGATACTCAATTTTGTCCATTTTCGCAAAAACACTCACACCGGCTCACTCAAACGACTGTCAAATAAAAACCACGTGTCCAAAATGGCTGAAATTTGGGTGAGTAACTGTCAAAAGATGTATAACTACATTCACTAGCTCTTATTGACGGCTGCTGCTATCTTCACGTTGAGGTCGGACACTTTTCAGGCTACCCTCGTATATCACATTAAGATAAGAAACATAAAAACGACACGCAAAAGATGGTGGACCCTAAGATGGCGACCATGGTCCCGATGACAATAAAAATGACCGGCCGAAAAAATAAAGAACCTCAATATCGTGGGCCCAAATATGTTAGAAGACCAAGCGAAAGTTAACAAACCCGAAGTAACCTACTCAAGAGCAATGGATTGTAAAATAACGGATACGAATATATTTTATCGAAATAAAAATTAGAAGCTCGAAACTGATGGTCAGATAGTTCGGCAAATCCAAAATGACTACTTCTAAGAAGATGAATTCAACAATGACAAACCCACAGATATCGAACCTGAAGAAGATGAACCCAAAAATGAGGGAACCAAAAGTGAAGGCGCCAAAGATGAGGCACCAAAAGGGATCAACCCATAGAACTGGAAGATATAAACTAAGATATGACTCATCTAATGCTAACGAAGTCAAAGTTGATGGACTAATATTCGATAATCCCAAAGACGAATACCCCGAATATAAAGGGCCCAAAAATGAAGGAGCCGAATATGAAGAACGTACATTTAACTGAAATAAAAATAAGGGACCATGCAAACGATTGTGCCCTTGGGAAACGCAGATCACTGTTTGATATCGGTTCCGTAATCACTTACATCTTAAAAAAATAAATAACCTAAGCAGTGTCGCCAAATATGAAGATACAGGACTGGTAACTGGAACGATTTGCGAGATTTCCTTGTATCCTTTCCGTGGTAAGAGGTTTGCTTTGGAGAATCCGATGTTGCCGCCTGCATGGAGTGGGTCTCGGAAAATATTCGTCTTGATATTGAGCTTCACACTCAACATTCCATCAAACGAAATTCATCCGATAAACCTTGGTTTTAAAAAAAGTGCGAACAGATTACAGCGGCAAAAAATTTAGCTTTTAAACAATGGCGTTCAAATCTCACGGAGATCAACAAAACGAATTTTGTCCGAATCAGAAACGCGTGCAACTGTAATAGCAAATCTTAAGAAGCTCGTCTCCTTGTCTTTGTCAGACCGCTCCCTAGTTGCTCGTTGCGGTCGCCACCGTGCTCCCGGGGCCTCCGGAAAGAGTGACGACCGATTGTTAAATAGGGGCCTGAAATTCGCCGGGGTCAATTAAAAACACAAATACTATAATTTTAAATTAATTTTATTAATAGATTTCGTTTATTGGCGTCCTTGCACCTCGGGCACCAATCGCGACTGATCCCTGAATCTAAAATCCATCGCTCTGTTATATTTTATTTTTCCCTGGGAAAAAGGATGGGAAATCTATTTTTAGAATATAAATATCTGGTTACGCTGCATATGGAGATAAGGATTTGTAGGAATTTTTATCTCTTTTTATAGAAAGAAAGAAATTGTGTGTATGCGAACCAAATGAAAATTTGGATCGATTGCCATGTGTTTGATTTGATTGGATTATGGATGCTTTGTGTGCATGAGTGATAAAATGACATACAATGCATATGAAGATATGCGTTTGCGATGTTTTGATTATAAGGAATTTCTGGGAATTGATAATTAGACATTTGGTTCCATTTATCTAACATTGTTTTGATTATAAAGGATTTCTGGGAATTGATAATTGAACATTTGGTTCCGTTTGTCTAACAATGGATTGAATGTTAGTTTGGGGATTTAAATGTATGGTAAGGAGTGAATTGTTTAATGTTTTGCGCATTTATTCAATTATTTTTACATTCGATTTGTCGATAAGCATTATATTTGGTGTATATTCGGGTGAGGAGATAGTAGGGCTTTGCAAAGCACTACACAACCAGGCCATTGATACCGCGAAAAAAGTTCGCAATGACAAAAGGACCAACAGACTGCTTGTGTGCCGCGTTACTTCTAGTCAATAGCAAAGCTTGTCAGAAAGAACTTTGCTTCGACCTCTTTTCCTCCATTAGTGACGAGTGGCGGGGCATTCAAAAGATAAAGCCAATGTTTTTGTGAATTTAACTCTCGATACCGGGCTTTTAGGGCCAATTGTGATCGCATAATGTAGATGTTAAGTTCCGCCCATGTGCCTTCAACTCGATCTTCGGGGACTGGACTATAAGAAAGCAACCAGCCCGGATGTAATACCAGCAATATACTTTAAAAACTGTCATCGGTTTTAAGCAAATTCTTTTTCTTATCTTATGTACAGAAAACCTTTCTTAACTACTGAAAATCCAACCAATCCCAAAGAAAGAGAAAAAGTGTTTCCCGCAACATTACCGGCCGATAGCATTACTGTCATTGTTATCCAAGTTGATGAAATACGTCATCAATGTCGAGTTGATTAAATACATAAACTCCAAGGGACCTCTCAACGGCCGTCAATATGAATCATGTACCAGGCGGCCCACGGGAGATCAATTGACCATTGTAACTGACATCCAGACATCTGGAATTGAAAAACATGAAGAATCAAGAGCGGTACCATTGGATATCTCCAAGACATTTGACCACATCTGGCACAGAGTGTGCCTAAGCAAGCTTTGGAATTTCCCAACAACTTTGAGACGAGATAAAGAGCTTCCTCGAGAATCGATCGATCCGGGTTATTATGCACGGCATGTCTTTGGATCTGTATTCCATTAATTCGGGTGTGACCCAAGGTTCTATTTTGGCTTCAATCTTGTTTTTGCTTTATATTTATTATTTACTGGAATCAGCGGGTAACAAAACATTCTGTTTTGCGGATGATAGTACACTTTTTTGCTCATTTTCGAATAATCGGCCGATGAATGCATCAACGTCGTACCGCCTGAAATGTAGCCAAATCGACTCCTTACACCGGAATCTGGAAAAAATCTTACAATGGAGAAAGACCAATCTCGTCGACTTTAATGCAACCAAGTTATAATATACAACGTTCATAGGAAAAAGTGGATTGTCGTTTCCACAACTGATTACGAATACCCAGGCCCTTGGGTGTAGGGAAGGCTTGAGTTTGTTCGGTTTCACGGTTTGTGGAAGTGTGTCGTGGAATGAACACGTATCAAATATCGTCAGATCCGCCTCCAGAAAACTAAGTTGTTTTATTATAGCAAGAAAAATTTGTGTTCCAGCCCAACTTTCTCTTCTATACAAATGTCAAATTAGACTAGGGCTCGAATGTGTCGAATATCGTCAAATCCGCTTCCAGAAAATTAAGTTATCTTATTAAAGCAAAAAAAAAAACAATATTTTATTCCAGCCCAACTTTCTCTTCTCTACAAACCTCAAATTAGAATATCGCTCGAATATTGTTCCCGCATTTGGAACTCTGCTCTTAAGCGCACCCTCGACTTACTTTATAGCTTACATAGGATGGCGAACCGCTTGATAGAGAATACAGCGTTAACTCCGGGACTACAGATGGTATCAGGTCGTTTGACTGTAGCGTAGCGGACGTTTGACTGTTTTACAGATTTTATCATGGAGAATCATGGTATTATTCCACGAAATTCGGCTTGTTTACGCACCACAAGACAATCTGGCGAATTCCAACAATTTTCGGTTCATCTCCCGACGACACGTACATTTCTGTACCAAAACCTATTCCGTTACGGAACGAGGAAAATATGGATCTCCCGCCGGGAATGTTTCTGGAACGTTACAGCCTGCAACTGTCCAAGAAGAACTACAACAGATGTTTAATGGCATCTAAGGGCACTGACTCTGTTAACGTCGGTGGGGGTAGAGTGTCATTGTCTAAAAACTCTATTTTTTGCCGCTGTAATCTGCTCTTTTTTTTTTATCAAACCAAGGTTAATCAGATGAATTTCGTTTGATTGAACGCGGAATGTAAATCTCTATCCCGAGAAAAATAATCTCCGTGACCGACTCCATGCATGCGTTAACATAGGAGTCTTTAAACACACTTCCGACCACTGAAAGGATGCAAAGAAATCTCGCAAATTATGCCAGTTAGGAGCGCCATACCTGCATACAAGCCGAAGCTGGTTAGATCGGTTATTCATTTGAAATACAAGTGGTTACCCGACCAATACCAAGCAGTGATCTGAGTTTCCCAGCGGCGCAGCTACTTACATGGTATAAACGCTCGGCTCGGTTGTCAAAAACAAATCCAGGATGTTCGCATAATCACATCGGGAATCCGGCACTCGCGTAGGTCCTCAACGGGTTGAGTCAAACTGCAAACTCTACCCTTAAAACAGAATCTCGAATGGAAGTCGTATGCTGAGCAATGAAGATATGTCGTATCAGTTGACCAATCGACCTGGGTCTCAGTTAGGACAAGGATATCAGGTTTTGCTTTTCGCAAATATTGGAGGACGGCATTCACATTCGTGTGGATGAAACCACAAAATGCCGTCATCAGTCAGTCGACACAGTTTCGAGAAGGGACCCTATTAAGCGAAGACCAATTCTTAACGTTCGGTTATTTATCAAAATATTTGCATGATGTTCCCCGTGACATAGTCCCCCGGAGATCCGAATGGGAAACTAGTTTGCCCCCGGAATTCTTTATCTCAGAAGGCACTATCATGACATATCTCCGTATCAGTCAGGGCCATCAGCCATACATCCAAAACATAGTCGAAGATTTCTCCCGACAATATCGCAGAATGTACAGCCTGACGGGGTGGTATTTCATCTTGGGACCGACTTACCACCTAACCAACCTTTTCTCGAACCGGTCCATCAACCAAGCTCTGAAAGATTGTGGCGGTTCCGCCAGATCCCACGGCTCGCCTTCTTGAAAAAAACCCCATAACCACAATCCAGTCTGTATGTTAATACAATTCGCATTAGCATCTTAAATGCTTGACGCATCAAATAGATCCAATTATTATAACCCAAAAGTACCCGAAAAAGAATTCTTACCTTTTCAAGCATTCCTTCGCTTACAAATCCGCTGTAAGAGTTCTTACTTTCCTTATCATAAATTATCCTGAAAAGAAAAACCCCGGTTCACATATCATGTAACCATTCCAGCCAGAGATAATTATCATGGCGTCGCCTATTCCCACCTTCATTCATGTATACGATAAATTTCTTTATGTATACATTGGCTGGCGACGTTTTCCTCCCAGCAATAAAATTCCCTAACTCGCACAATGTGGAACCCAAAGCAAATACGCATTCCCCGTCCCTTGGCATCAATTGAAATCCAAGCATAAACAATGCAAATAGGTATTCATACGTACCCTTACTAGCGATGCCATAAACACCATTTCCCGGTAAACTAGCTAAAACTAATTAGCACATTCCCGCATCGCATCGTGGTCTCTTTGTTTAGCTGCTACGCACATGCATCCGACGATTTCGGTTTTATTTGCTTTACCGAAATCGTATCCTAGGAATGCATTTCATGTCTTTCTTTGTTTTAGGCACACATACCACCATGACCACAATGAGCGAGTGAGCTCTGAACGAGCAAGATATCGTTGAGTCGTAATTCAATCTTCAGAGCGGTCGGGTCGCTCGTCATCCACCGTACCTGCGCCGGTACGGTGGGTTAAAACGTTTGTGCCGCAGTTCGTGTGTGGAATGTCTAAGAATCTATTAAAATTAGCCAACACTAGTAATAAGTATAAGTAAGGACCATTCATAATAAAAAAGTTTAAGCATAAATAGCATCGCCGGAGTGTTTTTGTTTCTGTGTTGTGTCCGCTCGGTCGCGAAGGTCAACCATCGTTTTCTTCCCCCTTGCGTTGTGAGCAGTATACGCACGACCAATTTATGATGGAGGAGGAAGTGAACCTAGTGTCCGTGTTAGGCACATTACTTCCTCCCCACATTGGTGACTCCGAGTTGGAACAATCGCGCCTTGCGGAAAATAAACAGTCGACGAAAACAGTGCGCGTTTTTTGTGAAGCACGAACTTGCGTTTCTTGGTGTTTTTCGTTCCAGTGACAACTGAGCAATTGTGGCGGCAATTGCCGGAAAATAATCAATGGGCAAAACATCGCCCCAACGCCAGCCTTCCTTCCAGCACCAGCAGCCAACACGCACCAGCACCAATCACCCCCACAACAACAGCCAGGTTCGGTAAGATTTTTTCTTGTTCGTCAAACAAAACTATAAGTTCAACCGAACGTTCTGCATGTGATTACACATCGCAAGCGAAACCTTTAAAGAAATTCCGCGATACCTGCTCAAACCATTTAACTTTGTTAAAAGAGCAGTATTACGTTCGAAAAAGAAATGTTTGCTATTATCCAAATGCACAAGAGAATTAGGCAAGGGAGAATTATATTTACAACAAAATAAGATCCGAAAGTTTAGTGCCCACCAAGTCCTCCGTCGATGAGATGAATATCAATAGCAGCAGCGGACGCTTACCACACTCCCCCAGGTGACATTTCCACAACTTCCAACTTACAAGTCTCGCCAATTCACATCAATTGCATTAACGAAAATATAAATTTAAAGGATACCCACAATTTTAAATCAAAGGACGTGGCAACTACTAGCAGGACATGCGAAACCCCGACAGAAGTTGAAGGGCTAAGGACCTTCAATTAGACCGAACTTCAGGACAAATTACCGACAGCGAAGAGCCCGACTTCATGCCGTTCAATTTATAAAGTTACTAAATATGAGAACTCATCATACAGTCAGGAGTTTGTTTCCTTCTTTCCAACGATACCTGTTTAACAAAAAACAAAGACCAGTATACACGAAGCAAGCACTAATTGCTGGAACACATCTGATCTTCTGCAATTGCTAATCGAAGCGGACCCTTTTCCGTAAGTTTTATAAAACAACGAATAAATAGTTTCTTTTCAGCGATAGACGAGGCAAAAAAATAACACGAGTAAAAACACACCCATATATCCGACTTTCTTATATCAGCAAGACACGACCTTATTGAGATTGTAACCACTTTAGACGCATATAAATCGACCGCACCAGACGTGAAGGCTCTTCTTTATACCTTTTTTTTATCATAACTTAAGTGTAGATTTTAATTTTTGAGATATAGCTGTCCACAAAATTCAAATTTCATTCAATTTTTAAAGCCTTCATTTCGAAATTCGTTAATGTCAATTGTATAAAATATTACCCTTATATAAGTTTTAAAATTTAAATCAATTTTTTTTTTTATTATACCCAAATCAAAGAAATTGTGTTTCTAGTAACCCACGAAAACTATGTACCCCTTTCAAATAAAAGTAAAACGTTTTTCTATTGTAACGTAGACAACTGGTTAGAGGCAGTTATTCTACCAGTGTAAGAAAAGAGTATAACTGAGTTAACTATTAAAAAGCTATTCATTGCAATTCAAATTCCGAAACATTGTTTTCAACAATTAAAATGCATAAAGTATGCTTAAAAGATATTGACATTTATATGGATGGATATATGCCCGGAAATATATACATTTATATAGGTGCGTTTCTTTTTTGTTTTGTAACCTAGTAACGTACGAGAAAGACAATATTTTTATATTAAATGTTACACCTACTCAGTTTTGCTATTATCTTTCCTTTTCAATACATTAAAACGCAAAAACAGATGCACCACAATCAAATAAATTCAGTGCGTTTTTAAAAATCAAAACAACCGAATAATTTCTTATAGATATGAATTTGCGAAACACAAGCAAATTATTTGATTTACATAGTACACTCAATCATTTAACTTGTGACACGACAAAGGCAAACTATTGTCGAAATCTTGCATTAGCGTATGATTGGAAAATATTTATATACGGTACAGTGTAATAAGAAATCATATATAGATTAATATACCAACATTGTTATCCAATTTTTTTTTATTAGCCACAGTAACTACACTTTAAATCTGTTCCAATTCAAGATTTTACAATGAATATAAATTTAAGAAACACCTAATATGGCACACAAACTTATATATTATTGTATAATTTACGAAAGGTGTTTTTCACTAGCAGATGGAAGAGCTTCCACATTTGCCAAATCATTAATTCACAAAATACTGTATAATCTTAAAAGCAAATTGTTAAAAATCAGCTAACCATGTTATTGCAATGCCAACTTAACAATCACAGGATGTATATATTATATATTACACAGTTTGGCAAATTAAAACCGTATGCAAATTGAATCGTTACACACTATTAATCACCAGCCCAATGCAAAAACCGCATTAATTTCATCAGAGGCTAGAACCATTGTAAAATTAAAATAAAAAATACCCTTTTAAAAAGTATTTAAAAAAAAAAAACCTTGTAAGTCCCTTCAGGGTATTGAGTAACGCACAACCTTGTTTCGTAATATACCACACGACTCGGCTCATTCACATTCAATTCTGGCTCCGCCTTAGACTCCCTTCCACGCCACCCGACTATCGCGACTCCTTTCAACTCTCTTCGACTTCGCTCGACTACTTTTCAACGTTTTCCGACTGCGTTCACACACACGCGACTTCACTCGATCACCTCAGACTCTATACAACCTTTGCGAATCCGTCGACACCCGCTCGGCACATTTCAACCCCGTTCTGGCCCTCTTTAAATATTGGCATACAATGCCCTCTATTCTAACCCCTTCTATTGGCCTCTTCCCAAGATATTGACGCACAATGCCATCACACATTGCTGACTCGACTAGACTCCACAAGCCTCAACACAACCTCGACCCCTCTCATTATTTTGGCGCAACAATGCCCATCACCAAATGACTCCACGCGACCCAACTCGCTTTTCCCCGTCTTCGCAGCCCTCTCAATTTAACTCCTTCAAACCGGTTCCTCATCACACCTTAGCTACTCCGCGTAGCATATAATCAACAGGTGGACCGGTTTCGCCTCGATCGAGCATTTCGACCCCTTTCAGGTCTTCCTTAATACAGGCAAAATTCGCCTCTGCCCACCTTTTTTTTTTCTAAGGCCCTTCTACAAATATTGGCTCGCCATTGCTCAACACCCATCTTCCACAAACCGGCTCCTTAACTAACAACGGCTACTACGAGTAGCAACACTCAATAGTACGCCCGGTTTTGTCATAAATCGACTTTTTCTGTCCCTTTTCTGAAGGTTGGCGCTCACGCTCACCAACCATAGCCTTCATGCAACCCTCCTTGACTTTCCACCCGATTTCAGCAAGCCAGCTCCCCCCGTTACCACAGCTACTACGCGTAGCAGCACCCGGCAGGTCACCTGGATTTGCCTCTTTATTTAAACTTTAGGACCTTCGTCCTTAGATCTCTTAACGTCTCCCAAATGTCTCAGCAACACCGGTCCACAAATCAAATCGATACCACCGGACTGAGACAATATACCTGACCACCTCATCGAGGTACCCTAATCTTTAGCCACCATGGCTCACCTTTAGCGGCAACTAAAGGCAATTCACGCCCCTCTACGCCGCCTCATACTTATCAGGTGCATAATACTTCGGGGCGCGCATCTAGTAACCCTAGGGCCCCCTGGGGTTGGACACAATCAACCACCCACCAGGAGCCCCCTAACCAAAGTACCCTTTTTTTTAACAAGCGCGACGGCCGGCACCTCACAGCAAGTTTCCATTCGGTCGAGGTCGTAGCTACCGCTACAATGGCATCGATGTACCGGTCCTCCCTCGATAGGTAAAACGTGCAACTGAGGGCCCGCCCTCTTTTACCAGTCCCAGCGGCAAACAACTCGCCATACAAAAGTATGGACAAAAGACACCGGCTCTGGACTTGGTCCCTTTCCATCCCGCACACGGCAACCCGTCACTGCGGGTGGGAATTACACTGGGATAAGTTCCCCTCCATCTCGCACACGCCATTTCGTTACTGCGGATGTGAGCGGATTTCCGATGGGTTCCGACCTATGCGGACAATAAGCCTGTTGGTCCAGGAGACCCATAGCAGGCCTATGGACCACGCCGCACACCCTTGCCCTTGATGGCATCAAGCGGTAACAACTGTGTCCATCTTATCGATAAAGGCCCAAACAATAACCAGGATCTGGCCACCACGACAGTCCCTTAACATAACCACAGCGCATCCCGAAGCAAGCATGTATACGATAAATTTTTTTATGTATACATTGGCTGCCGACGTTTTTCTCCCAGCAATAAAATTACCTAAATCGCACAATGTGCAACCCAAAGCAAATACGCATTCCCCGTCCCTTGGCATCAATTGAAATCCAAGCATAAACAATGCAAATAGGTATTCATACGTACCCTTACTAGCGATGCCATAAACACCATTTCCCAGCAAACTAGCTAAAACTAATTAGCACATTCCCGCATCGCATCGTGGTCTCTTTGTTTAGCTGCTACGCACATGCATCCGACGATTTCGGTTTTATTTGCTTTACCGAAATCGTATCCTAGGAATGCATTTCATGTCTTTCTTTGTTTTAGGCACACATACCACCATGACCACAATGAGCGAGTGAGCTCTGAACGAGCAAGATATCGTTGAGTCGTAATTCAATCTTCAGAGCGGTCGGGTCGCTCGTCATCCACCGTACCTGCGCCGGTACGGTTGGTTAAAACGTTTGTGCCGCAGTTCGTGTGTGGAATGTCTAAGAATCTATTAAAATTAGCCAACACTAGTAATAAGTATAAGTAAGGACCATTCATAATAAAAAAGTTTAAGCATAAATAGCATCGCCGGAGTGTTTTTGTTTCTGTGTTGTGTCCGCTCGGTCGCGAAGGTCAACCATCGTTTTCTTCCCCCTTGCGTTGTGAGCAGTATACGCACGACCAATTTATGATGGAGGAGGAAGTGAACCTAGTGTCCGTGTTAGGCACATTACTTCCTCCCCACATTGGTGACTCCGAGTTGGAACAATCGCGCCTTGCGGAAAATAAACAGTCGACGAAAACAGTGCGCGTTTTTTGTGAAGCACGAACTTGCGTTTCTTGGTGTTTTTCGTTCCAGTGACAACTGAGCAATTGTGGCGGCAATTGCCGGAAAATAATCAATGGGCAAAACATCGCCCCAACGCCAGCCTTCCTTCCAGCACCAGCAGCCAACACGCACCAGCACCAATCACCCCCACAACAACAGCCAGGTTCGGTAAGATTTTTTCTTGTTCGTCAAACAAAACTATAAGTTCAACCGAACGTTCTGCATGTGATTACACATCGCAAGCGAAACCTTTAAAGAAATTCCGCGATACCTGCTCAAACCATTTAACTTTGTTAAAAGAGCAGTATTACGTTCGAAAAAGAAATGTTTGCTATTATCCAAATGCACAAGAGAATTAGGCAAGGGAGAATTATATTTACAACAAAATAAGATCCGAAAGTTTAGTGCCCACCAAGTCCTCCGTCGATGAGATGAATATCAATAGCAGCAGCGGACGCTTACCACACTCCCCCAGGTGACATTTCCACAACTTCCAACTTACAAGTCTCGCCAATTCACATCAATTGCATTAACGAAAATATAAATTTAAAGGATACCCACAATTTTAAATCAAAGGACGTGGCAACTACTAGCAGGACATGCGAAACCCCGACAGAAGTTGAAGGGCTAAGGACCTTCAATTAGACCGAACTTCAGGACAAATTACCGACAGCGAAGAGCCCGACTTCATGCCGTTCAATTTATAAAGTTACTAAATATGAGAACTCATCATACAGTCAGGAGTTTGTTTCCTTCTTTCCAACGATACCTGTTTAACAAAAAACAAAGACCAGTATACACGAAGCAAGCACTAATTGCTGGAACACATCTGATCTTCTGCAATTGCTAATCGAAGCGGACCCTTTTCCGTAAGTTTTATAAAACAACGAATAAATAGTTTCTTTTCAGCGATAGACGAGGCAAAAAAATAACACGAGTAAAAACACACCCATATATCCGACTTTCTTATATCAGCAAGACACGACCTTATTGAGATTGTAACCACTTTAGACGCATATAAATCGACCGCACCAGACGTGAAGGCTCTTCTTTATACCTTTTTTTTATCATAACTTAAGTGTAGATTTTAATTTTTGAGATATAGCTGTCCACAAAATTCAAATTTCATTCAATTTTTAAAGCCTTCATTTCGAAATTCGTTAATGTCAATTGTATAAAATATTACCCTTATATGAGTTTTAAAATTTAAATCAATTTTTTTTTTTATTATACCCAAATCAAAGAAATTGTGTTTCTAGTAACCCACGGAAACTATGTACCCCTTTCAAATAAAGGTAAAACGTTTTTCTATTGTAACGTAGACAACTGGTTAGAGGCAATTATTCTACCAGTGTAAGAAAAGAGTATAACTGAGTTAACTATTAAAAAGCTATTCATTGCAATTCAAATTCCGAAACATTGTTTTCAACAATTAAAATTCCTAAAGTATGCTTAAAAGATATTGACATTTATATGGATGGTGTTGGCGTCCGGCGCCGTGCTTCCTCGGATGAGGGAAGAGCAGAGACCTTTTAATTTTACCTTTATGTAATATTCTTTCATCAATTCGCGTTGCAATGTTTATTCGCTCCGTTTGTTTGAGCAATTTATTGCCATTGATAATCCATTATCAAAGAAAGAAATTATTCCGTCTCTTCGATATATTTATTTTAAACTCTCAAAATCCACAATACTACTTCCTCAATACTTAACTCTCAAAAAAAAAACTCTAACTAAAACTCAAAGTCTACTGAACTGAACTGCTTTTACAATTGAATTTTTTCTCTACTTATAGAACATTGTGTTCTAATTTACTGTAAATTTTAATATGAACAAAACGAATTTTCTTAAAGTATTCCTTCAGTTTCTGTGACTTTTAAATTGAATAAAATTTGAACGAAAATCAAAGTGCTCTGTTTTGAAATAAAAAGGGGCAAGTTATAAAAAAGGGCATGTTATTAAATGTGCTGTAACTGGCAATATTGTGAATGTTTATGAATGGTATGTATTAAGTGAGAATGTAATATATGTTAAGGGAAGTTTTTAAGGATGTGTAAGGAGATTCAGTGTTAAATTTAATAAAGGGTAGTATTCTGGAATACAACAATGGATATATGCCCGGAAATATATACATTTATATAGGTGCGTTTCTTTTTTGTTTTGTAACCTAGTAACGTACGAGAAAGACAATATTTTTATATTAAATGTTACACCTACTCAGTTTTGCTATTATCTTTCCTTTTCAATACATTAAAACGCAAAACAGATGCACCACAATCAAATAAATTCAGTGCGTTTATAAAAATCAAAACATCCGAATAATTTCTTATAGATATGAATTTGCGAAACACAAGCAAATTATTTGATTTACATAGTACACTCAACCATTTAACTCGTGACACGACAAAGGCAAACTATTTTCGAAATCTTGCATTAGCGTATGATTGGAAAATATTTATATACGGTACAGTGTAATAAGAAATCATATATAGATTAATATACCAACATTGTTATCCAATTTTTTTTTATTAGCCACAGTAACTACACTTTAAATCTGTTCCAATTCAAGATTTTCCAGGGATACAATCGTATTTTACAATGAATATAAATTTAAGAAACACCTAATATGGCACACAAACTTATATATTATTGTATAATTTACGAAAGGTGTATTTCACTAGCACATGAAAGAGCTTCCACATTTCCCAAATCTTTAATTAACAAAATACTGTATAATCTTAAAAGCAAATTGTTAAAAATCAGCTAACCATGTTATTGCAATGCCAACTTAACAATCACGGGATGTATATATTACACAGTTTGGTATAACAATTAAAACCGTATGCAAATTGAATCGTTACACACTATTAATCACCAGCCCAATGCAAAAACCGCATTAATTTCATCAGAGGCTAGAACCATTGTAAAATTAAAATAAGAAATACCCTTTTAATAAGTATTTAAAAAAAAAAAAAAAAAAAAAAAACCTTGTAAGTCCCTTCAGGGTATTGAGTAACGCACAACCTTGTTTCGGAATATACCACACGACATCACACGACTCGGCTCATTCACATTCAATTCTGGCTCCGCCTTAGACTCTCTTCCACACCACCCGACTATCGCGACTCCTTTCAACTCTCTTCGACTTCGCTCGACTACTTTTCAACGTTTTCCGACTCCGTTCACACACACGCGACTTCACTCGATCACCTCAGACTCTATACAACCTTTGCGACTCCGTCGACACCCGCTCGACACATTTCAACCCCGTTCTGGCCTTCTTTAAATATTGGCATACAATGCCCTCTATTCTAACCCCTTCTATTGGCCTCTTCCCAAGATATTGGCGCACAATGCCATCACACATTGCTGACTCGACTAGACTCCACAAGCCTCAACACAACCTCAACCCCTCTCATTATTTTGGCGCAACAATGCCCATCACCAACTGACTCCACGCGACCCAACTCGCTTTTCCCCGTCTCTTCGCAACCCTCTCACTTTAACTCCTTCAAACCGGCTCCTCATCACACTTTAGCTACTCCGCGTACCATATAATCAGCAGGACGCCCGGTTTCGTCTCGCTCGAGCATTTCGACCCCTTTCAGGTCTTCCTTAATACAGGCAAAATTCGCCTCTGCCCACCTTTTTTTTTCTAAGGCCCTTTTACAAATATTGGCGCACACGCTCGCCATTGCTCAACACCCATCTTCCACAAACCGGCTCCTTAACTAACAACGGCTACTACGAATAACAACACTCAATAGTACGCCCGGTTTTGCCATAAATCGACTTTTTCTGTCCCTTTTCTGAAGGTTGGCGCTCACGCTCACCAACCATAGCCTTCATGCAACCCTCCTTGACTTTCCACCCGATTTCAGCAAGCCAGCTCCCCCCGTTACCACAGGTACTACGCGTAGCAGCACCCGGCAGGACACCTGGCTTTGCCTCTTTATTTAAACTTTAGGACCTTCGTCCTTAGATCTCTTAACGTCTCCCAAATGTCTCAGCAACACCGGTCCACAAATCAAATCGATACCACCGGACTGAGACAATATACCTGACCACCTCATCGAGATACCCTAATCTTTAGCCACCATGGCTCACCTTTAGCGGCAACTAAAGGCAATTCACGCCCCTCTACGCCGCCTCATACTTATCAGGTGCATAATACTTCGGGGCGCGCATCTAGTAACCCTAGGGCGCCCTGGGGTTGGACACAATCAACCACCCACCAGGAGCCCCCTAACCAAAGTACCCTATTTTTTTTAACAAGCGCGGCGGCCGGCACCTCACAGCAAGTTTCCATTCGGTCGAGGTCGTAGCTACCGCTACATTGGCATCGAGGTACCGGTTCTCCCTCGATAGGTAAAACGTGCAACTGAGGGCCCGCCCTCTTTTACCAGTCCCAGCGGCAAACAACTCGCCATACAAAAGTATGGACAAAAGTTACCGGCTCTGGACTTGGTCCCTTTCCATCCCGCACACGGCAACCCGTCACTGCGGGTGGGAATTACACTGGGATAAGTTCCCCTCCATCTCGCACACGCCATTTCGTTACTGCGGATGTGAGCGGATTTCCGATGGGTTCCGACCTATGCGGACAATAAGCCTGTTGGTCCAGGAGACCCATAGCAGGCCTATGGACCACGCCGCACACCCTTGCCCTTGATGGCATCAAGCGGTAACAACTGTGTCCATCTTATCGATAAAGGCCCAAACAATAACCAGGAACTGGCCACCACGACAGTCCCTTAACATTACCACAGCGCATCCCGAAGCAAGCATGTATACGATAAATTTTTTTATGTATACATTGGCTGCCGACGTTTTTCTCCCAGCAATAAAATTACCTAAATCGCACAATGTGCAACCCAAAGCAAATACGCATTCCCCGTCCCTTGGCATCAATTGAAATCCAAGCATAAACAATGCAAATAGGTATTCATACGTACCCTTACTAGCGATGCCATAAACACCATTTCCCAGCAAACTAGCTAAAACTAATTAGCACATTCCCGCATCGCATCGTGGTCTCTTTGTTTAGCTGCTACGCACATGCATCCGACGATTTCGGTTTTATTTGCTTTACCGAAATCGTATCCTAGGAATGCATTTCATGTCTTTCTTTGTTTTAGGCACACATACCACCATGACCACAATGAGCGAGTGAGCTCTGAACGAGCAAGATATCGTTGAGTCGTAATTCAATCTTCAGAGCGGTCGGGTCGCTCGTCATCCACCGTACCTGCGCCGGTACGGTGGGTTAAAACGTTTGTGCCGCAGTTCGTGTGTGGAATGTCTAAGAATCTATTAAAATCAGCCAACACTAGTAATAAGTATAAGTAAGGACCATTCATAATAAAAAAGTTTAAGCATAAATAGCATCGCCGGAGTGTTTTTGTTTCTGTGTTGTGTCCGCTCGGTCGCGAAGGTCAACCATCGTTTTCTTCCCCCTTGCGTTGTG
This sequence comes from Microdon myrmicae, assembly GCA_963931805.1. Taxonomy (NCBI): domain Eukaryota; kingdom Metazoa; phylum Arthropoda; class Insecta; order Diptera; family Syrphidae; genus Microdon; species Microdon myrmicae. Next base: position 122,674,971 of record OZ007496.1, read on the forward strand.
AGCAGTGTTCGCGCGAACAATTTATGATGGAGGAGGAAGTGAACCTAGTGTCCGTGTTAGGCACATTAATTCCTCCCCACAAGATGGCTATGGATTTCTCCCGATCATTTCAGGAGGCTATAGCTTGATGGGGTGGTATTTCACCAGGCAACAGGGCGTTGGGACCCCACCTACCGCTCGAGCTTTATTCGCCTCTTTCGACAAGCCGGCCTAGCTGTTAGTATATTCTAACGCCCTCCTCATAAGGATGGATGTGTTCCTATGGAAGAGAGAAATGCCAAAGAACGGATCCAGGATTTAACGTCGGATATTTGTGTACTTATATGCCGCTTTAGTTTCTGTATACAAATTCCCTTTCTATGTTTAAATTGTTATTGAGTTATGTGTTCTTCAAGCTTCTGTGTTAATAAAAAGATCATGCACGAACTTACAACACAATTTATGAATAGTCGGAAAATCTGTTTCTCCGAAGACTTTCCTAATAAGTTTAGAGATAATTACCGATATAAAATAGACTTCAAAGTTAATCTGGCTTTATCTGGATAATTTATAGAAATGTATTTGTATTTGTAAAGTCATCTGGGCAAATAAAAGAGGAAACTATAAATATCATTGCGATATTCTCCTGCAACATCTTCTGGCTTGCCTATGATCTACCTGTTGCCGAAAATGTTACGAGGGTGGTTTGATAGGTCAGGCATCCATATTGGTCCCAGTTTATGCTCCTGAGGCTCATCAGTGCACACCGTTTATGAATGAACTTGATACTCTTTTTCGAAGTCTCAAGTTAGACTCGGAAAATAACTATTTCTTTATGGCAGAAAATTTCAATACCAAGCACAAAGTTTAGAGTAACTTTGTCTCGAATACAAGCAGCACGGGTTGTTCGTCTGGTGACAAACAAATGTCACCGAACAAAAACTAGAATTGTACGCCATAAGTAAACGGTTAGTTCAAAATGAATTTTTGTTTGTTTTTGGATTTACTTTTGCTGGACGAGCGAATACAATTATTAGATACCGATCTAACTACTCGAAATTATCTTCATACAATCAATCTTCGTACATCTTCGTACGATCAATACGGATTGGGCACCGTAATTCATTTTCCACACGAACACTCACTACTTGACCAGTATAACCGGATATATTCCTTTACTTTCCGTAAAGCATACTGATCGCCTTTTTATCTGATAAAAAAATAGAATTACGCTCCAATACTGTAGATACACCGACTGACAGAAATCTTTGTGATAATAAAATTGATCATTATCTTTTAGTGATGAACAACATTGTTTCTAATACAATGAATCGTTTTATCCAAAAATTATAATAGCTTCCACGGAGGGCCATACCTGCAGATATTATGATAAATAACTGAACTTTGAGAGGTTCGTCATGGCATAATCAGGGTTGCTCTAGAGGCTCTGCTCACACTCGACTAGTAACGGCATTTTGTAACATCAGGGCCATCGGTTTCACTAATGTGAATGTAAACCAATATTTGCAAACAGCCAACCTGATATCCTTGCCCCAACTGAGACCCAGGTCGATTCGTCAACTGATTCGAGATTCTATCTTCATTGCTCAGGATACGACTTACATTCGAGATTCCGTTTTAAGGGCGGAGTCTGCGTCTTCGTACGGTCCGATCTAGCTTGCCAGAGGATGGAGAGGTTGGAACCCAATAACATGGACATCATATGGTTGAAGGTCGCGCGGAGGAATTCTGTTAAATTTTTTTGTTGTCTTTACCACTCCCCGAATGACGATCGACCGGCGACATTTTTCAAACATCTTTCACGTACCGTCGACTGGATACAGATCAACCACCCAGCTTCTGAAATTGCTGTCCTTGATGATTTTAATGTGCACAAAACCGGCTGGTTGGTAGATTCTAACAGAACCGACGAAGCTGGGCGGCTGGCGGAGATATTTGCTGTTAGCCACAACTTGACAACTCGTGGAGGAACCAACGCGAGTGTCGGATGCCCGAGGCGATTATGCGAACACCCTGGATCTGTTTTTGACATCCGAATCGAGTATTTATACCTTGGAGGTTTTTGTGCCACTGGGAAAGTAAGATCACTGCTTGGTATCTGTCGCGCAAGCACTTGCATATCAAGCGAATAACCGACCTATCCAGCTTCGCCCTGTATGGAAGTATGGGGCTGCTAACTGGCACGATTTGCGATATTTCTTCGCAGCCTTTCCATGGTCGGAGGTGTGCTTCGGAGACTCCGATGTTACCGTATGCCCGGACGAGATTATTCTTCTCGGGATGGAGATCTATATTCGGCATTCCATCAAACGAAGTTCGTCTGATAAATTGTGGTTTGACAAAAAATGCGAGCTGATTACAGTGGCAAAAAATAGAGCTTTTAAGCAATGGCGATTCAATCCCATCGATGTTAACAGAACGAATATTGTTGGAATCAGAAACGCGTGCAACCAGGCGACTGATACCGCGAAGAAAGCTCACAATGACAGAGTGATCAATAAACTTCTTCGGTGCGCGACTGGTTCGCGCTCCTTCTATCCAATGGCAAATGCTGTCAGCGGTAACTTCGCGTCCTCCTCTTTCCCTCCGTTGGTGACAGACAGCGGGACGTTCGTCACAAATTCAAAGGATAAAGCTAATATGTTCGCGAATTTATTTTCCCCGAATTCAAACCTCGTTCTCGCCCTTTTGGAGCCACCTGTGATCTCGCCGGCACGGTCTTCCATGTGGTGAGACTGGACGGAATACCAGGAATAGTCCTTAAGAACCGTGCTGCAGAACTATCGCCGGTTCTTGGCAAACTCTTCCACTTATTTTATGCACGGAGGACCTTTCCTGTCTGCTGGAAAATCGCTCGAGTTTAGCCAATCCCAAAGACGGGAAAAAAGTGTCTCCCACAAAATTACCGTCCGATACCATTACTGTCTATTTTATCTAAGGTGATAGAAGAGGTCATCAATACAGCGTTAGTTAAGTATTTGGAGTGCAACGGACTTCTGAATGATCGTCAATACGGATTCCGTGGCAGGCGGTCCACGGGCGACCTTTTGACACTTATTAACGATATATGGACATCTGCGATTGAGCGGCATGGTGAGTCAAGAGCGGTCGCATTAGATATCTCCAAGGCTTTTGACCGCGTCTGGCATGGGGTATTACTGATAAAACTTCGTTCGTATGGACTTTCTCAACAGCTTTGCGACTGGACGGAGAGCTTCCTCGAGAATCGATCGATCCGGGTTATTATTGACGACATGTCTTTGGATCTGTATTTCATTAATTCGGGGGTGCTCCAAGTTCTATTTTGGTTGGAGAAAACGGATAACAAACTATTCAGTTTTGCTGATGGTAGTACCCTTGTTTCCTCCTTTTCGAGGGTTCGACCGATTGGTGCATCTGCGTCGCATCAGCTGAGATCTAGACAGATTGACTCTCTGATTCAGGATCTAGATAAGGTCCTGCAGTGGGGAAGAGCCAATCTCGTCGACTTCAATGCAGCGAAGACACAATATACAACGTTCACAAAGAAAAATGGATCATCGGTTCCAGAGCTGATGATGAATGGCCAAGCCCTCGAATCTGGGGAAAGCTTGAAATTGCTCGACGTCAAGGTCTGTGGGAATGTATCGTAGCATAAACACGTATCGAGCATCGCCAGGTCAGCCTCAGGAAAACTGAGCTATCTTTTTAGAGCCAAGAAATATTTTACTCCGGTCTAACTTTTACTTCTGAATAAATCCCAAATTAGACCGGCGCTCGAATATTGTTGTCATGTTTGGAGCTCCGCTCCTAAACATACCCTCGATCTACTTGAGAGCATACAGGGACGAGCGATCTGCCTGACCGGCTCTCGGGGCTGACGTCGGGACTACAGCCGCTATCACATCAAAGGCGCGTAGTCGACCTCTGTCTGTTTTACAGATATTATCGCGGATACTGTTCCTCGGAAATTCGTGATATTGTTCCGCACAATTTGGTTTACATGCGCTCCACAAGACAATCCGACGAATCGCACCCGTTTGCGGTTCATCTCCCGGCGTTGCGAACATCCCTACATCAGAACTCGTTCCGTTACAGAGCGGGGAAGCTGTGGAACTCCTTTCCCACGCGAGTATTCCCGGAGCGTTACAACCTGCAACTGTTCAAAAGGACTGCAACCGTTATTTGGTGGCATCTCGGGGCGCCCACTCGGCGTTATAGGTTCGCCTCTCCCGAGCGGAGTGTAATAAAAAAAAAAAGAATACCAAGCGATACAGAAACTCAAGAATTGACGTGTTGATTTGTGTAGACAAAACAGCATACTGCTACCCGAGCTGAAACTGCTTTATAGACAGTTCAGCGATCCAAATAAGCAGGAAATAAAATTGTTGATCACTAAATTGTAAATCATCATTTACCACAGTGAAATTTTGGGCAGCTGAATTTAAATGTGGCCGTGAGTGCTTGGGCGACGATGAACGTTCGGGACGTCCAAAAACTGCAACAACTGACGATAATATCGCTAAATTTCACCAAATGGTGCTAGATGACCGCCGAATTAAAGTGAGTAAGATAGCAGAGTCTATGAAAAAACTCAAAGAACGTGGTTGTCACATATTAAATCAGGATGTAGGCATGAGAAAGCTATCCCCGCGTTGAGTGCCGCGTTTGCTCACGTTAGACCAAAAGCGTGTTCGAGTGAAGATTTCCAACGCTCTGTTGGCGCAGTTTAGGCGCAAGAAAACCGAGTTTTGGCGCCGATTAATTATTGTCGATGAAACTTGGATACACCATTATACGCCCGAAAGAAAAATACAGTCAAAACAGTGGACTGCAAGGGGGGAATCGGCTCCAAAAAAAAAAAAAAAAACTGTTTTTCGGCTGGGAAAGTGATGGCGACTGTTTTTTGGGATAGTCATGGAGTTATCTTACTCGATTATCTTCAAAAAGGAAAAACCATTACAGGAGCTACTACGTATTATTACTTGACCAGCTGAAGGCAGATATTGCGGAAAAACGGCCACATTTCCAGAAAAAGAAAATCCTGTTTCACCAAGACAACGCGCCGTCTCACACCTCACCGGTTGCTATGGCGAAAATTCACGAATTACGGTTTGAACAGCTTGACCACCCGCCTTACTCACCAGATCTAGCCCCAAGCGATTTATTTTTGTTCCCTAATTTAAAAATTGCACTCGAAGGACAGAGATTTTCGTCAAATGAGAAGCCAATCGCCTTCGTGAACAGTTATTTTGCAGAGAAAAACGCCGTGTACTATTTGGACGGGTTAGAGAGATGGAAGCATCACTGTGAGAAGTGTGTAGAGTTACAAGGAGACTATGTAAAAAAATAAAAATAAATTTTAACGAAAAAAGTTTTGTACTCGTATATATATCCCATAAATCTTAAGCACATATAAAAAAGAATTGTCTGTAAAATGTTAGCAAATAACATGTAAACACTTATTATGTAACCAATCTATTATAAGTTAGCTGTATTACTTATTGTAACTATTAATTTTTGGCCAAATAAATACAGTTTAGAAAAAAAAAAAAACAAGATCTCGAGGGGGCAGTTCATTAATCTACATGGTCCCTGGCGGAAATGCTGTAGACGATCAGGACCAACAATATCCAGAAATTATAAACAGACAAGATAATAAAAGGAGATTTTTAAAATGAAAAGTAGTTTTAATTTTTTTGAATTGTGCGTTTCGTCGTAAAACGTTGGCTGCTCCAGCACAGACGAAAACTTTTAACCTGGAACCGGTGCCGGGTTGCACATTCCTCGAACGACGTCCCTAGAACGATCGGAAGCCGCTCTTCCCTCGAGGTTCGAAGAAGCACGGCGGCAACCGCAACGGGTCTCCTCGGGAGCGTTCTTTAAGAGATCTTACGTCCTTTTCAGGATAAGAAGGCACACTACCTGGGAGCGAGGCCTGTAGTAACATCTACCACGATACAACACCGGCAGTTCCATACAGGCTACCAGAAATTGTATTGTTATATTATTTTTAGAGGGGTTGTTACATGAGGGTGTTGGCTTCCGGTGTGTTGGGTCCGTAGGTTCCGTTCAAGCCGTGCTTTGGCTTGCCCTTGGTGGCCAAACAGAGTATCCTGCTCGTCCTACGAGCCCAGTCCTTTTTTGTATAATGGTGAGGTTGAACAGAACTTACCAGTCGGGTGCACATCCGAAATTAAAAACAAACTGAGAGGTCAACGTTTTTCGACACCTGAAGAAGCGGTTGCTGCATTCAGAATGCATGTGTTGGAGATGCCTCAATCAGAGTGGCAAAAGTGCTTCGACAATTGGTTCAAACGCATGCAAAAGTGTATAGATCTTCATGGGGAATATTTTGAAAAACAATAAAGTGATTTTCGATGATCGATATTTGTTTTTGTTCTCTAATCCCGAAATATAAAAGGCAATCCTCGTATCTTTGTTAGGTGGGAAACTTTTCAGCCCGCCTTCGTAGATCAGTAATTAATGAAGACTGGAACAACAGAGATCAAACCAGTAAAACTAGTGCACCGAATATGTTTCCACAAATAAATAAAGTATTTAGAAGGAAATATTATCACATCTTCTAATAAGTCCCGTGACTAACTAGTAAAACAACATTTATTATTATTATTATTATTATTATTATTATTAAACTTTATTGATATGAGGCCGGTTTGATAAGTCAGTAATATTTTGAATAAAAGTTATTTTTTTCGACAAGTAAGCATTTAATTCCTCAACTTCATTCGACCCAAATCTCTTACCGCCTACCCATTTCTCCGGAGGCTAAATCTGGAGAAGATGCTGGAGAGGGTAGAAGGTCGTATCCTAATTGATGGGTTTTGCTTGATTATTTGATTATGCTTAATCAGCACACAAAATTCACTTTTTCCATTTTAGTCAAAATTCACGAAGTTTTCTGCTTTCAATGGCTTACAAACACAAACTGAATGACGCAACTTCCTCAACCTTTAACAGTAGTATATTTATAGACGTTGATTTGAGCAGTGATGTTGATGGGAGCAGTGTTGCATTTGAAGTTACTGCGCAGGAAATTCAAAAAGTCGCTGACTTGTCAAACTGCCCTCATACTTCTAGTGTACTAGAGGCTAGGAGATGTCCTTTGCCTTGCAACCGGTTTAATCAAAGTGAATGAACCAAAACGTGAAAAGAGAAGAAACGATTTCGAGTATTTTAAAATAAGGCAGATTAAATTATTTATCAATTGTTTTCTGGTTTAGATGGAAGTGTTCCTACATAATTTGGTGAGACGCGAATCATTTTCGAAATGCTAGTTCACTGGCCCATGTAGATGTAACTTTTGATTGCTGTGACAAGACTTCTCCAGCGCTTTATTGGTATAATTAATAATTATTCATGGCTAAGTGTCGTTAATATGTCGTATATTTGACGCGTCGTCAACACCACCATTATAAGAAATCACTTTGAGTTAATAGTTGATCACTTACACAACCCAAAAGTGAGAAAGTGAAGAAAGTATTTTAGTCAGTTAGTTTAATATTTTTAAATCTAAATATTGCTGGAACTTGTATCAAAATCGTTATTGATCATCAATCCTGATTTAAATGCCGGAAGTCGGAAATAAAATACGTTGTTTCTATTTTACTTACTTGACTCACCACCTCTTCGCCAATAATGGTAATGCACTTTCAAAGCTGAACTAAATTAAACTGTTTCATTGAAATTCACGATATAAATGTAAGTTATCGTTGAAAATATATAACGACTAACGCTGTTAATTCTTATTAAACCTCTGCATTTGTTTTTCACCGTAGTTAAAAACTTCCACTTTAGACACTGATCAGTTGTAGCACCATTGGGAATCGGCATAAAATACACACAATTGAATGAAAACACTAATTAACCAAAAATTACTGTGCAAACAAAGCCGATTTGAAACCTTGTTTATTTGACATCTACGAATGTGTAGTCATATTATGATATACCACTCTGACAATCTTGTCCAAATTTTCTTTTGTGCCGGTTCCATTGAAAACGTCTGAAGTTTCCGATCACACAATTGCGTTTTTGTATTTTTAAACTAGTCTACGAATTTCGAATCTTTCCTGTTCCCTCTATAAAATGTCATAATGTATCCCTTGGGAGGAAAATTATCGATACTTTGTTACACCTCACAACACTAGAAACTGACGACTAGACTTTCAATTGTTCCACAGATTTGATTTTGATAAGTCGTGTTTTTTTTTTGTTGATAAGCACTTAATAACTCAGGTGGAATGCAACGTTGACACTTATCAGAATCTCAAACACCACGAACCGAACTCAAGAGAATTGAAATTCTTTATCTTAGAATTCTAAACAAAGTAATATCTGGAGTGTGTTTCAGATTGAGTCCACGTATGACGACAGCACCTCAGATATGCGCGTTGAGCGTGAAAACGCGATATAAACATTTGTCGCCGTGAAGAAGCAATGAAGCATTACGCTTGATTTGTCGAATAAATTGGATCGCTCTGAACTTGACTTTATTATTGTCGACTGATTTGTTGGCCAATTGTATTGATTTCTGGAATGAGCCGCCGTAAACTGCAGCCTTGGATGTGGTTCATTGGGTCACACGTTAGATACAACAAACGCATTCTAGACCATTTTGCAAAGGAAGTATTAAAGGACAAACGTTGACAAGTTTATACGAAGGAGAACGGTTTTGTCATTATAAAGTCATTATGGCTGACATGAACATGACTTGTGGGCTTTGTCGAGGCATCTTCAAGGAAATTATCAGTCTGTAGTGGTATTGCTAATAAAGTATTTAAAAAAAAAATACTTAGAAATATTGGTTTGGTTTTCTAAATTACCTGTCATCAATGTTCAGAGTTTTACAAACAAGGGTAACAATATTGTATTTTATATCTACACGTTCAATACGCAGTACGCATGTAACAGATCTTGGTGGGTTAAGGAAATATCTCCAATCTCTCTGTGCCCATCTTGTTACGATCATAACGCATTTAACTACAAGGTTAAGCAGCAGATACAATGGAATCCAAAAAAAAAAAAAAAAAAAAAAAAATGGGGGCGAGAAGGCCAAATTTAGCGAGACAGGACATATGTGTCCTTCATCTTGTCTCTGACTTCTGGTCATCTTGCGATAACCAGAATCACCCACATCCGTGAGGATGTTGGGCTCGGTCTCGCGACATCTGAAAAGAGAAGAAAAAAAAAAGGGGGGGCGGGGGGTATCCAAGGATAGTGTGGACAGTGTTAGTCCAAGTGTTCTCTAACTACTTTTATAGAGGGATGGTGGGAAAGAAATCATACAAGACCGGTGGGTCTTGGGTGCGGTAGTAAACGCAGATCACGTCTTTGGGGTCTGATAATCTGCTCTTTGGTCGGTGTGTATGTTTGTGTTTGTGCCGTCTTGTACTGTGCATTCGTGTGTTTGGTTTGTTAATAGTAGACCCTATGGGATGGGTCCAGGAATCCTCTATTATAGAGGGGAATGTTGTTGGGAAGGGTGCTTTCTTCAGTTTTGTACTGAAGAAGAAATTGTGAGGGTTTGATCCGAAGAGATCGAGAGAGAGAAGGGTCCAGAACGCAAGAGTCCCGTACAAGTAGGTTCTCGCTGTTCTGAATGTTTTCGAGGTACTTATATGCTAATTGAAGCAAGTACTCGTCGATAGGGGTAATGGAGGCGCCTTCGTATAGGTGAGAGTTGGGGTAATGACGACCGTCAGGCCTTCTAGAATGATTGGTGCATCTTCTGAGGAGTTTCCTTTCGAAAACCCGAAGTCTTTCCATTTGGGCCGAAGATATGCATGACAATATGGGAAAGGCGTACGATATTCCAGATCGGATTAGCTGCTTATAGCAGAGAAGCTTAACTTTGGTGTCAACTTTGTTCCTCCACTTCAGGATGTTGTGCAGTTGCTTAGACCGACCGAGGGCCCTTTGGAGAATGTGGGTCACATGTTTGATGAAATTCATTTTTGGGGTATAAGTGACCCCGAGATATTTCATCTTGTCCTGTGGTCTAATCGTAGTATCTCCCATTTTTATCCGAATATTCGGTGAATATCGAGAAGCAGGTTGGGAGTGTTTACTACTCAGAATTATGGCTACTGCTTTGGATGGATTAAGTCGGATTTTCCATCGACTGTAATACTGATACAGTCCGTCCAAGTGACGGTTGAGTCGATTTGTTGCGAGGTTAGGGCCTTTGGTTGACGTGTACACCAGGACGTCATCCGCATAGCATATTTGGTTTACTCTCCCGTCCACAGGGCGGGGAATATCGGAGGTGTAAATATTGAATAAGATGGGGCCTAGAATGGAGCCCTGTGGTACGCCTGCAGCGGCGTGAAAAGTTCGGGAAAGCTTTCCATTCACTCCAACTTGGAAGGTTCTGTTTAGAACGAACTGGTAGATGATGCTACATAGCGTTCTACTGAGGCCAGTATTCAGTAGTTTAAAAGCGAGACCTTCGATCCAAGTCGTATCAAAAGCTTTTTCAATGCCTAGGCTTACCGCAACGGTGGGTTCCTTATTAAAGAGCCGCACGCAGACGTGGTTTTGAAATAAATTGAGAGCCATAGTCGTGCTGTGCGCTCTTCGAAATCCGAATTGGAAATCAGGTATTAGGTGCCTGGCACTGACAAAGTTATTTAGCTTCTCGTGTATGAATTTTTCATATATTTTGCCGATGCAAGTGAGAAGCGAGATAGGGCGAACGCTTGAGGGGTGATACGTTGGTTTCCCAACTTTTGCTACTGGACAAATAATAGCGTGCCTCCAAGTTTGGGGAAAGTACCCCATGTTGTAAGCATGGTTGAACAGAATGGAGAGCTTTATAAAGAATAAGGCAGAAAGCCTTCGCAACGAGTGGTATGACATGTTGTCGATACCAGGTGACTTCTTAGGATGTCGAGATTTAACCAGACTCAGTAGGCAATGGAATCATTTCCTTGCAACTATTTTATTGCAGGACTCTATCTTTCTTCCTCCTTTACTGTCTCACCGCCTCGCTCGCGCTCGCTATCTCTCTCGCTCTTTCTTTCGCTCGCTTTCCGCCTCTCTCGCGGTTACTATCTCTCTCACTCTTTCTTTCTCTCTCCCTCTCCCTCTCTCTCTCACTCTCACTATTTCTCTCTTGCTCTTTCGATGGGTCACTCGCCATAAATTAACATTTAACTTCGTGTGTGAAGATAATAACATGAGTCCTTGGTTCACAACGATTCCTGCATAGCATATATTACTTGTTAACGAAGACGATTCATGCTTGTTGTTATTAACAGAGTTCCTTAAATGACACTGTACAATGCTGGTAGGAAAAAAATGGCAGAGAAAAAAAATGTCGATACACATTGGCTTTGCATTCGTGAAGCGACTATAATTACACATATCAGGCAGAGCGGCCCAATCTCGTGAGGTTCGACTGAAGAACCGTTACCTATTCTTATTTATCTGTCTTAAATTTATTTTAATGTCACTTTGTGATCTAACACTTGTAGAGGATGAATGCAATGTCCGAGTTCGCTTGAGTTATTTGATATACAATACTATACTTTCATCTCGAACAGACAGCTAGGATACGCTTCGAGTATGTTCTAATAACAGAGCTGGTCTTGCACCTGACTCTTATATAAGATTAATTGCTCAATTTTGTATCCCATTGGGCATGTGCAGTGTTATTTTTTCTGTGACCAAATACACGAATTGAGTTTAAGTTGTAGATGAATATATTTATTTTATTTTATTTTTGCGGCTAAAAAATGAAACAACTTTTTAGAAATCTCTGACTGCACTTTGCGATATTTTTAAAAGGTTCATAATGGTTTAAAGGTTCCATAATGCAGAATGCCATTCATAGACAAAGGGCATTGGAGTTCATCTTGGATAGCAAAAGGCATTTTTGGGATGCTTTTGGGGTACGGTGGATTACTATTTCTATTTATTGGCCTGTAGGAACCCGGAAGTTCATGACCTCACCGACTCGACTCCGCCATCGTTCCCTGTTCTGGTCACTCTCCTTTCACGCTTGACCAGCCAATCCGAACTGGTCAAGGTCAAACCTAACCTGGTCCTCCCATCTCCGTTGCGGCCGCCCTGCCGGTCTCATTCCCGTTGGTCTACCGTCATTGCGGAATATGAGACTTGCAACTACACATTCGACACAGAAACAACCGACCAATCGAGGCGAATATCGTGCCAAAGGTGAGCAAAGACATAAACAAGCTGTTTTCTTCTATTAGCGTGGTGTTGAGTACTATGACGTTCTTCTGCCATGCTGTTTTTTTCTTTTGTCGTTCAATAGACTGTACGGTTGAAATATAAACTACGGATACTGAACTTTTGGACATAGTAAGTAAGTTCCACGCTGCTTCGAGACTCGTCAATTCAACAGTATCGAGCATATTAGTACTCATATTCCACACATATACTAATATACGCAAGAACATACGCACAGAGAACGCTTGAACCAGAGCAAGTATTAGGCAGTGCAATGTAGATACTGTATTCACTATACAACGCTTTTTCTCCGAGATAGTAAGAAACACTATATAATGTACTCCATCTCATTCTCCCCTAGGCTAAATCGTATACATGTTTGTGTTTGTCTCAACGGTGCTAAGGAGGTTTTCACTTCAAAAAAAAACACAAAAACAATAAAGGGTTGTGTCCAACGGGCCCAAGGCAACTGCTGGAAAAGAAGTGGGAATACGGAGAGACGGTTCACCAACTGTTCGTTGACTTCAAGAAAGCCTACGACTCAGTCGCAAGGCAAAGACTCTACCATATTGTAGTTGAGCTGGGAATCCCGAAAAACTATTCCGCCCTCATTCAAATTTGCTTGAAACGAAAACAAAGGGAGAGTTAGAATAGAAAACTACCTCTCAGGACAATTGAAATCCGGGACGGACTAAAACCGTTGGATGACCAATCACCATGTTTTTTTAACCTTGTGCTCGAGTATGTCATCAGAAAGGTAAGAGACGATAACATGGCCGGATCATCCCCGAATAGGGTCACACAAGTGTTCGCATATACAGATGGCATCGCCGCTGTGGGCGATAATCTAGAAACTGTAAATAAAAACTGTGAAATCTTCATCCAGCAGCAGAAGAGGTGGGGCTAGAAAAATGAAGAAAAAACAAAATATATGATTACGGCGAGAGCAGGTGCTCCTCAGGGAACACACATTAACATCAGAGGCAACATATTTGAAAAAGTTAAAGAGTTGAAATATCTGGGAACAATACTGACGGCCAGTAACAACATTTCGAAAGAAATTAACAAAAGACTGCATTTCGGCAACGCTAGTTGGCACGCAGTCATAAAACTCCTGAAATCCAAATTGCTACCCCATAATATAAAGCTTCACGTTTATAGAACCATAATTGTTCTATACAGATGCGAAACATGGGCTCTCACAAAACGGGAATGAAACAAATTCCGCATAATTGAGAATAAAGTTTTAAGATGTAAATTCGATGAAGAGGCAGGACAATGGAGTAAACTCCATAACCACGAAGTGGAAGAGATATACACGAACATATGTACAATAGTGAGAGTAATCAAGTCGCGAAGATTAATGTGCAATGATAGGACCGTGCGTAGAATTCTTGATGGAAGACCTACGGGAAACAGACGGGCAGGACAGCCGCAACAAAAATGGGAGGACAATGTAAGGTTGGAGCTTGAGAAGATCGGATCAGATGGTCAAGCGTGGAAGTAGAGTGGACAGGACAGGGAGCATTGGCGCAGCCGACTCAATTTGGTCATGGACTTCTGGGTTCCTATAGGCCAATAAATTAGTAGGTATATCCGCCCAATTTAAGTTGAGAATTTGTCTTACATTATGGACACAGTACTATCGCGTATTGCGACGATAGTGGAGAACGTGTGAATCGAACTCACGCTATGACGATTAAAATCACTAAAAATGTAACCAATGCTCAAAACATCACGCCACTGCTGTGTGTACGAATCCGATTTCTAAACTCAAGTACACTCAATTGATGTGGAATTGTTATGTTATCGCTATGATATACGGCTCTGATGCTTTTGCTTATTTGAATTTCTTTTCGGTGTTCTTCACTATTTGCCTGTATATTGTATGTGTATCTGTTAGAAACGCAACACTACTCCCTCCTCAGTAACTTTGTTGCAATCAACTTCGTGTGCGAACGACGGAGCGAGTAACGAGCGAGCTAGAGAATGTCGAAGCAGGCGAGTGTGCGGAAGTCGTGATTGTAGTAGAAATGTTCAGTTTACATATGGAAAAGTGTGTGTTGTGTATGCAGATCACGTCGGGGCCACCAATAATTGCGTTTTTGCAACGATAGTGAAGACGGTGATTTGAACATACGATGAAACGGGTGAAAAGCGAAGCATTGAAGCATCAGGCTACTGGCCGCATGTGTTTTTGTCATTTTTTCCCTGTTGGTTAATGAATTTTTCAGCTAATGCATTTCCAACGAATTGGTTTCAGAAAAATGTGATTTTTCTGTCGCCGTGTAGGCACAAGGAGTTTGGTGAAACATGCAACCCACGTGTAATAGAGCTTGTGCGATTGACGACGAAAGTATGCCTGGGCGAACTAAGGAATTTACCTTACAGTGTGTTGTGGGATCCGTAGAACCGCCACAGTGTATGTAACACTTTTCATAAATTTAATTATGTGTTAACGCCAATTAATTCGATTGCCAAAAATACATATGTATAGCATGTTGAAGATAAAAGGTGTTGTTCGTCGACAACCTGTGTTTGGATTCGTCTTCGACGAAAAGAGGAATTCAATGAATTCTTCTGATTACTAACAATCTGGGGTTGACAAATGTTGATAGAACATATTCGAATGAGTGAGTGAATGAGTTGGCTGTGTTATGAGTAATAATCAAACGATCGTTTACAAAAAAGAAGAACAGACAGAGAGTTCAAAGCGCATGGAAACACCAGTATTAGCATATTGGTAGACAGATTTGACACCATTTCGAAGTAATTGCATTGAGCAACCGGATAGTTAGTCTTATGGTATTTCCAACAAATAGATAAAAACACGCAACCAAACAGATGATCAAAGCGAAATGCGATTTTGCTAAGATGCTCATTTAGAAGGCGAAAGTTAGCTTTGTGGAAGTTGTAAGAAAAGCAGTCATGAGCTAGAAGGGGTTGACCTACGTTACGTGCGGTTTCCGCCACCCCATCAATTAATTGTATTTGATATAATTTGTTTTAATGTAGTATGATGGTAAGGTGGTGGAAGAATTGCGCGATCCACAAGTGAGTGTTCGAACACGCCCCATTCGAGTGTGGATCGTGGGCGAGTTCGAATTCGGTTTTCGAAGTGCATGTCGATGAGCGAGAGAGAGACGGGAGGATGTTTAAATTCGGTTTTTTGGATTCCGTTGTTGACTGTTTTTAAGAATACAGTTGGAAGATTTTTTCTCGAGTTGAGAGTTCGTGAACGACAGTGAAGAAGGCAGAAAGAAAAAAGGAAAAAAGCGCAGATCAGAGAAGAGTTGTTCCGCATAGTGAAAGAAAGAAAGATTGTAAAAAGTAACTTGTTGATTTAAAGATTAAAAAAGAGATAATTGTAAATGGAAAAAAAGAACAGTGGTGATCAATAAACACGTAAATAAAGTTGTCCTGTTGTATGACGTTCGAAAATTCATCCTCAGTTTTGATAAAAGTATATTGGTTGGAGTTATTGGATATAACAGTATTATATATATATATATTGGATTGAAACCGCATCTTGCCTAATTCAGACTTAAGAAAAGGTAACCCCATTTGTATTTAAATCAAAATATTAGTGGTTCTTTATACACCACACCTACGTGATCACGATATAGGGATAGGAGTAGCGGGCGGTGGTGATTGTCAATGGTAGAGAGGGCGTGTGGACTAGGGCAACTGGGGAATTATAAGGGTCTCTTGTAAACACGAGGTCCAGTTGTCTCCCCATATGATTTGTGACAGTCCTTATTTGACGGAGGCTTAAGTCGGTGAGACCGTTTATAAAAATTCGTTCCTTGGAACTTGTGGGGTTTGAAATGTAAAATGATTGATCGTCTGCCAAGAGGGGGTAGATTAAAATCACCAAGAACGACAATCGTCTAGGGGGGAGCTTATCTCGGTTAGATGATCTACCGCCTCTATTGCGAGTTCGTATGAAGTCACCCAACAGGCAACTTTGCAGAGCAATGAAACGGCAGCACGCCACATCTCTCGCCGCACGCCACCCGAGTAGATCTGGAACAACTTGGAACCTTAAGTCCCCTTATATATATTTATTTAATATTATTGTGAAAATTTATTTGTAACACTGATGTAAACACAATAAAACATAATTCATAGTAAAAAAAGGATTTTATCTCATTTCACTCCTCACACTATGCCGCTCTGCACGAGTTAATCGTACTGCTATTCCATAGAATTTATTCCTAACATCGTTTTCGGCAAGGGAATAATAAATCTAGACGAATAGGCAACCGCAGTGAGGAACTCACAAAAAACGAATCAAAATGTAGCAACCCACCCCTTAAGTATCGAGCAAATACATCCTCGTTTACACCCGGCCGTGGTCTGATGAAAAGATGCTGTTGGTACTAACCTTTTTTTTTGTGTGAATTCGAACCAAATTCTTGTTCACGTCGCAAAAATGTATAGCCTCTTATCTCTTGAATCAGCATCGCCAACTCCCTAGGAAGGCAATTTCGAAAATAGGTTTGGGTGTCAAACTCTGTCGAACGTATCCAATGCCACAATATTGCTTTCATCAAAACTGTGGATGAAGTGGTTTCACTATTCATGAAGTACGCCATCAGACTTCCTCTGATCTGGATCTGTTACTATGAACTCACAAGGCATCATTAAAAAAAGTTGCTTGCTTCCAGGTATTTCGAAAAATGACGGTTCGTAAGTTTATTCTTTTTATTATATTCACTTGTATTGTGAATTGAAATATATTATTATATTGCGAAATAAAAGAGGGTCCTGCTCTCACTTCAATTCAACTCAATTCGCGGGTTGTCGAACGGTCACAGATACGACGGATTAAAATCCCGTTTTACTATACGAGAGTGTGTTCTGTTAATCAGGAATTTTTCTCTTCCTTCTTTATACGTTACTGGCTCAACATTAGTAATGTGATGATTCTTCCTGCCGCAATTTACTCCTAGCCATCCAGTGCGACTTGGGCTCAATGCTTATGGATTTATCCTCTGCATTCAAACTCGATTAAGTCTCTTTCACAATAAAGCTACCCCAAAAATCAATATACGTCATCTGTTTCTACACCCCGTCTTCCCAGCCCACTGAATCATGCGAACTAGCAATTAATGCTGTCGATGTGTATGATAACAGATGTACGCGATTCTCAGGATGATATCATCGTTTGTTACGATTTTAAACTCCCTCATCTTCCATGGACCTTACTAGACGATCTATCTTTCTATATCTCTAGTGCCAGGAAATATTTGTTCATCATCATCGGCACTACAACCGGGATTCGGTCTTGGCCTTATATAGCAAGTCTCTCCATCGGTATCCGGTCCTTATCTGAGACTTGTTAAATTGTTCATAATAATTTGTTTTTCCGGGCGAGGTTATTAGCTTTGGGCCAACCTTTCTGCATACGTGGGTTCACTACTTGGCGGGTGGCAAAGTAGCTACCCAAGGGTGTCACGTAAAGACTGCATGTCAACTTGGATTGAACAGGGACAAAGATCGTCCTGGCCTTCGGTGGGTTGAAAGCAGAGACTATACCCTGTATGTTCGCCCCCATCCCCCAAATATTTGTTCAACATCACTTAGCAGACTCAAATTTCGGTCAAGTTAATATCTCAAACCACGTGGGTAGGCAGCTAGTCTTAATTTTCACATCTGACCCCATTAATAGACCATCGACAACTACCACCCCTCTCTTGTCCTGTCCCTTTTTTACAAATCCCCACCGCAGTCCACCCTACCCCGAGACCAGCGACTTCCAAAAAGCGAATTTTAGTTTTATTATTAATTACCTTAGCAGAATCTCATTCTATTTTCATCGCCTCACTGTACGAGATGCTTTTTTTTTTTTTTTTTGTTAAATAGACTTCTCTCGGGAGAGGCGAACCTATAGCGCCGACTGGGCGCCCCGAGGTGCCATCCAATAACGGTTGCAGTTCTTTTTGAACTGTTGCAGGTTGTAACGCTCCGGGAACGCTCTCGTGGGAAAGGGAGTTCCACAGCTTCCCCGCTCTGTAGAGGAACGAGTTCTGATGCAGGGATGATCGCGCCGTCGAGAGATGAACTACAAACGGGTGCGATCCGTCGGATTTTCTTGTGGAGCGCATATAAGCCGAATTGCGTGGAACAATATCACGAATCTCCGAAGAACAGTACCGGTGATAATATCTGTAAAACGCGCCTTCGATGTGATAGCGACTGTAGTCCCGACGTCAGCGCCGCGTCCCCGATCAGGCGGGTCGCTCCTCTCTGTATGCTCTCAAGTAGGTCGAGGGTATGTTTAGGAGCCGAGCTCCAAACATGAGAGCAATATTCGAACGAGGGTCTAATTTGGGATTTATATAGGAGAAGAAGTTGGGCCGGAGTAAAATATTTCTTGGGTCTAAAAAGATACGTCAGTTTTCCTGGGGCTGACCTGGCGATACTCGACACGTGTTTTTACCATGATACATTCCCACCTACCGTGACGCCGAGCAATTTCAAACTTTCCCAAGCCTCGAGGGCCTGGCCATTCATCATCAGCTGTGGAACCGATGATCCACTTTTCTTTGTGAATGTTGTATATTGTGTCTTCGCTGCATTGAAGTCGACGAGATTACCCCTTCCCCACTGCAGGACCCTATCTAGATCCTGATTCAGAGAGTCAATCTGTCTATATCTCAGCTGATGCGATGCAGATGCACCAATCGGCCGAACACTCGAAAAGGAGGAAACAAGCGTACTATCATCCGCAAAACTGAACACTTTGTTATCTCTTGTCTCCAACAAATCATTTATGTGGAGCAAGAACAAGGTTGGAGCCAAAACAGAACCCTGGTGCACCCCCGAATTAACAGGATACAGATCCGAACACTCGCCGTCCACAACAACCCGGTTCGATCGATTCTCGAGGAAGCTCCTTGTCCAGTCGCAAAGCTGTTGGGAAAGCCCATATGAACGAAGTTTGCTCAGCAATGCCCCGTGCCAGACGCGGTCAAAAACCTTGGAGATATCCAATGCGACCGCCCTTGATTCACCATGCCGTTCAATCGCAGATGTCCAATTATCGGTTATAAGTGTCAAAACTGGCGCAAGACTAATGACCTTGTCCAGGAAAAATAAATCATTATGGAAAATTTAACAAGCCTCAGGACTTGCTAAATAAGGCCAAGACCGATTCCCGGTTGTAGTGCCGATGATGATGATGATGATGAAGTGTCAAAAGGTCTCCCGTGGACCGCCTGCCACGGAATCCGTATTGACGATCATTCAGAAGTCCGTTGCACTCCAAATACTTAACTAACTCTGTATTGATGACTTTTTCCATTACCTTAGATAAAATAAACAGTAATGCTATTGGGCGGTAATTTTGTGGGAGACACTTTTTTCCCGTCTTTGGGATTGGCTGAACTCGAGTGATTTTCCAGCAGGCAGGAAAGGTCCTCCGTGCATAAGATAAGCGGAAGAGTTTTCCAAGAACCGGCGATAGTTCTGGAGCACAGTTCTTAAGGACTATTGCTGGTATTCCGTCCGGGCCGGTTGCCTTCCTACAATCCAGTTCACGTAGAATGCGTTGAATAGTGCGCGGACGAAATCCCACAACCCGCATCGAAGACTGCACCTGCGAGATCACAGGTGGCTCCAAAAGGCCGGGAACGAGGTTTGAATTCGCCGAAAATAAATTCGCGAACACGTTAGCTTTCTCCTTTGAATTCGTGACTAACGTCCTGTTGTCTGTCTGCCACTCTCAATAGAAATCTTCAAAACCATTTTCTTTTACGTTCCTTATTCTAGGCATAATACTCCAACCTCCTTGCCTCCTTGATATAACCGAAAGATGCACTCGATACGTAATAAAACAAACAAGCTGTAGGCTACTTTCCTCCGCAGTCGCTCTGTCTGCAACTATTCCAACTACCTAGGGTTTTAACTCCACTTCACCGAACTTTATAATTCCTCTACCAAAATTACTAATCATTTTTTCTTTACGCCAATGATACTAAATGTTTGCTCTTTACTCAATTCTTTCCTTTTCCAAATTGATCACGACAGCTTTTCAGTTTGGTGCCTAAAGAATTGCTTGCATCTTAATCTTGACAGATTACATTTTCACGGACCAGCATCCCTTCCTCTCCACGCCTCTACTTCTTATTCAACCGGCCTCGATTCGCGACTTGAGCATCTTATGTAACAAGAAGCTTAATTTTCTCTTAAATATTGACGACATAATTCTTAAGGCCACTTCTGCTCTCGGATTTATGAAACGCTGGTCAAATGAGTTTTCTAACGCTTACTTACCCAGGTCTGGTCTCATCATATAGTATGTCCCACATTCGCAGAATCGAGAACACTCAACAGCCGTGCTTACGTTTTAACCCCTATGGACTGAGTTATGAAAACCTTCTGATCATGTCCCTTTGGAAAAGTTGTCTCAAATTAATGAAAGCTTGGTTAGCTTGGAGAGCGAAGAAATCACGCTAAGATTCTCTTCATCCACCGTCTTCTCTATGATTCGGTGGATGGTGCAAGCCTTTTCTCGTCCATCTCCTTTAATACCAACCCTCGTAATGATACACGCAACGCCTACCCTTCCCTAATACCCACCCTTTCGGTGGCCATCCCCCACCATTAACAGGATTCACCTTCGTGTGAAGCCCCATATGTTGATTAATCCAAATGAACATCCAATGAGTACTTGTAAAAGTGCATTAGATACAAAATGCATATACGGGCAAATCATGGAATCCAGATACCACATCTGCGAAAAATCCATGACGGCACAAAGAAGATAATGTGCTACTCAAAACAAAGAACAATAAAGTATACAAAATATCCTTGCCATCGTTGACCATAAATGGACACCTGTGTAAATACAAGATTCTAACAATTGTATACACGCATCCACACAATCAGATCTCGCAGATCATAAACATTTTCAATGTTTATGATTATCAGGAAAAGTAATGCGAAGGATACCTCATGTGTATCAAAAAAGATCTATTGTGAGTAAACAATGGATGGATCTTTCGGTCTGCATGACCGAAAGAGAGATAAGGGCGTGTATGTATGAACGTCTTCCGGTTTGGACAATTCTAAAAAAAAGAGTCTGATACCAATCGTTGTCCTGGACGGACACAAATATAAAGCCGATCGCGCTTAAAATTAAGATTTCAAGTGACGTGAATGTTACCCGTCATAGAAGACGGAAGTCGATACGATTAACTCTTTAACGGTCAAAAAAGACAAAAAGGAACGAGTCGTCGTGGTTGTGTGTCATGTCGGGTGTTTAGTGAATGCGTATTGTATATGCCCAAGTTAAATGTGTTAGATAAAATTGAATTGTCTAATAAAATGTGTACCTATATATTTATTGGAGATTAGTTCTAGCGACAACGTATGTTTTTATTCTCTCTCTGTGTGTTGAGTGATCTATACAAAGAATTCTTTAACAGCAACTTACCGAACCCTCGTCTATTCTATCTGTCCGCTCATCACACCTCTTGTGGGTCCAATGAAACCACCTCACGAATGCTACGAAAATCTTATCTCACTCTCGTCCATATACTATATATTACAATTTGTATATTTCAACAATCATATCAAATCTCAGCTGACCTAATAATGACACATAGTACTGGCCAGTTATCGTCTGTCTCTTTTGCAAGTAGTCAAAACACAGTAACCATAATATTTTCAGCTGATTCCACCATCTTCCCCTTCTTTGGAGCCCGTTTTCTTTTAACAATCCACTGTCTTGATATT
Organism: Microdon myrmicae; assembly: GCA_963931805.1. Taxonomy (NCBI): domain Eukaryota; kingdom Metazoa; phylum Arthropoda; class Insecta; order Diptera; family Syrphidae; genus Microdon; species Microdon myrmicae. Next base: position 122,696,907 of record OZ007496.1, read on the forward strand.
GTTATTTCGTCTCGGAAGTGTAGCGGTGTATCCATGTTTCATCTACAGTTACTAATCTGTGCAGAAAGTTATCTGCGTTGCGACGCATACGCTCCAAAAATTCCAAGGTGAGAGCAACTGCGGCACTCATCTCACAAGTATATCTGTCATACCCAATTTATCATGCCAAATTTGAATATGAAACAAATTGAAAATTGGCAGTTAACTAGTGAAGAATGATGCTTACTAAAAACAGACCATTAACGGTGCTACGAGCACCATCGTAGGCGTTTCTAAGGACTTATTGACACTTTGCATTTCAATATAAGCGTAGAATGCAAAATGATACTATTTCAAGGCCACTTTGCAGCTGACATTTTGGCATTATTTCTTTTGATTGTCAAATGACAACCACTTTTATGTTTTGTTTCATTCTTCTTGTATAAACCATTGTAGGGATTCTAGCAGATACACACATTTCACAAGCAAGCAAAAATAATGAAGAACACCGAACGAAAAAAATCGAATAAGAAGAATACATCAGAACCGTATACCAAGCGATAAATAAAAATAATTCACACCAGTGGAATATACTCGAGTTTGGAAATCAAATTCTAAACACGGTCAGTAGCCTGGTGTGTAACGCTTAGGTAAAATTTTTTCCGTGATTCGACCTGTCATAGCGTTAGTTCGAATCACACGATCTTCTTCATTATTATTTCAAACGCTATACCATCACTTAACCGCGTTTCACTGTTGGGGTTTTGGATCGTTTCTTAGTCGAATTGATCAGATATTCCGGTCACTTTTTTCATTTAATATCAATGAATGACATTGCTGCCGCCATTACCAAATTGCTGCCGCCATTGCTGTGTTGCCGTACACAATCAAGATAATTTACATACCAGGAGACACCATCGTGTTCCCACCGAGGGTGATCAGCGCTTGCCTGACACACCAATCTCTTTGGCCAAGAGACACCATCGTGTTCTTGAGCGCGTTGTATTCAACGCTTGTTGGATACAACACGGGTGCTAAATTGTGACTATTGTTACTGAAGAAGTCGATCTCATGAAAGCGAAACCCCGTAAACTTCATTATTTGGTGATCATCAATTTTGCCACAATTCTAAAGTTGACATTTTGGTGATCCCAGCGGGAACACAGGAACACGCATCCGCAGGGAAGACCGCAACACAAAAGATAGTAGAAAAAAAGTTCATCAAAACCGTACAGCAGAGCATTGACCACAGTTCAAGTAGCTTTTGAGAAAAACGGATTTCTCACACGGCCGTGATCTGATGCGTTGAGGTTTTAACTTTTTCTTAACGTGGTTACAAGTTCTTTAATTCGTCGCAAAGCACTATTAACTACACACTGGGAACTATTATAATGAATCGTGTTATACCCAGTGTGGATCATTAAATATGCTTAATGCTAGATCGAAATATGAATTCTTCACTTGCTAAATTGATTAACTCCACTTTCTGAATTTCAAAACACCGTTGACTGCTAACTACATATATTCAAAACATACATCCGCTGTACTACATTATACATAATTTATTAAAATTTATAATTTACCAGGATTTGAAAAAAATAATATAATATAAAATTTTTCTCTCATTTTTGGCAACTATCGGTTCGGCGAATGAGGCAATCATATAACAGTCGCTAACTAGAAATAAGATAAAGTAAATTTAAAAAAAGAATGTAATAAACTCCACGTGATATCTTTTATTTTTTAATTTTTTATTTTTTTATTTTTTTTATTGTGGTCACTTTTTTTTTTGTTTATTGTCAAAAACCATAACGCACACGTAATAAAAAAAAGTATCTATGAAGTATTATAATTGTTTAATATTCGTCTTACATGATCCCGAATATATCCACCACGAGTGTTCCACTCATTCCCCTACGAAGTTTAAAAGGCATAACCACGTAATAATAAAAATATGCGATACTTTAAACTTATGATAAAACCACAGAATTAGCAATGCTGCACTGCACAAACTTTTCATTGAAGTAGAGCGAATTAGATTACAAGTAACACAATTGTTATCTATTTCCTATAGCGCCAGTAAAGAACAATCACATCAGCGCAATTTGTTTCACTTCCCACTAGTTTGAAAACACAATTATAATTAGACATAAAATGGGAATGCCTTTCCACTCCACTGTTTATCGTCTGCTTCTAATTTACTTGTAATGCGATATCAAAAAAACATATTTAGAAAAAGTCAATTAGACAGTGACACTGTAAACATGAACAAAGGGTGCATCAAATGTAGATGCATTAATAAGTCACCGTTACTTGTTGAATTGTTTGGCGTGAGAATTTTTTCCAACAACTTCCTGAACAACTGCAGTGACTTCTTAGATTTTTAATTTTCTTAAAAACTTTAAAAACCACTGATATTCGCTTGCCTATACTTTAGGGTTTTCATATATTACTGATGGTCTATAATAATTATTAAAAGAATTTTTTTCTATTTGATGCAGAAACTTGATTGTTGTTTGTTTTAAATTGTACAGGGTTCTTCAAAAGGTACGTAACAATGTGGTATTTTAATACGAATGTGTGGCGGATATGTAAAGCTCTAGCCGAATTTCATTTTTGGCTCAAATGACCCTGCGTAATATTTTTATAATAAACCCTGGCGTTCGATTCCTAAATTTTCGCCATCAAAGTTTACTTGGCAAATGAAAAATCGTTTGAATTTTTAGTCGATTTAGATTTAGAATAGGTTAAGCGAAGTGATTAAAAATCTAGTGAAAGCATTGTTAAAACACAACTTTTTAACTTTTGTTTATTATAACTGCGATATTTCAGTAAGTGTATTCAAGATTAAACAAAAAAAAAACATTCACTCAAAAAGATTTACATCACGATATCTTAAAAGAGCTTTGCGTCGTGGAATTGGGCAGAACATTTTTTCCATTATTACTTCCCACCCTCTTTTGGTTCACAAACCAGCAACGTCTGGAAATTATTAAAAATCGATTTTTTTTTTACACTAACGCGCGAGTTATGGTTTTTGATACCTCGTGAAGAGTAACTAGAGACACTACGCCTAGGGAATGACGATCAACTCTTCCTTCACACACCAAAAGTCATTAAATAACAAAACTCGGAAATACTCTTAGTTCTTCAATCGTTTTTATTGCTTTCCTTACTTTCCACTTCACTCATTGTTATGTTACACCGACTATTGCTCATTACTTACTCCTTATTCTATTTACAGTATATTTCAAGTAGTGTTCTAGTGTTCGCTTAAATTGTCTTTTACTCTACACCAACTAGTCTTTACTTGTTACTCATTATTCCACTTTCACTATCATAATCCCACTCAACTTCTACGACCAACCACCGACTACCTGCTAACTTCTTCCTACCATTTCTCGTCACCTCGGGGTCAACACCTCCCGATGACGATAATGCAATTACATTTCGCAGTGGCCTCATTTCCGTATTTTAACTTCAAATCCCAATTGCTTTGTACTGTGGCGTCAGCCGATATTTCTTCATCGATTTGCGCTACAGTTCAATATCCGTAGTTGCAAACTGACCCAATTAATTCTTTTGTGTTTCGTATGCAATTAATTGCTTTTCCGTGATTTGTTAATTGTTCCGGAATATGCAATTAATTGCTTTTGCATTATTTAGCAATCGCTTTGGAATATGCAATTAATTGCTTTTTTGTGATTTACCGTTTACGATGAAATGTGCAATTAATTGCATTATCGTTCTGGAGGTTATCCGAGTTCATAAATGGATAGTGTTTTTTGATTTGAGTGCATCAATGACCTCATGTACCTTATCTTTGTCTATGACGTCACTGATGCATTTAACACGCGCACAAAAGGGGTTTTTGAAGTACCCTTAAATGTCAGAGCACAGTGCGAGCGGATGGAGAGGAAGTGGATAAGGAAAGGAGGTGTCGATGTATATTGGTCTTGAATGTACGACATCACAACGGCCAGGAAACACATGGTCAAGCAAAACATTCGACATTCATGTGGTTCGGCTAAAGAATGACACTCTATGTTTATTTGTGCGCCTAAAGTCCACTTTCAACGTGAACTGACGCGCATTCACAGATTGAAGGGTATCGCGGGAAAATGTCTGAAGGGGCGGAACACATTCAGCAAGTTCAGTTGAGCCACGAACGTGGTAATACCTATAGAAAAGAGATAAGCATGATACGTTGCGCCTGTGTTCTAACGACAGAATTGATCGACTTACGGCTGAGTCCTAATAAGTTTAACTGCTCGCTTTTGCATCCTGTCGAGCACGTGTAGTGCAGTTGAACTCCATTTTTGGACGAATAAATAGCGGCCAGGTTGGATGGCGTGAAGTATCTTTTGCATCTCCTAAGGAACCCCATACATTTGGCCGCACTTTTCGCAGCTTCAAATATGTGGTCATTCCAGTTAAGAGTCGAATTAATTCGAGTGCCGAGGATTGATAATTCCTTCGCTTCGTCGATGCAAGTGCCGTTCATAGACAGTATATTTACTTTGGGGTTCACCTTTGACGACAAGAGGCAGCACTGAGTTTTTAGGGCATTGAATTCTACTCGATAAGAGAATCCCCACTGAAATATCTTGTTGAGGTTTGAATTCAATGTACCAAGCATAAATTGCTGTTTGGAAGTGACGTTCGAAGAGTTTGGACGGGAGTGTTCGTATGAGTATGAGAAACTCAACGTGCAATCATCAGAAAACGAGTAAATTGGGTTGTGAGTAATTGACAAGAGATCATTTATAAAGATGAGGAAAAGAGTGGGTGAGAGTACCGAACCCTGGGGAACACCTGCATTAATTTGATGGGAGACAGATTTGACACCATCAAGAACCACTTGAATTGAACGGCCAGAATGATAGTCTCTTATCTATTGGATCAGGAATTTGTCCACTCCATATGAATGCAACTTTGACAAGAGGGCTGGATGCCAAACTCTATCGAAGGCTTTTGAAATATCCAATGCGACTACCTTGCTTTTATCGAGGTAGTGGATGGAATGGCTCCACTTTTCGGTAAGGTACGCTATCAGATCTCCTGTGGACCTGTTGCTACGAAAGCCATATTGGCGGTCATTGAGGAGGTCATTTGATTCCAGATATTTCGAAAGTTGACGGTTGATAAGTGATTCCATTACCTTCGAGAGAATAGAAGTTAGTGCTATGGGTCGATAAGAAGAAAGGGATGATTCCTCACCTTTTTTGGTAATTGGCTGAATGTTCATTGCCTTCCATATATTCACCCAGTAGAATAAGACAAATGGAAGAGTTTTCGCAGTGGTTTAGCGAGTGAAGAGGAACATATCTTAAAGAGGATTGGGGGAATCCCATCCAGACCAGCGGATTTGTTTGCGTTTAGCTCTTTGAGTGCTCGAGCAACAGTACGCGTTCGGAAGCGAATCTGCCTCATGATGTGCTGCTTATGCTCAAGTTGAGGTGGAACTGATGTGATATCAGGCAGCGTTGAGTTGGCTGCAAAATGTGCAGCAAGTAGATTCGTCTTCTCTATTGCAGTGGTGACTGGTTTCTCATCGACTATAACCGATGGAATGGATGAAGAGACCGACATTTGAATGTTTTTCACGAATGCCCAGAAGTTTCTACTACCTGTGGGAAAGAGTTGTATTTTTTGTCTCACTCTCGGGCCATGCAAGAACTTGGCGCGTTGAATATACGCATTGCAGTCATTTCTAGCTCTCTTAAATCTTTTCCGGTTTTCCTCGGTATTGTTTGATTTATACAACCGGAACCTCAACTCTTTAGCCTTAATGGCTTCTCTGCACCCGGAATCGAACCACATATTTCTCTTGGGTTTGATACTCTTTACTCTATGTGGAATAAAGGTCCGCATGCCAAGTAGAATCGTGTCTGTCAATGTGTCCGCTATAGAGTCAACATCGTTATGGAGGAAAAATAACGACCAATTGAACCTCCCAAAAAAGTCGTTCAGACCTTCTAGTTGGCTTTCTCGTAGAACCACACTGTTCCTTTGTGAGCTTTCTCATTAACGTTACTGTTAGTTAGAGGAAATTTGGCTGACATGACACAGTGGTCTGAAGTGGCCAAGGGTGAATTTGTTTCGGTGGGAGGTGAGAAACAGGTTCAGTGTGTAAGCGAAATGACCATATATGTCTGGTACCCGTGTTGACTCATTGACAAGTTGAGTTAAACTATTTGAATCAGCAAAAAGCTGGGCGCCCTAGGGAAATGGAAACGCGCTCCGAAGGGTGGTTGTTGCACCCGGGATATGGGGCGGCATAGTGAGGCGTGCATTGCCTTTGGTTGCCGCTTGAAATGAGCCGTGGTGGCTTGGCGGACATCGGGAGTCCCTAGGAGGAAAGATCCTTACGTCAGAGTAAGGGAGGTGGGACCGGGCATCCTAACAATTGTTTGCTACGCGGAGTAGCTGTGGTTACGTGAGGAGCCGGCATTGTGGGAATTATAGAGTGTCGTAATTGAGGGGTTGAACGTCCTACTAGTAGTTTTGCTACGCGCAGTAGCTGTGGTTCAATGAGGAGCTGAGGTTGTGGAAGAAAGGTGGAGCCGAGAGGGTTGAATGGGGGCGTTGTGTGCCAATATGTTGAGAAGAGCATGAAGAGTCGAGTGTGGATAACGTGAAGTCGTGTGAAGTCGAAAAAGAGTCGAGTAGCGTTGCGTAAATTGCTGAAAGGGGGTTGTGCAGCGATTGTACCCAATTTGTACCGAGAAGGGGTTTCCAAAGGTCTTTTATTTTTTAGTCATAGTTTGTTGGGTACATTATTTATTTTTGTTTTTTGAATTTTTTTTTTTAAGTCATTTATTGTTTTTCTTGCTTTATTTTATTTTAATGTTAATAAAAAGTGAAAACTATGTTTAGAACAGAGAAGAACATAATGCGGCGTAATTGGACTGTTTATCGTTGGGTAAAAGGATCGCCCGCCCATGTGTGTGTAGGTAAATTTATAGTACACATATTGAGGCTGGGAATAGCCAACTCAAGGTTGCATTATGTGTGAACCGATGAGTTTTCTTTCAGGGAATTTATGATAAGTTTGGAGAGAATTCTTATAGGGCATTTTTAATTCGAATTAATGAATGAAGGTAAGAACTCTTTTCCAAAAGCTTTTAGCTAAATATATTTGGTCATTTGTTGCGTGAAGCATTTACAGGTGCTTAATGCTATTGCATTAGCAGAAAGTAATGATGGCTGGGTTGCGGATATGGGGGGTTCTTCAGGTGAGCTTTAAGAACCCCCACAAACTTAGTTAAAGAAGATCTGTCAGATTACTGTTTAATACATGATTTTTTAAATAAATTGTGTTTTTGATCTGAGACAACAATCTGAAAGAAAAAGAGGACATCATCGGATCAGATTGGATCGGTTCGGCACGGAAAGGCAATACCACCTGAGAAAAGAATACAAGTCGGGATCCCCAATGGATGTTGAAGTGGCTATATTAGATGATATGCCCACACTAGTAGTAGTAGCTACGTAGTTAAACAATCGAATCCGAGACGAAAACTAGGGCGTATCCCATCTATTGAGACAATTGTACCACTCACACACTAAAAATCCACTTAAGATTAGAGATTATTCGAGGGTATTCATACTTGAGACATGAAACAGAGGTGTAAGAAAAAAAATAAAACAGACACTAGGAGGTTAAGGACAGAAATTTTCCCGTATAGACTTTCGCACTTTTCACATCCACTCGGACGCATTTTTGAAAATCCATCTATTTACTTCAGATCTCACAGAAAACTGGTCACACGAACCAAGAGTGCCACTGGATATTTTAGATTTACCTATGATTAACCAATAAGGATGGCGGTTCCGCCATACCCCACGGCCCACTTACCTGAAAAACCCCCATAACTACTACCCAACTTCCTTAAGTTCGCTAATGCAATCACATTAGCACCTTAAATGCTTTACGCATTAAATAGAGCAATTTATAATCTAAAAGTCCCTGTAAAGAATCCTTACCTTTCATGCATCTCTTCTCATACAAATTCGCTATAAGAATTCTTTCCCAACTAATCATAAATCCCTAAACCATCCGGCATTCTGGTATGCCAAGCAATTCCGCTGTCCACGCGCACACCGCATGTCCCTAGCAATTCCACGGCCTCGGCAGCCTTTTGTCCAAGGGATAAAAGCAAACACTAGCGTCTAGTGTCATAAACCGAATTCCTTCACATGTAAACATGCATAAAAATTCGATCCCTTTTCGTTCAGAAAGATACGGTACACGACCACCCATCGTATACCTAAATTGCTTTAGCATCACCAGCATAATAACAACACCCATGATTTGTTTTCCAACGAACAAACAATCACAACTTCGTGCTTAGCCACCAAACGAATTATCCAGCATATACAAATGCAAATTTGAATTGAATACCTACCCTTACCAGCAATGCCATAAACAACATTTCCCGGTAATTAGCGCATTTCCATCAGCAGCGACTTGAGCAAACAAAAACCATTAGCATCCAAGGAGATTCGGGTTGTTTGCTTTACCGAACTCACATCTCATGGATACAGTCTACGCCCTCTTCGTCGTTCCAGGTTCGTTCTCATGGTTTGTCCCATGAAAGAACCCATGTACACGCATACATGTGTACTACCAACGATCTTCACGGTGCCTTTGTCCTTACCGCCTGTCTGCTTCGTTTATCCATCGCCTTCGCGCGTGTGTTGAATATTATGATCCTCACGATCACCCACGCACACATACTACCATGATCCCCGTTACGAGATCTGGTTTTTTGTTCCACAAAGAGAGACTTTACGTCTCTCTTGTGATAACTAAAACATATCCTTAGCAAGAGGATATTCACCACCACCGAATCGAGGGGGAATCAACAGCCAGATTCCAACTCTCGATTGAGTCTTTTCCCATCCACCGACCGTACCGTTCGTTTTGCTCCCGCTGTCCGCAGCGCTGCGGACACGGGTGTTGTATCCCGAGTCGTGGCTAGTGTTTCGTCGAATACAGTCGTGTTTAAAATATTCAATTAAAAGTAATTTCACCAGTGGCCCCCGGTCTAAATACAATAGAGTGGCGACTCTAACAGATACACACACAATTCACAAGCAAAATAGTGAAGAGCACCGAACGAAAAATCGAATAAGAAAATACATCAGAGCCGTATACCATAGCGATAACAAAAATAATTCACATCAGTGGAGTATAGTCGAATTTAAAAATCAAATTCTAAAATCGGCCAGTAGCCTGATGGGTAACGCTTAGGTTCAATTTTTGGTGATTCAAACTGTCATAGCGTCAGTTCGAATCACACGTTCTTCTTCACTATTCTTTCAAACGCTATAACAGTGTAAAATGTAAAACAAAAACATATAATTTAAGTAATAAAAAGGCGGTGATCACCAATTATTTCGTGCGTTTCATTTAATTTTCAGTGCTGCAGTTCCGAGGTGTTATCGTTCATTCCTTTCTGTTCGAGAACAATTCTGGTGAGGAGAATTCTTTTGGTGCTCGCATTTGCTGCGTTTCATCGTTTGCATTCGAGGAACTATTAAGTGGATAATGGAGGAAGGAAGTGAACCGAGTGCCCGTGTCTTGGCACAATACTTCCTCCACACAGCACATCTGAATCAGATGGTAGATGTACTATGTCGTCGGCGATGGTGATCATACTCTAAGCTAGCATAAGAAGTTCTCCACGCAAGCAGCGGATGGTAGTATACTAGCGCAGAAGTTTCAAGGAATGTTATGCAGAGGCTTCGGAGAAAACAATAACAGAAAGAACACCAGCGACAAAATATATCGAACCTGCCCCCGAATGACACGTCGAGAGAAGGCCTCTGAAGAACTAACCAGGGATGCAAATTGGGGGCGGGTTAAGTCCGTAAAGATGTGAAGTAAGTCGGGGATTCAAGAAAACTCAGACTACTTTACTACATCTAAATCGTCAAAAAAAAAAAAAAATTATTCCACACAAATAGAACAAAATGATTATAAAAATTAAAAAATTGTAATTTAATAATTGCTACCTATGGACGAGGAATCACCCAGAAGGTAGCTACAGATTTCTTTTAAATATGTTTCATATTAATTTACTGACTCTTCACAAGTTGCCGAATATAATAAATTTTTGTTTTTAAATTAATGCCAATCCGGCGTACAAATTAGCAGCGGTATTTTACACTGCAAGGCTAGTCGTTTAGCCATTACGTTGGTATATTACTGGAATAATATTGAATGTGCCATTTGAATACTTAATAGATTTATTAAATGTGCAACATTTTTCAGTCCACAAAGCATATCCTAACGCGGAATGAATACATACAGCAAAAATAAAATAAATAAAACTACTTCGACTTATCAAAAATAAAGATTTAAACAGCGAAATCAATCGCCCGAGCAGGGACTTGAACCCTGGACCGTTGGATTAAAAGTCCAACGCTCTACCGACTGAGCTACCCGGGCACTGCAATGTTTTGATATAATTAAGGAAAAAGGCCTGATACTAATTTTTTGTATCAGTGATCTCCCTTTTTTTGTTTATCACAATCAGTAAACATAATGTTTATTTTACTCTGCAAATCTTTTATTATAACTAAGATTTTCTTTATTTAGAATGACACTTTCCACTATTATAGACATTTAAGTAGGTAGAATACAGAATTGCTCCCTAATTATAAACACTGTTGCACTTGATTTCAACGATGTATCTCTTAGAATCCCTGATCATATTTATCTGTTCGAATAATCAAAATATCAGAAAATCCAAATGTTTGTGTTGCAATCATACGGCCTACTTTATGCTTCTGAAGCAATTGTTCGATTACACAGCAATCAAATGGCATACGGATCATGTTTTAATACCCATAAAACTGTTGTTCGATAACAGCACATCCGGATCACCATATGTTGTGGTCACGATCGTCTTCCCCAGTAGCCAAGCTATAAATGGATCGTCCGCCCCGATCGATGACTATTTGTAGAGTAATCATCGATCGCACACGCAAGCAAATAACTCATATTTACCCGAGTCGTTCATGCCGGCAGTCCCGTCGTCAATGATCGCCGAATCTAATAAATTTTATTTCTTTCAATTAATGAAATACGTTTTGAAATTATTTATAGAACGGCAAGCACTTAACGCAGCCATCGGGAACGGAGGGGATATTAATAGAACACCACCCAAAAGGGTGGCAGGATTGTTGCAGATCATTCTTCGTTACGGAAAGAAATTCAAAAATGTATTGACGAAGTTGCGAAATTCTTGGATGCTTCTTGAATAAACTGCATCCAAAAGTGACTATTTGGGTGCAAAATGAAGAAGAGCATGTCTACGCCGCCATTCGGGGTGGGATGGGATCTCTCCAACTGTGAACAATATTGCATTCCAGTGATTATAAAAGACCGCCGCAGAGATCGACTCTACCTGACGAATGAGATATATATTCTAGATGTCGTCCTCTAATCATACGCGAACGGCCAATGCTCCATCTTTAAGATGTTTCCATTTTAGTGACACTAATGATTGTATTTATCTTTCCCCTGAGACTTGACAGATGATTTATGGCTCCTAAATTTTTGTAGAGTGATTTAGCTGTGTGGCATGTGGCGCCGTATATTAGGTTGCAAAAATAGGTAATTTCCCAATGAGTGATTACTGAAAGCTCTTGGTCGAAGGCCAAGGAGTGAACTGGAGGAGTATATGTTACAATAAAAGTTTTCCACTTTTTCGGAAGAAAAAATAACAATTTCTTGGCATCAATTTCACATTTACATATAACCTGGCATATTGATCTTGTTATGTTTGACGGTATTTCAAGGATATGCCGTTATTGTCGCGATAGTAATGTGAAACTATTGCAATTCAACTAAGGTGGGTTGAGGTGCTGGGCGAAAAGATTGTAAATTTTTAGCTGTGACATGAAACCTGATTCGGTATTTTTTGTTGTTGTTTGTAAACAAATTTCTTTAATTAAAAAAAAACATGTTTACATTTATAAACTAAATGCTGATTCTGCTTAATGAAATTATTGATATTATTAGTTCTTCTTGTACACTCTAAATTATATATCAATCAAAAGTGAGGATGTTGAAAGAAAATCTCGTTTGTCATCACATTTTGAAAAGACGAATACCCTACTCCATTAAATTATTTATAACAAAAATAAATAAATGAAGAACTAAAGACAGCCAAAAACAAACAAAAACAAATAAAAAAGGGAAGAAGGAAGTAAGAACTAAAATGGAATGAAATCTGATAAGACTATATTTACCGCAGTAATCAAAATGATTGCTTTCACAATTTTCTTTTAATAGTTCTGCTTTATTTATTATTCTGCAACGATGTTATATAATATATAATAGCGATAATTAAAGAAATATTTAAGGAATTTAATTTTTTTTTAATATTCAAAATCAAACTATTTTTGATTATCGTGGCTGCTTATACACTCCCAATCACTAGGGTGAGGCCACAAATTTTGCAATGGATTTCCGCTCTTTATACCAGTTAGAAATGTTGTACCCGGAAACATATACTACCTGTGAATAGGTACGTATTTTCCCAAAAGAAAATCATAAAATTAAAGGGTAATTAAGAAACGACCTAATAATAAGGCTAATAACCTTGCCCGGAAAAATAAATTATTGTGGAAAATTTAACAAGCCTCAGGACTTGCTAAATAAGGCTAAGGCCGGATCCCGGTTGTGGTGCCGATGATGATGAAGAAACGACCGTTGGAATTTCCCAAGATCAAATAATAAACTTGCGGGGTTCTTAAAACTCACCGGAAGAACCCTCCATATTCGCAATCCATATTCGCATCTCAATCATCAGCATACCTGAAACATTTCCTTTCTCAAGGACATTTAATGCATTCAACGCATTATCTGAAAATCCCTAAAAAGAATTCTCACAGCATTCGCGCATTTAATGCGTTATTCAAATTCCCTGTAAAGAATTCTTCACGTCATACGGCATCATAAATCCCAAACTATTCGGCACCCTTTGTCATCGTTAAAATGCTATGTCGGACAGCTTGTTTATACAGCTGCAATAAACCGACCCGCGATTCGTTTGTCCAATCGACAAACAATTACCACATCCCAAGTATTATCATCGAAACCGAATCCTCTAGCATTTCCTAGTACAAACAAGAACTCGGTTCCTACTGCAGTCAGAGATGCCATAAACATTCAAAACCCATTAGCACCTTTTCCTAATGGCGATATGTCTATTAACGCAACTGCACTACTCACCCATGACTGTAATGATGCCCTTATTTGCTTTTAGCACCATTTCTCTGATGCATTGTCCTCTATTATAGCGACAATGCACATCGTAAACAATGATCTTTACGATCCCCTTGTCTTTCGATTTTTCAGCTTCGTTCCCATGGCTTTGTGCATGAAAAAACCAATGTGATATTCACGATCACACATACACCCATACCACCATGATCTTCATTACGAGATCTGGTTTTCTATTCCATAAAGAGAAACTTTACGTTTCTCTTGTGGTAATAAAACATATCCTTAGCCGAGAGGATATTCACCACCACCCCAAATTATGCCATTAGCGAATGTATATCGCTGAGTCTTTTTCCATCACCCGACCCACCCGGTCGAGCCTGCACTCCGCTCCCGTTGCGCTGCGGGACGTCGATATAACCGGAGTCGTGTTTTATACACGGTGGATGCGTTGTGTAAATCAAGTCTTTATAATTTGAACAAAAGTAACTATCAATACCAATAAAATAAAAAAACATTCGAAGATTGAAACGGTGCGTTTCATTAACCTTCGCTGCGGTGTCCTGGGTGTGTTTATGCTTTTCCTCTGGCGTTAGGAGGTGGAACTTTCAGTGACGATGGGAGTGGAAGTGAACTAGTGCCGTACGCCGGCGCACTCTACTTCTTCCCCACAAACTACTTAAAAGGTCCCCCCGATTGGTAGAAACCTTGACGTGGTGTGGGGGCTTAAACTACAATGAATCACTCGGGCTATGCTGACGGAAGCATGCGCTGCCAGTAGAGCCACCAATGTCAGACAGGCTAGCCAGGAGTACCACACAAAGATCTAACACCCCTAATCCAGAGTGTTACGCGTCACCGTGCCCATAGGATGGTTTGCAGCCAAGGGTATACCGGCTGTATTATAACGGCGCCTCTCTGACACTGGGTCGAATCAGAGCAGTAAGCAGGGGCTTTGATATGGCGGACTATTTGAAACCCCAGAGTGATCCCATGAAATGAATGATCAATACACACAAAAAAATATCACGAAAAACCCGGTAGACGCAGGTGTGATGAGCCGACACTACCATAAGGGACCAAATCATCAAGAAAACACCGACTGGCAAAAAGAAAACGTAGGGAAAAACGGAAAAAGCGGGATATGCGCTTCGGCATGGGGAATGATCGAACGTTATATAAACCAGGCGCGATACAGACGGTCGTAGAAAACACGAAACAATATAAAATTGACATCGTCGCGCTTCAGAAAGTCCGACTCCCACATCAAGTAATCGAAACCAACGGGTTTACACTGGTGTGTGGAGGTACCGATACACATAACGTCGGAACCGGCTTCACCATAAGCAAGAAGATTACACCCCATGTAAAAGATGTGCAATTTATTAATGACCGAATGTCGGTGCTAAAAATACAGGGACCATGGTACAATTATGTATATATAAACGTACTCGCCCCAACAGAATCTACGGACTAAGAAACGAAGGACTCTTTCTACGAGACCCTAGAGGGAGTATTTGATGGGATCTCATGATTCGATGTTAAAATCCTCCTCGGGGACCTCAATGCGAAAATTGAGAAGGAAGATATCTTCCAACCAACTATAGGTAAAGAAAGTCTACACGACGTTTCAAATGATAATGGAATTCGAATTATCACGTTCGCAGCGTGAGTGAAAAGCATGATGTTCAAGCAGAAGCAAATCCATAAAGCCACATGGATATCACCCGACCGCGTAACCCGTAACCAAATAGACCACTTCCTCATAGACAAAAGACACCACTCGAATATCGTTGACATAAGATCATATGGAAGAGCAGATTGCGACTCCGATCATCTTCTAGTGATGGGCAAACTCAATCAATCCCACATGGGCAGTCACGGGAGACAAGCAACAAGTTCGGCACTAATAAAGTGAAAGACTTCCGCAAAAGGGTTGTGTCGCAGCCTGGCTTTACAACATAGTTATTGTAGTTCTTAAATAATTTAATTTATACTTTTAGTCTTAATTCGTTATAATTTTGTCATTACCTGCGTGTTTGGCAGCACTGTTAGTTTTCATTACTGCCGGTTTTGTTTGTTGTTTTGAATTGTCATTATTATATAAATTAGTCAGTTTTTCGTTCGTTTGTCAACATTAGTTTGGTTATTATTCGTCGTCGTTTGAGAGTTCGCTGTTTGAGTTTACAAATCTGTGCATATCCTTTCGTAAATATATCCAATAAAAGGAATTGTGAGAAAATAAACATTTTCGTGTATTTTCATTTTATTTCGTCGTCGCTCGTGCCCGGTAAACATACCGGGACTCAACAGGCTGAATATCAAAACGAACTCACGAATGGATTTAGCATTCTAGAGAATGGGAGCAGTGAGGAAGAGGAAGCCAATCGTGTGGACACTAAATGGACACCGATTAGAGACACAATCAAACAAACAGCCCAAAAGGTAGGGGATTTAAGAAAACAATTAAATCCGAACCTTGGTTTGACGATGAGTGCAGGTCGAAGATCGAACAACGTAAACGCCTTAGAGTGATCCGCTTACAAAGATATGATGAAGTCAACGCAAAAAGATACGCGACGATTCGGAGAGAGACAATGAGACTCTTCAAACACAAAAACCGCGAATGGGAGAAGACTCGGGTCTAAAAAATCCTAGAAAATTCTGGAGCAAAGAACATCAGAGGTATGTATGCTGGCATAAATTCAATTATAAATGGCTACCGAGGGAAAGTCAAAATAATTCGAGACGCAAACGGCTGTCTGGTGACAGAAACAAACAATATCGTGACAAGACGGAAGCAGTACTTTGAAAACTGCTCAATGTACGCACCCATCAACCACAAATAAACGCACCAGACGTACATACAACCTAGCCTCAGATCTCAGAGCCCTCTTTCAACGAAGTTGTAGACGCAATAATTCGATTGAAAACCAACAAGGCCCCGGAGTAGACTGCATACCGGGAGAGCTTGTGAAGTATGGAGGAGAGCCAACCGCTCGAAAGATCCACCAGCTCATCCAAACAATTGTTACGGCTCCAACGCCGTGCTTCCTCTTTCGAGGGAAGAGCGTGGAGGTTATTATAATTTTTTATAATTAAGGGGTTATTAAATAATTAAACTTTTCTTTTCAAATAATTATTTGTTTTATTTATTTTTTATTGAACTCAGCTATCTCAAGCTGAGTTCTCTTCTTTCTAATTTTTTCATATAAATTTACTTGTTTATATAGAACATTTTGTTCTAACTGACTGTGGCGTATAAACTGAACAAAACAATCTAGAAGTCTCTGTGACTTAGAATTTTGAATAAACTTTGAACGAAAATCAAAGTGGCCATGTTTTGAAATGAAAAATGTGCTTGTTATGAAAAGGGGCATATTTATGAAATGGGCTGTAAGTGACTGGATATAGAATATAGTGTCTGTTTATTTATGAAATGTGCTGTAAGTGACTGGATATAGAATATTGTGTCTGTTTATTTATGAATTGTATTAACTGAGAATGTTAGATATGTGAGGATGTAGTTTTAAGGGTTGTGTTTGAAAGGACATGAGTTAGTGTTAAAGCGAATAAGGAGGGTAGTATTCTGGAATACAACATCCCACCCTTCTTCGAGAAAGAAAATTATCCTTGAAGAGAATAATTTTCTGTTAACTATTGCTTAGATTAGGTTTAATTACCGACTTGGATTTTCGTTCAATTACAATGGCGTTCAAAGTTAATCTTATATCAAAAGTTACAAAAATCCAAAAGTTCTTAATACTAGAAAAATAGGTTACAATAATCTAAAAGTTTACTTATAGTCTACTTACATTATCTTTTAACTAACTTTAAATATTTCTAACTAACTTAATATTTCCACTTGGAACCTTTTCTTTTATTATCCAACAACTTTTTTTTTTCTATACGTATAATTAATATTATTTCTCAAAATTCTCTTTTTCGTTCGAATCATATCCCAATATATATTTTAAAATGTATTATATCCCAATATATAATACATTTTTTTTTCTAAAATTTTCTTTCTTTCTTCCCCTTTTTTAACTTTTTTTTTTTTTTTTTTTTTTTTCGTTTCCGTCATTTCTTACAATTGTTTTATATATTGAATAAAAACAAAGGCCATTTGTTAAGTGTCTATCTTTTCCTTAAATTTATGGAAAATTTTCCAAAACTTTTTTGGGCCTATTATTATGATGACTGCATAGAATTGCATAATACCAAAAATTTTCTTAAGAAATGATCTCAGTTGTCCTAATTGACTGTGTACCTTTTTATTTTTTCTTATTCTGTGTTCGAATACATGTTTATTGTTGTAAAATTTAATTTGTAAGGTATTTATAAGGTTTTTCTTTTCAATACCTATTTTAATTGAATTATTATTTTCAATTTTCATAACTTCGTGTTGGTGTTTAGTATCGTTATTTAAAATGTTTAGTGTTTTCGGCTCATTGTCATCATTTTCTATAGCTTTAACTTCTTTAATTGAATTATTATTTTCAATTTTCATTACTTCGTGTTGCTGTTCAGTATCGTTATTTAAAATGTTTAGTGTTTTCGGCTCAATGTCATCATTTTCTATAGCTTTAACTTCTGTCGGAACGTTTACCTTTTCAGTCTTACTCATTGCTGATGGATCGTTTAGTTTCTCAGTCTCATTTACTGATTCGTATAGTTCTTCAGACTTATTTGCTGTTAGAACAACTTGGTTCCCAGTCTTATTTGCTGTTTGAACTATTTTTTCAGTTATATCTGCTGTATAAACCTTCAATCCTTCAGACTTTGCTGCTGAAACATGGTTTTCTTCAGTGTTAACTACTGAACTGACCTGGGTTTCGATTTTTATTGCACCTTTTGGATCTTCAGTCTTTACCACTGCTGAATTTTCAGTCTTTGTTGCTGAAGTGTCGGGGTTGTCTATAAGGATAGCCGAAATGTGAGGGATTTTTGTTAGTGTATTTTCTGCAAGTTCTGAATTTTCAGTCTTTAATATTGCTGAGTTTTCAGTCTTAGTTGCTGAAGTGTCTGTGTGGTCAATAGGGATATCCGAAATATTAGGGATTTCAGTCTTTACTACTGCTGAAAATTTCGAATTTTCAGTCTGTGTTGCTGAATTATTTTCCAAAATTATATTTATATTAGTGCTTGTTTTCTCTTCGTTTATCTGTATCGCTTTAGTTATTTGGTTAGGAGCTTCATTAAAATTGTCGTTATCTATTGCCAAAGATCTAATGTTATAAATAGAAAAATTTTGTCTGTCTTCCATAAAATTGGGTTGGCGTCAGGCCTCGTTTTCCGACTCTTGCACCCAAGAAAAGTGAACATTTTGCCTATCGTTTTGTCTATTGGTGATTCTAGGATTTTCACTAAAACGATTTTCGGTGTTTGCCGGATTATTTCGGAATGGATTACGCGTTGTTGTACCTTGTTGGTAATTTGTTAAGGATGGTCCATTCCTAGATATCTTGTATCTACACTCGTTCTCTGTGTGATTATTCCGTCCACAGAAATTGCATATAATGTTATATTCTCTTTTTATTGGTTGTCTATTCGGAAAATTGTTGGACTGCATGTTCCGATAACAAGTGTCCTGAGAATGACCTGGCTTACCGCAGGTTTGGCAGACTATTCGATTAAATCTGTCATTATAGTTATATGGCCTGGGAGAGTTGTCCATTCGAGCAGCATGTGATACTACATGTGCAATAGACTGTTTTAAACTACTTCCCCCATGGACTTTGGCTAGGATTTTCAATTGTTCATTCTTGAGACCATCCTCAAATATTTGCACTGCCAATTTTGAGTTTTCTTCTATCAAGAATTCTCTAACCACCGCGTCTGCTGTTATTTCACACGTAGCAGAGTTCAGCGTCCTCAGAGCATTCGAAACTCTATCTCCGTATTCCCGAACGGTTTCTCTGAAGTTTTGTTTCAGGGATATCAACTCATTGTGTGCCGTTGACCGAGATTGCTCCTCTTTATATTCTGATTCAAGTTTATCCTTTAAATCCTCCCATTTAGCAATTGTGCTATACCTAATTAGATCATAGGCAGGACCCTCTAGTCTATTTTTGACTAGCTCCAAAAATGTTTCATATATCTCCGGGTCTGCCCTTTTTATAGATCTAAATAAAACGTCTCCCCCGGAAATAAATTTATCTAAGTCGCAGGGTTTTCCGTCAAAGGTAGGGACGATTCTGAAAACATCAGAAATTCCGACAGAAAGAGCCATTTCAGGGGGGTTATGGTGTATTTGTAGAGAGTGGATTTGTTCTTCCCCCTGCCTAGCCGCCTGTCTCGTGTAATACGGACTCGTAATCTTGAAAACTCTGAAATCAATGTATGGCAAAATCACTTCTTAAAAATACGGTATATAAAAATGGCCTTTCTTTTAGTTATTCAATATATATGAAAAAGAAAGTTAATTTGGTCTCAAAGCTGTAGAGAAAGAAAATTCGGCGAAAAAGACAAAACGGAAATGTCGTCGAAATACTGGAAAGAGCATAATAAATAATAATTTCGAAATAATTTCTATCGGACAGAATTGTTAGAAAAAAGGAAAAGTTAAAAGTTCCAAGGTAAAAATATTCCTACGGAAAAATGAACAGAAAAATTGATATTTCGCTAACGATTCTTACTACTAATATATGTTGATTGATGTTTTGTTCTCCTTTTTTTTTTTTTTGTGTTGTCTTCTTGTTTTTTTTTTCTCTGCTGCCACTGAGGTTAATTTAGATTTCCTCTGGAACTCATCGGCAGACCTTCCTTCCCTCTTTAGGGTTTTATCTTGCACTAATCTTCCTCTGGGATCGATTCCTCCTTCGAGGATTAAGTCGTCCTTCGGGGATTGGTCGTCCTTCGAGAATTTAGTCGTCCTTCGAGGATTAAGTCGTCCTTCGGGGTTTGGTCTTCCTTTGAGGATTAAGTCGTCCTTCGGGGATTGGTCTTCCTTCGAGGATTAAGTCTTCCTTCGAGGATTGGTCTTCCTTCGAGGATAGAGTCGTCCTTCGGGGATTCCACCAGTCTTCGTGGATCGGTCTTCCTTCGAGGATAGAGTCGTCCTTCGGGGAGTCCACCAGGGTTCGTGGATCGGTCTTCCTTCGAGGATTGGTCTTCCTTCGAGGATAGAGTCGTCCTTCGGGGAGTCCACCAGTCTTCGTGGATCGGTCTTCCTTCGATGAGTGGTCTTCCTTCGAGGATTCCACTAGTCTTCGTGGATCCCACCGCTGCCACCAGTGTTACGGCTCCAACGCCGTGCTTCCTCTTTCGAGGGAAGAGCGTGGAGGTTATTATAATTTTTTATAATTAAGGGGTTATTAAATAATTAAACTTTTCTTTTCAAATAATTATTTGTTTTATTTATTTTTTATTGAACTCAGCTATCTCAAGCTGAGTTCTCTTCTTTCTAATTTTTTCATATAAATTTACTTGTTTATATAGAACATTTTGTTCTAACTGACTGTGGCGTATAAACTGAACAAAACAATCTAGAAGTCTCTGTGACTTAGAATTTTGAATAAACTTTGAACGAAAATCAAAGTGGCCATGTTTTGAAATGAAAAATGTGCTTGTTATGAAAAGGGGCATATTTATGAAATGGGCTGTAAGTGACTGGATATAGAATATAGTGTCTGTTTATTTATGAAATGTGCTGTAAGTGACTGGATATAGAATATTGTGTCTGTTTATTTATGAATTGTATTAACTGAGAATGTTAGATATGTGAGGATGTAGTTTTAAGGGTTGTGTTTGAAAGGACATGAGTTAGTGTTAAAGCGAATAAGGAGGGTAGTATTCTGGAATACAACACAATATGGGATAAGGAAGTCACTCCGGAAGAATGGAAAACCTGAATAGACGCCCCCATTTTCAAAAAGGCGACAGATCTGACTGCGAAAACTACAGAGGAATATCATTGCTACCAATTTTTTTTTTTATTATTTGCTGCCCTGTAGGAACCCGGAAGTTCATGACCTCGCCGACTCGGCTCCGCCATTGTTTCCTGTCCTGTGCTACCAACCGCATACAAAATAATAACAAATGTCATACTGGCGAGAATCACACCGTACGCAGAAGAAATACAGGGAGACTACCAATGCGGATTCCGTAGGAACCGGTCAACAAGCGACCAGATGTTGATAATAAGGCAACTGCTGGAAAAGAAATGGGAATACGGAGAAACGGTTCACCAACTGTTCGTTGACTTCAAAAAACTCACTCACAAGGCAAAGACTTTACCATATTGTAGTTGAGCTGGGAATCCCAAAAGAATATGCCGCCCTCCACAAATTTGCATGAACGAAAACAAAGGGCGAGTTACATAAGAAAACCACCTCTTAGAACAATTTGAAATCCGCGATCGACTAAAACCGTGGGATGACTTCTCACCACGTCTTTTTAGCCTTGCGCTCGAGTATGTCATCAGAAAGGTACAAAATGACAACATGACCAGATCATCCCTCAAGGGGGTCACACAAGTGCTCGCATATGCGGATGACAACGCCGTTTTGGGCGATAATCTAGAAACTGTAGATAAAAACAGTGAAATTATCATGCAAGCGGCAAAAGAGGTGGCCCTAGAAATAAATGAAGACAAAACAAAATACATGAGTATGGCCAGAGCAGGTGGAACTCAGCGAACACATATAAACGTCAGAGGCAAGATATTTGAAAAAGTTAAAGAATTTAAATATCTGGGAACAATACTGACGGCCAGTAACGAAATGTTGAAGGAAATTAACAAAAGACTACACTCCGGCAACGCTAGTTGGCATACCGCTCCCCGAATGACGATCGACCGGCGACATTTTTCGAACATCTCTCATATACCGTCGACTAGATACAGATCAACCACCCAGCTTCTGAAATTGTTGTACTTGGTGATTTTAATGTGCACAATTCCGGCTGGTTGTTACATTCTAACAGAACCGACGAGGCTGGGAGGCTGGCGGAGATGTTTGCTGTAAGCCACAACTTGGATCAACTCGTGGGGGAGCCAACGCGAGTGTCGGATGCCCGAGGTGATTATGCGAACACCCTGGATCTGTTTTTGACATCCGAACCAAGTATTTATACCGTAGAGATTTCTGTGCCACTGGGAAACTCAGATCACTGCTTGGTATCTGTCGCGCAAGCACTTGCATACCAAGCAAAAAACCGGCCTAGGCAGCTTCGCCATGTATGGAAGTATGAGGCCGCTAACTGGGACGATTTGCGAGATATCTTCGCATCCTTTCCATGGTCCGAGGTGTGCTTCGGAAACTCCGATGTTAACGCATGCGCGGAGTCGGTATCGGAGATTATTCATCTGGGGATGGAGATGTATATTCCACATTCCATCAAACGAAGTTCGTCTGATAAACCTTGGTTTGACAAAAAATGCGAGGAAATTACAGCGGCAAAAAATAGACCTTCTCAGAAATGGCGCTCCAATCCCACCGATGTTAACAGAACGAATTTTGTTAGAATCAGAAACGCGTGCAACCGGGCGATTGATACCGCGAAGAAGGCTCACAACGACACGGTGATCAATAAGCTCCTTCGGTGCCCAACTGGTTCGCGCTTCTTCTGGTCAATTGCAAAAGCTGTCAGCAGTAACATTGCATCCTCTTCTTTCCCTCCGTTGGTGACAGACAGCGGGACGTTAGTCACGAAGTCAAGGGATAAAGCTAATGTATTCGCAAATTTATTTTCGGCGAATTCAAACCTCGATTCTGGTTTTTTGGAGCCACCTGTGATCTCACCGGTACAGTCTTCCATGCGGGATGTGATATTTCGTCGCGCACTATTCAACGCATTCTACGTGAACTGGATTGTAGGAAGGCAACCGGTCGGGACGGAATACCAGCAATAGTCCTTAAGAACTGTGCTCCAGAACTATCGCCGGTTCTTTGCAGACTCTTCCGCGTATCTTATGTACGGAGGACCTTTCCTGTCTGCTGGAAAATCGCTCGAGTTCAGCCAATCCCAAAGACGGGAAAAAAGTGTCTCCCACAAAATTACCGTCCGATACCATTACTGTCTATTTTATCTAAGGTAATGGAAAAAGTCATCAATACAGCGTTGGTTAAGTATTTGGAGTGCAACGGACTCCTGAATGATCGTCAATACGGATTCCGTGGCAGGCGGTCCACAGGAGACCTTTTGACACTTATAACCGATATATGGACATCTGCGATTGAACGGCATTGTGAGTCAAGGGCGGTCGCATTGGATATTTCCAAGGCTTTTGACCGCGTCTGGCACGGGGCATTGCTGAGCAAACTTCGTTCATGTGGACTTTCCCAGCAGCTTTGCGACTGGACGAGGAGCTTCCTCGAGAATCGATCGATCCGGGTTGTTGTGGACGGCGAGTGTTCGGATCTGTATCCTGTTAATTCGGGGGTCCCCCAAGGTTCTATTTTGGCTCCAACCTTGTTCTTGCTTCACATAAATGATTTGTTGGAGACAACGGATAACAAAGTGTTCAGTTTTGCGGATAATAGTACGCTTGTTTCCTCCTTTTCGAGTGATCGACCGATAGATGCATCAATGCCACACCGGCTGAGATGTAGACAGATTGACTCTCTGAATCGGGATCTGGATAAAGTCCTGCAGTGGGGATAGGCCAATCTTGTCGACTTCAATGCAACATTCACAAAGAAAACCGGATCATCGGTTCCACAGCTGATGATGAATGGCCGGGCCCTCAAGGCTGGCGAAAGTTTGAAATTGCTCGGCGTCACGGTCTGTGGGAATGTATTGTGGGGGTGGTAGGGTAGGCGCCGGCACGGACGCGGTTTCACTGCGCCCCCAACACGTCACTGCGTAAGTTAAACCGACAACGTTCACCAACGGGAAAGGGAGAGAAGATATAAAATGCGCTGGCTTGTTGATGTTTTCCTTCTTTATTTCGTCTTCAGCAAGCACCTGAACAATCACATGGGTTACCCATTAACAATGTTAACTCTTTACACGCATATTCATGCACCCATGTACAACTGTCCTAGATACATCCAACTACGACTATCCGGAATACTGATTGTGTGAAGTTCTTACACTGTAAATTATATACATATAGTTAATAATATAATCCTTTACACGCGTGTCCCTTGTACACATATATAAACGTCCTACATACATCCGATAACTAACCAAAATATTGTTTGTGTGGTATTTGCGCAATGCAATAACTATCTGAACATTAGGTGGCCGAAATGCACGTCACGTACCGACAACGGACTACTGAAATACACCACGTCAGCGCCGACTGGGTGGACCGGATGGAAATATTCGAAACTGTGGCGATCGGATGTCGACTCCGTGTGTGCCCCGGGTGGCGGTTGAAGCTCGAATCACTGGCGGGCGATAAGAGAAGGATGCGCACTTGATGGCGGTTGGACAGCGACTGACTATGGAATTGAAAATCCATTGCGTTGTGGTAGTGGCATCGTAAACTCATTGTCACTTCCTAAGAATCTAGTGGAAGAGTTGCTATGCCTATGCATATGAGTTTAGTTCCAGCGAGTCCTTGCCGTATAAGATAAGTTGGATTCGTTGGTTGTGTATACCAGGAAATTGAAATTGCTTGGGTGCAAGAAGGGGTATCGTTTAGATAGAAATGTTAACCGAGATAATTTCGGGGGAAATGTGCGCGGTTTGGTATACTTGCTAATGTTCCGTTGAGGATTTGAATATACGCTTTGTTAAGGCATATGAACTTCGGAGAAATGTGTGCGGCTTGGTATACTTGCTAATGTTCCGTTGAGGATTTGAATATACGCTTTGTTAAGGCATATGAACTTCGGAGAAATGTGTGCGGCTTGGTATACTTGCTAATGTTCCGTTGAGGATTTGAATATACGCTTTGTTAAGGCATATGAACTTCGGAGAAATGTGTGCGGCTTGGTATACTTGCTAATGTTCCGTTGAGGATTTGAATATACGCTTTGTTAAGGCATATGAACTTCGGAGAAATGTGTGCGGCTTGGTATACTTGCTAATGTTCCGTTGAGGATTTGAATATACGCTTTGTTAAGGCATATGAACTTCGGAGAAATGTGTGCGGCTTGGTATACTTGCTAATGTTCCGTTGAGGATTTGAATATACGCTTTGTTAAGGCATATGAACTTCGGAGAAATGTGTGCGGCTTGGTATACTTGCTAATGTTCCGTTGAGGATTTGAATATACGCTTTGTTAAGGCATATGAACTTCGGAGAAATGTGTGCGGCTCGGTATACTTGCTAATGTTCCGCTGAGGATTTGAATATACGCTTTGTTAAGGCATATGAACTTCGGAGAAATGTGTGCGGCTTGGTATACTTGCTAATGTTCCGTTGAGGATTTGAATATACGCTTTGTTAAGGCATATGAACTTCGGAGAAATGTGTGCGGCTCGGTATACTTGCTAATGTTCCGTTGAGGATTTGAATATACGCTTTGTTAAGGCATATGAACTTCGGAGAAATGTGTGCGGCTTGGTATACTTGCTAATGTTCCGTTGAGGAATTGAATATACGCTTTGTTAAAGCATATGAACTTCGGAGAAATGTGTGCGGCTTGGTATACTTGCTAATGTTCCGTTGAGGATTTGAATATACGCTTTGTTAAGGCATATGAACTTCGGAGAAATGTGTGCGGCTTGGTATACTTGCTAATGTTCCGTTGAGGATTTGAATATACGCTTTGTTAAGGCATATGAACTTCGGAGAAATGTGTGCGGCTTGGTATACTTGCTAATGTTCCGTTGAGGATTTGAATATACGCTTTGTTAAGGCATATGAACTTCGGAGAAATGTGTGCGGCTCGGTATACTTGCTAATGTTCCGTTGAGGATTTGAATATACGCTTTGTTAAGGCATATGAACTTCGGAGAAATGTGTGCGGCTTGGTATACTTGCTAATGTTCCGTTGAGGATTTGAATATACGCTTTGTTAAGGCATATGAACTTCGGAGAAATGTGTGCGGCTTGGTATACTTGCTAATGTTCCGTTGAGGATTTGAATATACGCTTTGTTAAAGCATATGAACTTCGGAGAAATGTGTGCGGCTCGGTATACTTGCTAATGTTCCGTTGAGGATTTGAATATACGCTTTGTTAAGGCATATGAACTTCGGAGAAATGTGTGCGGCTTGGTATACTTGCTAATGTTCCGTTGAGGATTTGATTTTTGCATGTTTGCAGGATAGGGTTGTGGGTTGGTTCTCCGTGTGATGTAGAGAACCCCCACAGTATCATGGCATAAACACGTGTCGAACATCGCTAGGTCAGCCTCAGGAAAACTGAGTTATCTTTTTAGAGCCAAGAAATATTTTACTCCGGCCCAGCTTCTTCTCCTATATAAATCCCAAATTACACCCGCGCTCGAATATTGCTCTCATGTTTGGAGCTCGGCTCCTAGACATACCCTCGACTTACTTGCGAGCACATCGAAGGCGCGTAGCCGACCTCTGTCTGTTTTACAGATATTATCACGGGTGCTGTTCTTCGGAGATTCTTGGTATTGTTCCACGCAATTCGGTCTATATGCGCTCCACAAGACAATCCGACGGATCGCACCCGTTTGTGGTTCATCTCCCGACGGCGCGAACATCCCTACATCAGAACTCGTTCCGTTACAGAGCGGGGAAGCTGTGGAACTCCCTTCCCACGGGAGTGTTCCCGGAGCGTTACAACCTGCAACAGTTCAAAAGGAACTGCAACAGTTATTTGATGGCATCTCGGGGCGCCCACTCGGCGCTATAGGTTCGCCTCTCCCGAGAAAAGTCTAATAAAAAAAAAAAAAATAAAAAAATTGCTGAAATCCAAACTGCTATCACGTAACATAAAGCTCCGTGTCTATAGGACCGTAATCATGCCGATTGTTCTATACGGATGCGAAACTTAGGCTCCCACAAAACGGGAAGAAAACAAATTTGGCGTATTCGAAAATAAAGTTCTAAGGGATATCTTTGGCGGCAAATACGACGAGGAGGCAGGACAATAGAGGAAACTCCACATTCACGAACTGGAAGAGCTATACCGCAAACCTACAGTAGTGAGAGTAATCAAGTCGCGAAGATTAAGATGTAGCGCGAATGGGCAACGATAGGACCGTGCATAGAATTCTTGACGGTAAACCAACGGGAAAGAGAGCGACAGGACGACCGCGGCAGAAATGGGAGGACAATGTTAGGTTGGACCTCGAGGAGATCGGATCGGATGGTCGAACGTGGAAGGAGAGGGCACAGGACAGAGAACGATGGCGGAGTCGAGTCGGTGAGGTCATGAACTTTCGTGTTCCTACAGGCCAATCAATAGAATAGATAAAATTACACTTAAGACTAAAAACCGAGTCAGTGAGGTCATGAATAGTAGTACTAATAGTAAGACTATAAAAATATTATGGCCAATATAAACATAAACATTAAGATGTGCTATAATCAATTACTTGCACCGTCGAGGTGTTTTCATTTGTAAAATGTTTTACCGAAAAGCTCTCATCGCATTATGAATTCCGTATAGCAAACGCATGTGTATTCCCAAGTTAATTAACCTATAAGTAAGCTCTCTAATTAATCTGTGCAGCAGGCCTTCTTAAAATACACCAGGTGGAAACCATCACACACCCTTTTACCTGTGTACCGTTGAATGACTAAACCGATGGCTGTCATAATAATATGAAATAGAATTGTTATATATAGAAATCCAGTGACACGTTTACGAGCACTACAAGATTATGTCATCAGAGAATTTCTATTATACAACTTATTCTAGACTCATAAGAGAATAGCTAAGAATTAATTTCTATGTCTTAATGCGTTTAAAGGGACATATTTCAAATTCAAATTGTCTAGTCGAGCAGTTTAGCTGAAAACCATTTCTCAAAAATGTTGGAGGGGAAGCTACTCTAAAGTGGAACATTTGTCAATTTAGAATGAAAAATCTTCATATGTCCCACACCTTATCCCTAGGCGTATTGATAAATTGCCGCTTCGCCTCTGCGATGGCTTCAAATCAAATCGGATCGCTTATATAGATACATCAGTACGTGGTGCTCTGATCACCCGACACCCGTCAAAGGTTGGCACGTCAACCCATATTTTAAAAAAACTCTCACCTATGTTTCAATATTTACTTAAATTGTTGTGCCTCAAAGACCTCATCTTCCGCCCGTCTAGATATCGAATACCATCGATTCATTTTGAGCATTGTAATGTTTCAATCGAATACCTGGATCTGAGGATGAGAAAAAGTTTTCAATTCGATTGTGCAATGGTCGTCTCCTTTACAGATGGATCAATAAATTTTAATTAATCTTCTGTTCTATGAATTATAAAATAACATATTACTATAAACACGAAGGCAGCACGCGTCAATCAGAATAACACGACGAAAACATGTTTTAACGTTTTTTATTGACCATTAAGTCAAAACTGGGAGCCGCATTTTGAGGAATGGTGTCAAAAATTCTTGCCCAAGATTTTTATATTTTGGTTTTGTTGCTGGGGAAATAAAAAATAAAATGCATAAAACGTGGGAGAATAGAAATGCCATAGGCTTCTGTTGATGTAATAGACTTTAGGTGTTGATTTGCGTGTGACCGTGTGACAATAGAACTAATTAGATGCCACATTCCACAGGTGGAATTCGGGGGATTAGCGAAGTCATTGGAGAAGTTCTAGCGACAGGAAGTCGGCGTTTCATGGGAAGTTTTCCGTTTGATAACACAATGACTCTCATTAGCGCTCCAGTTTCTGCCTCCATATATATATATATATAAATATATATATCTATCTATATATATATATATATATATATATATATATATATATATATATATATATATATATATGTATATATATATATATATGCATACTTTAAAATCAGCCTCCACATCCACTTTTTTTTCCAATAAAACATTTTTTACGGAGAAAATCCATCATAAGAAAAGTTTAAAATTGTATGAGGTATACGAGGGTTGCCTCTTATGTTTCGGGATTTGGCAACCCTAGTGTTGCAATCCGGCAATTGACAGGTCTGTCGTAAAGTTGGACATTTTTGAGGTTATACGCACTCAGAACGTTTTGACATACGAGCGCTATTTGTGTTGTTTACAGTAACTTAAAAGATTCATCTCGGCCCAAAAATGGAATTAAATCGTCAACATTTTCGTGCGATTATTTTTTACAACTTTCGGCGTGGATTAACTCAGCAACAGTGCATGGATGACCTTAATTCAATTTTTGGCGATGAAGCTCCATCAAGGACCAGTGTTTATCGATGGTATGGTGAATTCAATCGTGGTCGTAGTTCACTCCAAGATGAATTTCGTGAAGGTCGTCCAAAATCAGTTGTTGTTCCGAAAACCATTGATGCTGTGCGCGAACTGATATTGGAAGATCGTCATGTGACCTATCGTGAGATTGAGACAACCTTAGGCGTTAGTGGGACCAGCATACATTCAATATTGCATAAACATTTGACTGTCAAAAAAATTTGTTCGCGTTGGATCCCACACAATTTGTCAATCGCCCAAAAAAAGGCTCGTGTCAATTGGTCGAAAGAAATGCTCAAAAAATACGGTCGCGGTGCTTCGAAACATGTCTATGACAACGTGACAGGTGATGAATCGTGGATTTACGCGTATGCGCCCGAAAGTAAACAGCAGTCGACTGTCTGGGTGTTTCAAGATGAGCCAAATCCAACAAAAGTTGTTCGCGCACGAAGCACTTCCAAGCAAATGGTCGCCTGTTTTTTCGGAAAAACTGGACATGTCGCAACCGTACCACTAGAACAACGCAGAACAGTCAATTCTGAGTGGTACACAACTATTTATTTGCCAGTTGTCTTCCAAGAAATCAGGAAAACCAACCGCCGAAGACGGATCACTCTTCACCACGACAATGCGAGCTCTCACACATCGGCTGCGACAACTGCATTTTTGAGCACCCAAAACATCGATTTGATGGGTCATCCGCCGTATAGTCCTGACTTGGCACCGAATGACTTCTTTTTATTCCCGTACGTAAAAAACAAACTGAGAGGTCAACGTTTTTCAGAATGCATGTGCTGGAGATACCTCAATCAGAGTGGCAAAAGTGCTTCGACAACTGGTTCAAACGCATGCAAAAGTGTATAGATCTTCATGGGGAATATTTTGAAAAACAATAAAGTGATTTTCGATGATCGATATTTGTTTTTGTTCTCTAATCCCGAAATATAAAAGGCAAACCTCGTATTGCATAAGTGCCTACCGAATTTGGTTGTAGTCGTAAGAGCATGAGTGATACCGATCGAAAATAAAGTACAGAAAAAATGGAAAATTCATGATCTGTTGGTAAACGCCCAAGTATCATAGGTACGCAGGGTATCCAAAGTAATAAACTTTACAACTCAAAGTATTTTTAATATTTTCCGCAATCATTTGAATATAAGAAAGCTGTGCATGAGGTAAGTGCCGTCAAAAAGGCAAAGCGTAAACATATTGTAGCGAGCTTAGGGTTCGCTGGATTAATTATTTTAAAATAAATAAGAGCCGTTAAATCGATTCTGAATTAATGTGACATTTTATTAGTCCGTAATAACAATCATTACTTTTTACCGTACACTTAACGTTTGCTTTATTATCGCTTCCGTACTTATCGCGTCTTTTACTGCTTACTCCTCGCTCGAAACTTATCGCTTGTTTCACGTTCTACTTCTTACTCATCACTATGCTCTGTGTGCGGCGTATTTATACTGTTTCAGCGTTTCGTTTCCGTCCGTTCCATTGCCTTGAATGTTCTACTGTTCCTAGTCTCCAGTTTTCCATTACTTTATAGAATATTCTAGTACTCTGTTTCGGACTCTCTAGAATATTCTAGTACTGATTGTCATATGCGTCACACTACCCTCCGCCTAGATTAGTTCGTCCCGAACTAAGTTCACTGTTCTCCCGGGCCAACAAAAGCCGCCAGTCGGTCGCGATGCACCACTTTCATCTTGGCGTTCGGCGGCGGAAGTTCTTGACCTTCATCCAATTTTTCTACTGCTATCCTTTTCGCGTAAGCTCTAGCCTGCCGCCATTCTTTCTTTTCCTGACAACGGAATTCCTCTTGCATTTTAGGGATCTCATGCGAACAGTATAAGAGAAAATGCATGTGCACACCCTTAAGCTCTTCTGGAGTTTGCGCATCACGTAAGCGATCTAGATCTTCATCTTTAATTACACGCATATCATCTGGTATTGGAGCATCTGTCGATTTCATAACCGTATCCAACTGGTAGTTCCGCATCTTTTCAAATAACTGAAGCAGTTTGTTCTTTGGAGCTGACAGTAAATACCATCGTGCGTCGTAGTAATAGCCTTTCCATAGATCGTCGCACGTTAATTCTGGTTTCACGTGTTCTTTTCTATAGAACGCAATGAACGGTACCTCTAGCTGTTGATTACGCCTACAATCTAGGGCTTGCTTGATCTTTCCCCCCGTATGTGGTGGCTTACAATAGCGGTCTCGACCTCCACCATCCGTTGATCTCTCTTGTTCGGAAACAGTTGATTTACAAAACGCCTGTTTGTAAATCCATTCAGCTTCATCTTGTAGCTCGTTGGGTCCCTCTGGAACAGGCGTAACCGGCAATTCGCTCAGGAATATCTTTTTTACGGATTTCATTGTCCAAATCAGTAAAGTGACCCCTTTCCAATTCATCATTGAAATGTTTTGCCGCCTCAGTTTCCCTGTGACTACGTTCAGAGCGGCGTTCAACATCGTCTTCGTCGTCGAATAGCTGTTCGTCTATAGCCTCACGTGCTGAACCTTCATCGACGTACTGTTCCTCTCCATCACTTTCTTCATCCTGTGTACGACGCAGACGCTTGGGACGCCTTGTGCCTTCGACTTTCAAACCAAGATTCTCTTCAATAAGGTCACAGTCGTCGTCTTCCAGTCGGTCGTCCAACTCGTCATCATCATTGTAAATCCGTTTCAGGGAACGGCCTGAAGCATGTTCCTGAATGTTCTACTGTTCCTAGTCTCCAGTTTTCCATTACTTTATAGAATATTCTAGTGCTCTGTTTCGGACTCTCTAGAATATTCTAGTACTGATTGTCATATGCGTCACAATATCAAAACAATATCTAGACGTATTTAAGCGCCGTCGTTGTGAACACCCTTGAAGGTATGTGACAGTGAATATGTCGCTCTGAATTAGGTCGCTTTTAAATTTCAAACGTCAAAAAATAATTTTACGACACCGTAAAATTTCGAAGTTCTCTTTCTGAGCCGAACCCCTTGTTACGTACCAAGACAACCCTCCCAAACAATCATACCGGGTCAAGCTCTTTTAATTTCGGATCACGTAATGTGAAACCCCTTCGGATTGATTAATGTTAAATTCATCAATGCACTAAGAAAAATTCGTCAGCGTCATCGCCAAAAAATAAAAGGATAGAGTCCAGACATACGTCTGAGAACAAAACTATGTGGCGAGACCGTTTCCTTTATCCTAGTTAACGAAACATCTCCTAAACGGAACAAAGGATGGCGGTTATGAATAAATTCGCTGGACAACAATACCATTCGGATATACTAAAATATCTTTGGTGCCGTTGTCCATTAAAATGTAATACCTCAAGAGACCCATGGTAATTAGAAAGTGTAAACATTACTGGAAAACCCAACAAATGTTTAAGGGTTACAGGACAAGTCTGTCTAAGCAGAAAGGTTTGAGTTGTGCGTCTTGACCAAGACGGTCATGTGGCGGATTTTGCGAACGCCACTACTCACCTGTCAATATACACCAGGTAACACCCTTTGCATGAGCAACCTGTTTTCAATAGAGCAGGTACTTACCTGCATTGGTATACCAATAACCACCTAAATCTGTGGAGCACAATGTCTGCTGATACGAAACCGTACATCAGCAACAGCAGACATTCCCTACATGGGCATATTTAAACCTGAAAAGTATGACTTACCTGCCCTTACGACTAACCAGTTGCAATGCTTAACTGCGCTGATTATGTAAACTCCATCAGCAACACAAGCATGTCCATAGGAAGGGCAAATTGGTCGCACATCTAGCAACCAACATTGCATTAGTCCCTACCAACGAAATGTCTCCTAAGAGGTCGGCTACAATGCCACTAGAGATATTTCGTCCTTTTGGTTCTTTTATGCAATGCCCACATCGGTCGCTAAATCAAGCCACACGAAATGGAAAGTCACACCTGGCAGCAAAAAAGCATAGAGAACTCGCCAGTGTAAATACTCACACGACGGTTCGACCTCTGTTTATGCCAACAACGACATGCGTACGATCAGCAATCATGCTACACGTAGTCGCTGATCATGCAAACAAATAACCCTTTTCAGAACATCTCGCCCCAGATGCGAATGTGTTTGTTTTTATTTTGATTCATAGCCTATGGTTCGCATGCTGGGCGACACAGGCAATGAGCACCAAAGGGGATCATGTGTGTGTATTTCATCCTTTTTCGTGTGCTTAACACAACTAAATCGCACCATATATGGCCATCGAAGCGATGGATGGAATTTTTGGTGTTCTGTCGTTTCGATGGCCGAGGTTAATCTCGGTTCGGATTCCGTGAGGGCAGGTCGCACCCTCACGTTAATTTACATCCCTCTTGGGCCGTCCCAAGTGCTAAGTAACATAGTGAGGAAATGGTGGTGGATCCTATTAGACGGGCAGCGCTTAGCGGTACAGTAAAATAATATTAATATAACTTCAACTAAGGACTACTAGTGTTTGTAAAATAATATTAATATACCTCAACTAAGGACTACTAGTGTCACCAAAATAATATTAAAATAACTTCAACTAGGGACTCGTGTTTGTAAAATAATATTAATATAACTTCAACTAAGGACTAGTGTTTGTAAAATATTACTATTCTAACTACAAATTAAGAAGTAATGTTTATGATAAAATTGAATTAAGCTAATGGAGTCGGATTAGCAAATATTGTTTCGTCATAATATTTTGCGTTACCAGAGTAACCAAGTGTTTTCCTACAACGGCGAAAATTTACTGACTGTGGCCGGACTGGGTTGGCGTTCCGCTACGACCACTAAAAACATTAACCCGCCCCCACTAACCAATCATAAACCCCACAGTCATCTTTGAAAGAAGTCTTAATCTTAAAATTAAAATGCCGATCGTGCGTGTTTGTGATGGTGTGTGTAAAGCTGCGGTGATTTTTATTTAAGACTAAATTTGATTGTAAATAATAAAGTGTGCTTTATTTTAAATGTGTGTTAAGCGTGTGGTGTTGTGTAGCACCCTCTTCTAAAAAA
Source organism: Microdon myrmicae (assembly GCA_963931805.1). NCBI lineage: Eukaryota > Metazoa > Arthropoda > Insecta > Diptera > Syrphidae > Microdon > Microdon myrmicae. The sequence goes on from OZ007496.1 coordinate 122,731,387, forward strand.
ATACCATGACAGTTTGACAATTTCATCTGTTTTAAAATCCCTACTGTAAAAAGGACTTCCAAACGAATCCCCAGCACACCCATATACAAGTTGATGGTGTTAATTATTGTGTTAATAACTGTTGAAGGGATCAAAATAGATACTCACAGTTGGGTCAAATTGTTGTAAAAGGCGGATAAAGCCGAATATTAAACAATGGGCCTTTCGATCAATTATCCCAGTAGATGATACTAAGGAATTTTGTTTTGAGCAAACGAGTCGCTGAGTTGAATTCTGTACCCATCCAGCCGAAGGATACAGCCGTCTACCATGCTGCACAAAGACAAAGACATGAGTCCTCGGATGACTCAAATGGCATTGGTGTCTGCAGCGTGTGTTAGTTATTGATGAGGATAACGGCAAGAATCCTTTATTGATTTATTCACACTCATAAGAAATAACCCCCCCCCCCCCCCCCCACACCTTCCTCTGCGTTGAACTAGTTAAGTTCTTTCCAAATAAAATTGGATTCATTCGTTTTTGACGTTTAATATCCTTTGGATTCGCTGTGTGTGCGTTTCAGATGTCTGTCATTCTCTATCGTATCCGCGCTTCGAGGGTGTAGTGTTTATGCTTAGGCTTGGAGCCATCGGCCAACGGTAGTAGTCATGGTGATAGTCTGTAGATAGGTCGCCATTGACCATTGGCATCTGTACTTTGGACACTCTTGCGAGGTTGTTTTCTCCAATTATGAAGTCCTTTATCCGTCCTAAAATCCGTTTCTGGCATGATCTTCAGTATTTGTCACTTTGTATCGTCCTGTGTTAGGCTTGTGAGGATGCCTTTGATGCATCCAGTGTGCACTGTGTTTCATTCTTGCCGATTGAATGAATTCTTGTGCCTAATGCCGTGCCGTAAGTTCGGTGTTACTGTCTTCATATTTCGGGTGGTGGACAGTTCTGTATTTCACTACTGGGCGTCTTGAACTCCTGTGTAAATTTCTGGAATTGTATTCTGAAGTCCTTCGTCTTGGTGGGCCTTCGCTCGAGAGTAGATAATTCTAGGTCTTCGACATTCTAAAACTTTCCCAACCTGGTAGCGTTTTCTTTTTGTGAGGAAGACTCTCTACCATCCTGATTCCATACGGTTGTTTGGTGAAAATGCGATTCACATTTCCGTTTTGTCGCCATCATTCATCTTCTTTCTTCTTCTTCTTTACATCTTCTTTCATTCTTCTTCTTTACATCTTCTTTTTGCTTGATGGTTGTCCAGTCCTCCAGAATCTCTTCTTCTGCTGTTCGTTGATATTGTGGGAAATTAATATGCTACAAATCGGAATTTCCCTTGAAATCTTCGGTGTTCGGTCTGCGACTGTTCATACAAAGACTCTGTTCTGCAGCACGAGTATCTGGGGTCCCAATCGAATTTGAGCGATCGATAAGAGCTTGAAGTCTAACTGTTCGCCAATCAACATGTGAATGGCACCAGGTCTTTTGAATGTCAGGTCTGCTAACTGGATCTTGTTGGTGACTGTCCAAATGGACATGTTTATTGGGTTCACTGGTTAGTCCGACACAATATTGAATAGAATACAAGCCAGTATTCTTGTTGTACAAGAATTCATCGGCTATTTGGCGATCTCACCTCCACGTTTACTGTTCGTCTGGATCATTACTGCTTCGACTAATATCCCGAATACCGGTGTTTTTCGGGAACTTCCTCAAATCCAATCGTTTTCTCATCCGTTCAGTGACGAAGTTCAGTTGCAACCCGGAATCCAGTATGGCTCGTCATTCTACAGTTTTGGACGTCGATTAGGTGGATTCTTGCACTTCCGAGTAATATGTTAGCTTGTCTTGGGCCGGGTTGGTGACTGCTCGGGGCTGCCCCCTCGTCGGTTGTCGCTGATTTATTGGGAGTCGACTTCGATTGATGGGTTTCTTCTGTTGCATTTGAGCATTTCCTTCAGATATTTCCGGCGCGTAGGGAACTAATTGGGATGAATTCGGGACAACTTAGTAATACGTGGCCCGCTTGCATATTGGACAGACATGGGATCGTTCCAAAACTGCGACGAATACTACGTGAAGTTGGCTCTCTTTTGGCATAACTGAGAATGCCTTGTCCCTTCCCATAAATAACGGCAAGACATTGCACCTGAACTCGAGGAAGTTCATCAGGTCTGTCAAAGACGACAGAGACCTGGCGTGTTTTGCAAATTGCCCCAGTGGCGTGTTTATGGGCATGTCTAGATTCGTCCTCAGTAAGTGTGTGGGGGTTCTCTATACTACATGGAGAACCAACCCACAATTTCAACCTAATTTCGACCACCCACAGCGCGTCACTTTATCCCCTATCCCACCGTCCAGCTACTCCACCTGCAAAACATGTTTTCTAAAAGGACGCATAGCTAAACTCATTATTCTATGCAGCTAATGCATAATTGAGTTTAGTTACCTTTTCGCCATACGGCAACTCCATTTAGCTAACCCATGAGATTTCCACCGGAAATCGCATTATGTCGGTTAGAAACGGCATAATCTGTCCAACCGACGCGGTTGCATGATCATGCAATTGTTGGGGAAATTATCAAAATATTTAATTTAGTTCTCACGGTCAGAATTCCCTAGCCGATTCGGCGTCCTATTCACTTTCCCCAGACACTCTATTCGCTGGGGACCAATGATCTCTTTTTACAGATGAATAGCGCAAAGTACATTTTCCCCTCCTTCACAATTTTATCTTTCCATAGTTCAATGCACTCTGAAATCAGCACAGTCGCCGCACTAGGTCAGTGGATCATCCTCAGGGGCTGCATTGATACACGCACACCAAAAACAGATCAACCCTGGGTTATTGTGCTTTCCTTTTGATTTCTTCATCCTTTCTATGACCATCGACGTCGAACGAATACGCAAGTATTTATTCACCTCGATGAGCGTAGAGAATTGAGAGAGGCACAGGAGAGCGCGATTACCATTAGCTGATCGTTGTGCAAAATCCAGAAATACCCAATCATCCCATATTCCAATCAGCCGTTACACATTCATCATCGCGGTCGGTCAGGCCGCCGTTAGTCAGTCGATATAGTCACCTACACGGAGTACGCGTCTCCTGATTCGCCACCAATCTACGGCCAGATAATAAGTCAAGTCAAATGTTTTTTTCTTTTAATGACTGCAGTCACAGTTTCGCGAAAACATTAATGATAAATTTTAAGCGAAGAAAAGGAAAAACAAAACAATCTTTGTTTCATCTAGTATATAGTTTGTGAAAATCAATTTAATAACATTCATAATAAGTTCTAAGTGAAGAAAAGAAAAACAAATTATAAACTACCCCCTCCCAGGATAATGTAAATAAATAATAAAGGACATCATATCAACAAATAAAAGAACACTAAGACAACAAAACCACCACAGTGAATTTTTATTTTCTCCTGGATTTTCTTCTGCTTTCGTAGTGACTACGTTGGGGAAGAAAGTGAAATTAGTGTCGTACGTCGGCACGAGAACTTGAACCCCCACAAGTGTATGACGATTGGATCTCAATAGCTTGTCGATGCCATTTAATGCGTGGAGGCATTCTTGAGTGACATCATGAAGCGCTTTGATTGAACTAGCACCATCGCTAGACGTAGTTGGTTGTGAAAACAACGCGCATATTTGCTCGTCAATATGTTCCAGACTGAATCGCAGTTGGCATTCCTCTAGTTTCTTGGACAGGTCTTGATATCATCTCCTGTATTATGTGCCTCTTTCTATAGGTCGTATTAATCTACGATGCCGTAACCATCACGACCGGGATTAGGAGATTCTTCGTATATTTTGCAATACATAGCTTAGATGCCCTTTCCGTAGTGCTCAATGCACCTCTCTTTGACCTTTTGGTTAATTAATATCTGTACACAGATCTTCCTCAACCCTACCACGACAGTTCTTTGTGTCCTTATCAATTTAGCAGTTCCCTCTGGATGTTTTGATCTCTCGTCTTCATCCATGGATGAGGCTTTCTTTTGCCCCTTCCAGCACCATCGATTCCATCTCATTAGGTTTTATGGTAATGTATGGTAGTACCAGTTATCATCGAACCCTATCCAAAGCCGTTCAAGAATTTGTAGGCCTTTAGTGAGATTTCTTTGGTTCTTCTGTAGGGTACGAGTTGATGTGCCGAACACGGGCACGCGGTTCACTCCGATCCCCATCATATTTTACCGCTGGATAACGTTCACGAGAGTAAAAACGAAGCACTGGTTTTTGGTTTTATTCCGTTTAGGTTTATGTTATTTTTTATTTGTTGGTTTTCTTTTTGTTCAATGGAGATGATGTTCAATTCAGTGAACAATAGAAAAATACAATTATTTACAGCACAAAAACAAAAAGGGAATTAATAATAAATTCATAAAACAAGGATATCAACACATGTTTTTTTTCTGCCCATTAACTTTATGACTAAACATCTAAGATCACTTTTAGAGATTTGATCAACTTATTTTTGGATGCACTATTTAAGACATAACTGCAGCAATCACTGAATTACTTTAAGGGGTAAATATCCAACACAACTAATCCTTGGCAGCAAGACAACTCGGAGTACGTATACGCACCCGCGTGCGGACACGGCGGTGGTGGAAAGACGACTCGTTAAGCGGTGTGACCATCCGCGATGATACTTGAGTAAAGACTAAGCCCAATTAGGGATGAAGATGGGTAATTTTGCAATACGCACGGCTATTAGCCAGTTATCATTGCGCTCTTCTCATGAATCTTCCCATTTGCATGTCTCAGTGAGGTGAATATCGTTCGACAGTCACTGGGCATGCGGAGGATGAAAAGAACAAAAGAGAGAGCGCAATAACTTCGGCTGGCTTAGCTTGTGTGTTTGTATCAAATGCAGGCTCTGTGGATGACCTATTGCCCTAGTGCGGTGGCTGTGGTGATCTCAGAGCGCATTGAACTGTTGGGTGACAGAATTGTGGAGGAGAGGAAAATGTAGTTGGTGCTATTCACCTACGAAAAGATATCATTGATCCCCAGCGAATGGAGTGTCTGGAGAAAGTGAATAGGACGCCGACATGGCTAGGGAAATCTGATCATGGAAACTAAATTAAATACTTTGATAATTTCCCCAGCGGTTATCTCCCAAAAACACATCAGTACCACAATTGACAAAAAAACAAAGTTGTATCTCTATCCATTAGTGTATAGAAAGTCAAAGCTTAGCCTCGAAAATAAAATTATAACTTTTAAAACCATTTTTCAAGCTAGACTCTTGTACGGCGCCCCTGTATGGTGTAATTGTGCTCGCAGACACAAAATACAATTGCAAACAGTCACCCGCGAACTCTCTTACAGAGAACACCATTTTAACATGCCATAGTTAAAAAGTGAAGTGAAATATTATAGCTGTTTAAAAATAAAAGTATTTAAAAGTGATTATCGACAACAGATAAAATTACCCCGAACTCACAAACAAAACACAACAAGGATACACCAGGTAAGAAATAAAAAGAAAACATGGCCCTAGGGCTAAACCATCATTCCGGCAATAGGTTCGTAGAACTGGGAGAATGCTCACTCTCAGGCTCTACAACCAACGTGCCAACAAAAAAGAAAAGACAATCCCGCAGCCTATTGTTTTTCAATTTGCCTGCTCTCCCGAACAAAACCGCAATAAAAAACCCATGGTTCGTTCAAATTTACCCAACCGAAACATCAATGCCACTTGCATCCGTCAACGTCTTTGTACTAAAAAGAATCAGTGATTCTATTAGTACACAGTACGAAAAAATCACACTCCTTAGGGATGGATCTATCCTAATTCTAGCTAAAGACCAAGAAATCACTGATAGATTCATCCAGTCTAAGCGTTCTGACACAATCTGTCCGGTCAATATTAGACTGCACCCCAAACTATATACTTCCAAAGGGGTGTGGTAAATGTCTTCAGATTCACAAAAATTAACAACGAAGAACGATTACCCACAGGATTGATGCCATTTTCTTTTGATCGGCTACAACCACCAACAACAATAGAAATCGGCTGGTACAACGCCAAGGACAAGGAATACATTCCAAGGCCAATTCGGTGCCGACAATGCCAATTACACGGGCATACGGGAAAATGGTGTAAACGCACAACAGCATGTAATACATGTAATCTGCCACCACATCCCGAAACAGAATGCACGAGAACCATGTGTGCTAACTGTCAGGGTCCGCACCCGGCCTCGTCTTCTACCTGCCCTAAATATATTGAGCATCAAAAAGTATTAGAATTTCAAACAAAAAACAAAACAACCCTAGCTGACCCTAAACGCATATATAGGAAAGAGAACACAATACAAACAACAAATTGTACCGGACTCTTGCGTTCTTGACCTTCTCTCTCTCGATCTCTTCGGATCAAAACCCCACAATTTCTTCTTCAGTACAAAACTGAAGGAAGCACCCTTCCCAACAACATTCCCCTCTATAATAGAGGATTCCTGGATCCATCCCATAGGGTCTACTATTAACAAATCACACACGAACGCACAGTATAAGACGGCACAAACACAAACATACACACCGACCAAAGCTCAGATTATCAGACGCCAAAGACGTGATCTGCGTTTACTACCGCACCCAAGACCTACCGGTCTTGTATGATTTCTTTCCCACCATCCCTCTATACAAGTAGTTAGAGAACACCTGGACTAACACTGTCCACACTATCCTTGGATACCCCCCTTTTTTCTTTTCTTTTCAGATATCGCGAGACCGAGCCCAACATCCTCACGGATGTGGGTGATTCTGGTTATCGCAAGATGACCAGAAGTCAGAGACAAGATGAAGGACACATCTGTCGTTGTCTCGCTAAACTCGGCCCTCTCGCCACCCTTTTTTTTTTTTATACAAACAACAAATAACGATCTTTACTCCGATTAAACCAGAAAACACACGCCCGCGCCTATAACTTCAACCAGTTCCAATACACTTTTACCAAAAGAAGTGCAAAATCCAATTCCCGTCAACAAATCCGCCAACAAAGAAACAAATATATTTTCCTCCTCATCCTACTCAACTCTAAAAGAAATTGAAAAGAGAAAATATCCCATCACTCAACAAACAAATATAACCAAAACTAAAGATCAACCTTCCTCATCACTACAAACTCAAACACATGCAAAGCTAAACCTACCACCACACAAACACAAAAATCCCTTTTAGATCAAATCGGGAATATCCATCTACCTGAATATGGAAATATATAATTCTAACCTCTCTCAATAACCTATTGACTCCGCGGCACGGAGCTCTTCTCACTCAAATCAATTCGAGTGGATTGGAAAACTACGTGGGACGAGCTGTGTGGCGCGGAGTCAGGAAAAGAACCACCTGCTTCGAACTCTATAGCAACATCCAATTATAACCCCGAAGACCGCTTAATACTTCAATGGAACCTGAATGGGTTTCATAACAATTATCACGAGTTACAGCTTCTATATAAAAGAACTCAAACCGTCCATCGTAGCACTGCAAGAAACCCACTTGCCCCACTCCTCAAATGCGAAAGTGCCTCGGGAATACACAGCCTACTTTAACAATCTTAAAGAAAATAACTCCTCTAAACAAGGATCCGGGATAAACCATAAGCATATCAGCCTTAATACCCCTTTCTCGGCCACGGCAGTCGAACTAACGGGCAAACTAAAACTAACGGTGATCTCAATCTACATTCCTCCTACTCAACTATATACCCTGTCTGCCTTGAATAAAATAATTCAACACATACACACCCCCATTTTTCTAATGGGAGACTTCAACGCTTGGAGTACAATATGGGTATCGCAAACAACAAATAAAAGAGGGAAAACCGTGGAACAATTTTTACTACAATCACAATTGGCAATATTGAATAACGGCAATCACACTCATTTTTCCACACACAAGACGTTTACAAATGTAGACCTTTCCCTCGTATCATCCCGACTGTCCCCTAATATAAATTGGGAAATACTGGATAATCTGTATGGAAGTGATCACTTTCCGATAAAAATCTGTATTTCAACCGGCAACAATAAAAAGGGAAAAGTCAAACTCCTACCTAAATTCAAATCTGACCGAGCAAATTGGAACAAATTTCAAACTGTCACCACACAATTCCTTAATCTACATAACACAAAATCCAACATAAATCAAGAAACTGTGGTTATCACAAAAGCTAAACAGCCGCAAATGGCTCCATTCCACAGACAACGAAAAGATATCACAAAACCCCCGTACGAGGGTTGCCTTTTATATTTCGGGATTAGAGAACAAAAACAAATATTGATCATCGAAAATCACTTTATTCTTTTTCAAAATATTCCCCATGAAGATCTATACACTTTTGCATGCGTTTGAACCAATTGTCGAAGCACTTTTGCCACTCTGATTGAGGTATCTCCAACACATGCATTCTGAATATAGCAACCGCTTCTTCAGGTGTCGAAAAACGTTGACCTCTCAGTTTGTTTTATACGTACGGGAATAAAAAGAAGTCATTCGGTGCCAAGTCAGGACTATACGGCGGATGACCCATCAAATCGATGTTTTGGGTGCTCAAAAATGCAGTTGTCGCAGCCGATGTGTGAGAGCTCGCATTGTCGTGCTGAAGAGTGATCCGTCTTCGGCGGTTGGTTTTCCTGATTTCTTGGAAGACAACTGGCAAACAAATGGTTGTGTACCACTCAGAATTGACTGTTCTGCGTTGCACTAGTGGTACGGTTGCGACATGTCCAGTTTTTCCGAAAAAACAGGCGACCATTTGCTTGGAAGTGCTTCGTGCGCGAACAACTTTTGTTGGATTTGGCTCATCCTGAAACACCCAGACAGTCGACTGCTGTTTACTTTCGGGCTCATACGCGTAAATCCACGATTCATCACCTGTCACGATGTCATAGACATGTTTCGAAGCACCGCGACCGTATTTTTTGAGCATTTCTTTCGACCAATTGACACGAGCCTTTTTTTGGGCGATTGACAAATTGTGTGGGATCCAACGCGAACAAATTTTTTTGACAGTCAAATGTTTATGCAATATTGAATGTATGCTGGTCCCACTAACGCCTAAGGTTGTCTCAATCTCACGATAGGTCACATGACGATCTTCCAATATCAGTTCGCGCACAGCATCAATGGTTTTCGGAACAACAACTGATTTTGGACGACCTTCACGAAATTCATCTTGGAGTGAACTACGACCACGATTGAATTCACCATACCATCGATAAACACTGGTCCTTGATGGAGCTTCATCGCCAAAAATTGAATTAAGTTCATCCATGCACTGTTGCTGAGTTATCCACGCCGAAAGTTGTAAAAAATAATCGCACGAAGATGTTGACGATTTAATTCCAATTTTGGGCCGAGATGAATCTTTTAAGTTACTGTAAACAACACAAATAGCGCTCGTATGGCAAAAGGTTCTGAGTGCGTATAACCTCAAAAATGTCCAACTTTACGACAGAGCTGTCAATTGCCGGATTGCAACACTAGGGTTGCCAAATCCCGAAACATAAGAGGCAACCCTCGTAGCAATAAATCCTAATAGACAACCCGTCACCTACCCGACAACATCACCCGTGCAACAAATCCAATGCCTTCTCCGCCTGCGCCTTGGACATACACTTATTACCAACCAGTATCTCATCAATAAAACCAACCCACCCGCATGTCACATCTGCAGATCTAACTCCACATTGTCATCCAAACACATCCTCTTGGAATGCGAAGGCATAAAAGCCCTCGCTCACCGACATCTTCAAGACGACATCAAAAACATCATCTCCAACCCAACCGCAACCAACATAACCAAGCACTACCACCTACTAACCCTAGTCAAGGTACAAAAAGTAATTTAACAAAAAAAAGCCATGTACACATATATATTTAATGTCAAACTAGCCGAAAGCCTTAGTTGCTAGCGCTATTAGATTTAAGTTATCATGTAATTTACTTACATTGTAATAAATAAATAAATAAAAAAAATAATTGCAGAGGTGTCAAAATATAATTCTGAAAATGTTGCCCAATTTGCCATGGCATTATTCGACACATGAACTTCATGAAAATGCCAACGTTAGACTAGTAGAATTCCTTATTGACAAAATCAATCGAAACTTTTTCGGAAATTGTTCTTTTTCTGACAATGTCCTCCCCTCTTGTTTTATCCTAAATTACTACTTATGTATGGTATTCTGTTTATGAAAAATCTATCGGGGTCATTATTACATTAAAATAACCAGAAACATGTGCAATATTAGTCTTAAGATTCAATTAAAGGTTTTTTCTTGTAGTATTCCCTTAACTATTTATTATTTTTTGAAATAGTACTATCTTTATTATATAAATGTAAGATTATAGTTGTAAAGGAATTGCTGTCTTAAATCACTAAAATACTAGTTGTAAAATCTTAAATTGTAAATGTATTACCTGCTTTAATAAAAATTGAATTGAAATTGAATTCGGTATAGAAAAATTATACGAAAGTGCGGAAAATTTCTTGCACTCGTTGATATTATTAATGGAACGCATGATCTTTTCAATGTAGTTTTGACACATATTGAAAAAAGACTCAATTTCCAATTGATCTCGTAGCTTAACAAAGACATCAAGAATAATCTAAAACACTTTCTATTTGAAATGATACTTACATCCTTTTTCCTTGCCGTTTGTTGATTTATAAATTAAAGCACCCCACTCAAAATATTATGAAACCAGGGATTGACTTCAATTAATTTATATGACGATCATTAATTAATTAACCTTTATTGGGTGAACTTCACTGAACTTGAGATCTCAAAACCGGCTTTATCTTTCCTTTACTTTTTAATCACCATAGATAAATAATTTTTATTTTAAACTAATCACAATAATTGAAACCACAAAAAGTTGGCGAATGGTTTTTAAGTTTGGTAAAAGAACTCTAAAAAAATCGGCGACACTTTACTTGACCACACCACGAAAAGATACTTTCCCAGCACTTTATCGCCAACTTAGCATCCGATAATCTGGTACAACATCGAAGAACTCGCTCAAAAGCACGGTAACGACTACGACTTCCCCCAAAGTAAATACATTTTGATTCGCTGGATACTCCCCACTAGCCAATGGACCGAAGGCACGACCAATTGAAATCAATTAAGTGTCTTTAACGAATCTTTTAACCTCTCTTGGCTCCCGTTACCAGCGAACTATGGACAAGAGCATTGAAAACCGCGAAACTATCGTGTGCCCACACTGCTTAGCCCCAGTACTGTTCCGCCGATCATTCCTTCCGCTCGGCACTCAGAATGATATTGAAAAGGCTGAACGTGCTACAAGGCACCATTTGTCAGCGTCCAGCATATCTAGGTCTGTATTGTGGCGATCTTGTTGGACGATACACTTGTGACTAGTGCGGCGCCGCTGTATTTTAGGGAAAACTGAATCACCAAGAACAACAACAAAAGAAGATTTAATTAACGTTCTGGGATTTCACTGAGTGGTGTTTACGATAAACCTTCCCCGGCCTATCAGCAGAAGGTTGAATACGGGGGTAGGTAAAGCAATAAAAGAAACCCGAAAGGGAACTCTACTAATAAACATCTAAGGCAAAACATCATTAGTCATTGGCGGATAATCTGCAGATAAGTTAAACAATTAATGCCAATTTGGCAGTTTGTCGACTAAACAACTTGCAGTGCAATTTGCCAAAACCAAACAAAAATTTTACTTTAATCAGATATTTATGCGCTGCAGTTCAATCAACATTTTTCATTACATCTTTTCCCAACGAGAGTTTTTTACTTTAAGTGAAATAATGGAGATGTTGTAAGCCTTTTTGAAATTGTTTTTATGAAAGCATACCTTAAAACACAAAATTGTAGAGTAATTTTGAAAAAACAATGAACTGAGGCCTATTTTTGAACAATTTTTGACGCTTCTCATGCAAAATGCCTGACTCTACGTTGTGAAGACTTCCTCTCAGATACATGATACTAATTTTATCAGTTTTGAGTCCTGGATTAAGAAACACCCATAAAAACACAGCAAGTGTAAAAGTTAATATTCTAAGTAGGGCTAATGGCCTTTTCTGCGAAAATGCTTCTTGCATGTTAATTAAACAGGAGTAGCGTAACTTTTACGGGCAAAGTAAACTCTTCTCAAGCAAGTATATAACATATATACTTAAGTATATAACATATATACATACGTATATAACATATATACTTAAGTATATAACATATATACTTAAGTATATAACTTATATACTTAAGTATACAACATATATACTTAAGTATATATGTAGGTTATAAGGTTCAGTTAAGATAAAGGAAAAAAGATACCCAGTTGGTGAGGCTTGATAGACTCAGCATATAACAACACAACATACAATGGTTTGCGATGGAATGCTATTCTTATTGAGACAAATTTAACTTTGGAAGGGAAAAAATGAGATAAAAATCAAGGGTACTGTGGATAGCCAGTAGAACATCCCGACAACGGAGACTAACATTAAAGCTGATAAATTCGTTATGCTGAAAAACATTAAAAAACAAAGAGAACGACCTTTGGCCTTCTATGCTGAGAATTACATTGATTTCGGTCAGAGCGTACACAACAGAGGAAAGATCATGAGATTGATTTAAAGGTGTCTGGCTTTTGAGTAGCCTTTTTTTCTTTCTAATGATAAAAGGTAATAGTAAACTTATTACAGGAACGCAGAGATGACAAGTTAAAGATGAAAAGATTGTTCGTAAACGGTTCCGCTGAACAGATAAGGTTACTTCAAAATAATAATATTTCCATGCCGTCGGCCACTTTTCAGGGAGACTCATTAAAAAGCTCATGATACTTGATGTAAAGTAAACAATCATTGATTTAAAAAATCCAAAAACTGAAAGTACCTCTAATCTCCCGTTAGATTGAAAACATAACGCTTGTTTTAATTTAACTCTCTTAACAAAATAAGCCAGAAACGGGCGTACATCCTTCAAAACATTTTTCACTAATCCTGGACGGTGGGTAACGAGATTGCGTAGTGCCGACGTCTTTCTATATTCCATTCACTATGGGACAAGAGAGAATCAATAATAGTATACACAATATAGTACACACTAAATACAACAGTACGAGGGTTGCCTCTTATGTTTCGGGATTTGGCAACCCTAGTGTTGCAATCCGGCAATTGACAGCTCTGTCGTAAAGTTGGACATTTTTGAGGTTATACGCACTCAGAACGTTTTGACATACGAGCGCTATTTGTGTTGTTTACAGTAACTTAAACGATTCATCTCGGCCCAAAAATGGAATTAAATCGTCAACATTTTCGTGCGATTATTTTTTACAACTTTCGGCGTGGATTAACTCAGCAACAGTGCATGGATGAACTTAATTCAATTTTTGGCGATGAAGCTCCATCAAGGACCAGTGTTTACCGATGGTATGGTGAATTCAATCGTGGTCGTAGTTCACTCCAAGATGAATTTCGTGAAGGTCGTCCAAAATCAATTGTTGTTCCGAAAACCATTGATGCTGTGCGCGAACTGATATTGGAAGATCGTGAGATTGAGACAACCTTAGGCGTTAGTGGGACCAGCATACATTCAATATTGCATAAACATTTGACTGTCAAAAAAATTTGTTCGCGTTGGATCCCACACAATTTGTCAATCGCCCAAAAAAAGGCTCGTGTCAATTGGTCGAAAGAAATGCTCAAAAAATACGGTCGCGGTGCTTCAAAACACGTCTATGACATCGTGACAGGTGATGAATCGTGGATTTACGCGTATGAGCCCGAAAGTAAACAGCAGTCGACTGTCTGGGTGTTTCAAGATGAGCCAAATCCAACAAAAGTTGTTCGCGCACGAAGCACTTCCAAGCAAATGGTCGCCTGTTTTTTCGGAAAAACTGGACATGTCGCAACCGTACCACTAGAACAACGCAGAACAGTCAATTCTGAGTGGTACACAACCATTTGTTTGCCAGTTGTCTTCCAAAAAATCAGGAAAACCAACCGCCGAAGACGGATCACTCTTCACCACGACAATGCGAGCTCTCACACATCGGCTGCGACAACTGCATTTTTGAGCACCCAAAACATCGATTTGATGGGTCATCCGCCGTATAGTCCTGACTTGGCACCGAATGACTTCTTTTTATTCCCGTACGTAAAAAACAAACTGAGAGGTCAACGTTTTTCGACACCTGAAGAAGCGGTTGCTGCATTCAGAATGCATGTGTTGGAGATACCTCAATCAGAGTGGCAAAAGTGCTTCGACAATTGGTTCAAACGCATGCAAAAGTGTATAGATCTTCATGGGGAATATTTTGAAAAACAATAAAGTGATTTTCGATGATCAATATTTGTTTTTGTTCTCTAATCCCGAAGTATAAAAGGCAACCCTCGTATTTCAAATTAAAAAATTATTGGATTTACTGTCGGAATAAACCTACTGCAAGGGCATAACACCTGTAGTGGTTGCTCTCGCTTCTCTATTGCTGATCCCGGCTTGCATCCTTTCCCGAGGCGGTATTGGTTTTCTGTGTAGGGCCATTTCAATGGAGCGGGAATTTCGCGTTGATTTGTGTATCATTCGTGGCTTGAGATGGAATTTCTCTTCTATGTCTGCCCATGTTTCTAGCCAGAAACCAACTATCCTTACACTTAGCGAAACCCAGGTAATTACTAATACAGATATTTCCGATTTTAATCTACCTGGATATAACTTAGTGCCTTTGTTCTTTCCACATCGTGGTATAGCCACATACATACGAAATGATATTGCTTATCAGCTTCTGCCACAATATGGGCTCTGTTCCAACCCAGAATTGAATTTCTCTTGACTAAAACTACACGTTCGTTAGCATATCATACATTACTGCTTTCTTTACAGAAGCCCAAACTTGGATAGAAATGCTTCCTTTAACGAATTTGATGCTCTGTCTGATTCTATCGATAGGATCTTGACCCTATATCCGCGCACTGAAATGGTTATTGCGGGTGATTTTAATGTCCATAACTCCCAGTGGCTTCGTCACTCCGGAACAACAACACCCGAAGGTCAATATGTCCAGCTTTTTGCTGATTCAAATAGCTTAACTCAACTTGTCAATGAGCCAACACGGGTACCAGATATATATGGTCATTTCGCCAACATACTGGACCTGTTTCTCACCTCCCACCCAAATAAATACACAATTGAAGTTTGTTCGCCTTTCATTCCATCGCTTATAGTCGATGAGAAACCACTCACCACTGCAATAGAGAAGGTGAATCTACTTGCTACCAATTTTGCAGCCAACTCAACGCTGCCTGATATCACATCAGTTTCACTTCAACTTGAGCATAAGCAACACACCATGAGGCAGATTCGCTTCCGAATGCGTACTGTTGCCCGCGCACTCAAAGAGCTAAACGCAAACAAATCCGCTGGTCCAGATGGCATTCCCCCAATCCTCTTGAAGAGATGTTCCTCATGACTCTCTAAACCACTGCGGAAACTCTTCCATTTGTCTTATTCTACTGGCCAAATAGATGGAAGACGGCGAACATTCAGCCAATTCCCAAAAAGAGTGACAAATCATCCCTTTCTTCTTATCGACCCATAGCACTAACTTCTATTCTCTCGAAGGTAATGGAATCACTTATCAACCGTCAACTTTCGAAATATCTGGAAACAAATGACGTCCTCAATGGCCGCCAATATGGCTTTCGTAGCAACAGGTCCACAGGAGATTTGATGGCGAACCTTATCGAAAAGTGGAGCCATTCCATCCACTACTTCGGTGTAAGCAAGGCAGTCGCATTGGATATTTCAAAAGCCTTCGACAGAGTTTGGCATCCAGCTCTTTTGTCAAAATTGCATTCATATGGAGTGGACAATTCCCTGATCCAATGGATAAGAGACTATCTTTCTGGGCGTTCAATCCAAGTGGTTCTTGATGGTGTCAAATCTGTCTCCCATCAAATTAATGCAGGTGTTCCCCAGGGTTCGGTACTCTCACCCACTCTTTTCCTCATCTTTATAAATGATCTCTTGTCAATTACTCACAACCCAATTTACTCGTTTTCTGATGATTGCACGTTGAGTTTCTCATACTCATACGAACACTCCCGTCCAAACTCTTCGAACGTCACTTCCGAACAGCAATTTATGCTTGGTACATTGAATTCAAACCTCAACAAGATATTTCAGTGGGGATTCTCTTATCGAGTAGAATTCAATGCCCTAAAAACTCAGTGCTGCCTCTTGTCGTCAAAGGTGAACCCCAAAGTAAATATACTGTCTATGAACGGCACTTGCATCGACGAACGGAAGGAATTATCAATCCTCGGCACTCGAATTAATTCGACTCTTAACAGGAATGACCGCATATTTGTATCTGCGAAAAGTGCAGCCAAATGTATGGGGTTCCTTAAGAGATGCAAAAGAAAGGGACATTTTCCCGCGATACCCGTCAATCTGTGAATGCGCATCAGTTCACGTTGAAAGTGGACTTCCGGCGCACAAATAAACATAGAGACATTCTTTAGCCGAACCACACGAATGTGGAATGTTCTGCCTGATCATGTTTCCTGGCCGTTGTGAAGTCCATACATTCAACACCGATATACATCGACACCTCCTCTCCTTATCCACTTCCTCTCCACCCGCTTGCACTGTGCTCTGACATTTAAGGGTACTTCAAAAACCCCTTTTGTACGCGCGTTGGTGTAAAAAAAAAAAACGGATCAAATACATGAGCAGAAATGAAAGGCGTATGAACTGAAGATGTACTACCTCAGTTTAATACAAAACCCCTCCTCAATAAATAGACACGGAGTTTTATGTTACGTGGTAGCACTTTGACTGTTCTGTGCACTCTGCTTCCACGCCCGACCATATGATCCGACCTCCTCAAGGTCAAACCTAACATTGTCCTCCCATATCCGTCGCGGGCGCCCTGTCGGTCTCTTTCCCGTTGGTCTACCCTCAAGAATTCTACACACGGTCCTATCGTTGCCCATTCGCGCCACGTGTCCGGCCCATCTTAATCTTCGCGACTTGATTACTCTCACTATTGTAGGTTTGCGGTATAGCTCTTCCAATTCGTGATTATGGAGTTTCCTCCATTGTCCTGCCTCCTCATATTTACCTCCAAAGATACCCCTCAAAACTTTATTCTCGAATATGCGGAATTTGTTTTCTTCCCGTTTTGTGAGAGTCCATGTTTCGCATCCGTATAGAACAATCGGCATGATTATGGTTCTATCGACACGGAGCTTTATGTCACGTGATAGCAATCTGGATTTCAGCAGTTTACTGACTGCGTGCCAACTAGCGTTGCCGGAATGTAGTTTTTTGTTAATTTCCTTCGATATTTCGTTACTGGCCGTCAGCATCGTTCCCAGATATTTAAATTCTTTAACTTTTTCAAATATCTTATCTCTGACGTATATATGTGTTCCCTGAGATCCACCTGCTCTCGCCGTACTCATGTATTTTGTTTTGTCTTCATTTATTTCTAGGCCCACCTCTTATGCCGCTTGCATGATGAAATCACAGTTTTTACTTGCAGTTTCTAGATTATCCTCCAGAACAGTGATGTCATCCGCAAATGCGAGCACTAGTGTGACCCCGTTCAGGGATAATCCGGCCATGTTGTCATCTTGTACCTTTCTGATGACGTACTCGAGGGCAAGGTTAAAAAGACATGGTGAGAGGCCATCCCCCTGTTTTAGTCCGTCCCGGATTTCAAATGGTTCTGAGAGGTGGTTTTCTATCCCAACTCGCCCTTTGTTTACGTTCATACAAATTTGAATGAGGCGGCATATTTTTTCGGGATTCCCAACTCAACTACAATATGGTAGAGTCTTCGCCCTACGACTGAGTCGTAGACTTTTTTGAAGTCAACGAACAGTAGGTGAACCGCCTCTCCGTATTCCCATTTCTTTTCCAACAATTGCCTTTCTGTAAACATTTGGTCACTTGTTGACCGATTGCTGCGAAATCTACACTGTAGTCTTCCAGTATTTCTTCTGCGTACGGTATGATTCTCGAGCGTCTACAACTTCGTTGAAAGAGCGCTCTGGGATCTGAGGCTCGGCTGTATGTACGTCTGGTGCGTTTATTTGTGGTTGATGGGTGCGGACATTGAGCAGGTTTTCAAAGTACTGCTTCCATCTTGTCACGATATTGTTTGTTTCTGTGACCATACAAACGTTTGCGTCTCGCATTATTTTGGCTCTTCCTCGGTAGCCATTTCTAATTGAATTTATGCCGGCATACATGTGTGGGGTTAACTTTTAGTTGTGTGCCGGCACGGGTGCGGGTTCGCTAAAAGCCCACTGAATGCTGCTGCGAACCGTTCACAAAAATGATAAATGAAACACACTGATTGTGTTGGAAATTTATTTTTATTGTTTTCCTTTCGTTGTCTTATAATACATTAATTAACGTCTTAGTGGGCACTTCGACAATGGAATGAGTCTAGTCTTGAATTTAGTTTACTTTTAATGCCATATTTGATTATAATTGTTTAAAAATCTTAATGAATAACTTGGGACTAATAAAATATAAAATGTATCCACAAAACAATTGAATCAAAACTATCTGCTCGTTCTTTTCTTTGATTAAATGTTTGTTAATTTACTTGAATTTGGTATCAAAGCAAAAATTAAGCTACACAGTAATTTACTTCGAAATTGCTGAATTTATTTCTCCAAACGAATAAACTCAACGAATTCTTTCCACTATACTTTAAACGACTTTTGATGCCCGGTTGACACTCGACGATGGTGGTGAAATGCGACCCGACTTCGATGGTGGTTTATTTACGAATCGGGGGTGTGCGGTGGATGAAACTTGACTCCATGATTAACCTCGAGAGACTCGTGGTAGCTCCACTCTCAACTAGGGCTGAGGTTTCTTTCACGAGAGAAACGTGAAGTTTCTCTTTGTTGTGACCAATTGGAGAGGATCTCTCTGGGTTGATCTTAGCTAGTGTGCTATTTCATCCATTGTTTACTTATGCTACGAAGTCATGGGTAAACAAAACTGAACAAAGGGAATAGAACAAAGGGCATCATAGAAGGCGTGCATGCAGCTGTGTAAATAGACTGCAAGCGATTAGGAAAACTGGTGCTTAAAGCAATTTAGATACACAATGGTGATTCTGCATTGGATCTTTGCTGGCGGAAAGGGTCGAATTCTTTGTGTTTATATTTACACGCTGGAGAATTCGGTTTTTGGCGGCTAGGCGCGAGATGCGTAAACTGCTTTTGTCGATTGGACAAAAAGCTGTCGTGGCTGTGGGTAAGACAGGAAAATGTACTGCACGCGTGTGTGGCAGGGTACGCTGGCTGACATGGGGGCCGATAAGGTTTCCTAATTTATGATGATGCTTGTATGTAAAGAATTCTATTCAAGGAATTTTGGATGATGCATTAAATGCAAGAATGTTAGAGAATTCTTTTCAGGGAATTTTGGCTGTGGTGCATTAAGTGCATTAGATGTCCTTGGGAAGGAAATGTTTGCAGGTAACTGCAGGTTGGCAAAGGGTGTTGGGGTTGGAATTGTGGGTGGTTCTTTACGTAGCTTTAAAGAACCCGCACACATACTTCTGATGTTCTTTGCTCTGGCATGTTCTATGATTTTTTGGATCCAAGTCTTCTCCCATTCGCGTTTTTTGTCTCTTTCCGAATTGTCGCGTATCTTTCTCCGATGACTTCATCATATCTTTGTAAGTGGGTCACTCTGCGGCGTTTACGTTAACCGAAGAAAAACTAAATCTATGTAAGATTGCCATTGTTTTGAGGTGTCATTTACTATGTTCATTTCGGCTGACAGGTCTTTAGTTGCCATTCAATCAGCAGAACTGCCGGCGTTGTTTCTTAACTTGTCTTTAATATCTGTGAGATATCGTCATTTTCATTTTCATTTTTAAAACATTTTTTATTTTTCTTTTTATATTCTTAATTTCTAAATTAAAGGCTAGACAAAAAATGCTTAAATTCTAGCTTAATTATCTTATATAATAACTTACTGGTCCTTCGCAGACGCTCTAAGCTAAACATTACTTAACATTTGTATAATTTGCCTTTCGGCGACAGAACTTTGTGGCAGTACTGATAATTAGTTGAAATACAAAGAAAAATTTGAAAAACGTTGTCAATTTTTTTGTTTTTTTTTCTTAAAATTTATGTGAGATATCGTCCTACTGTACCGAAAACACTCTTCATCTGTGTGCGGGACTTACCGCCCATAATCTATCCGCTTATCTACGATTGATCGGCGCACGGGGAGAACTGACGGTATTCCGGATTCGTCCCGATTTAGGCCAATCATATCAGGGTAAAAAAATGCCTCTGGTGGAACACACCCACTGCGGCGAACTCTATCTAATTATCTATTAGATGCGGACCTACATTGAACCATAGTGGGCATCCATAGGTGATCATTGGCCTGATGAGGGTTATGTAGCATATAACTTTAACCCGATACTTAAGTTGGTTACTATGAAATAGTCTTTTTGTCATAGCAAAAGATCTCTTTGCTTGGACCAAAAGTGCCTCCACCTGTTTGTTAAAGTGTAGGCATTGGTCCAGCCAAATGCCCAGGTATTCGACTACATTTATAGTCTCTATTGTCTGTTGGTAAGGCCTGATGATAACGAATTCTCGCCAATTTTTGCTTGTATCTAAAGTAGCTCAATGCAACGGTGTTCTAAACAGGATAGTTTTACATTTCTGGACATTGATTTTGAGTTTCCAGTCGTCGCAGTAGCGCTGAGCTTCTTTGAAGTCCCACTCCAATTGGCTGTTAATGATCTCAATTTTCGTTGCTGATCTGTAAATTATGAAATCGTCTGCATACGCAGTGACTTAATGAAGAGTGGCTATTAAGTCGCTAGCGTATATGCTGAAAAGAATCGGAGTAAGTATCGCTTTCTGTTGCAGGTCATTATTTATTTTAAAAACAACGTTGAATCTCACGTTGCCGCTTTTGACAATAAATTTTCTATCCTTTAACATGCTATAAAATATATCTCGCTTCTAAATCTATGGGCTCTTGCGCTGCAATTTCTGTGGCCGCTGTGATGTACACCGTTCTGTAGGCCCTGCAGATTCTCTGGTTTCCCCTTCTTTGGAAGGATTCCATAAACTTAGTGTATGACCTGTATGGGGTTGCTCTCGCCTATATGGAAGCTGCATATAGATTTATTGATCTGCTCCCAGAAATTAAGAGGCATTCTAGCCGATCTTTTCGGCCGGACATGTCGTGCTTGAAACTCTTGCGGTGATCCAGTATAACAGTATAGTGCTCCAAGACGTCCTACCATTTCCCTTCCACATACACATGTACCCACCTATAAAAATCCCATCCAAAAATTCCATCCATATCCTCAAATCAACATTGAATTCAATTTCAAGCAATTCAAACGAAACGTTCAATTCTCGAACATTGAATTCAATTCCTTAAAATTCAAAAATCATAATACATATCTTCACATGTATGGTATGTCCAATTAACACTTTTTAAAACCTGGAATCCTAAACCTAAAATGAAGACGTGTCTAAAGAAAAAATGTCTATTTGATCCGCCAACACACAATTCAGGCAATCTAAACATCTCCACATCCCAGATGTTTTATGACTTGCAAACAGACCAATATTCCCAGATTCGAATTTTACACCCAATTCCCACAGATCTTGTGTTACCCATCTGAAGTGCACGCAAACTTTTGTTTGCATTAGCCAGATAGATAACACAAACAAAACCCCACAAAGGATCGGTGATATGTGGCGATGCGTCCGGATTTCGAAAAGAAGAAAGAAGAAAAGATACAGACAGGAGTCAGAATCGAGAGTCAAGGACCGAGGAGTTAAGCGGATACTCAGTCCGTAGTAGCTGGTCGAGAAAATGCTTGTAGAAATAAATATAGAATAAAATTTAGAAGTTGTGTTTTAATTACGACTACGGCTCAACAACAAGTTTTTCCGTCGCTGCATTGTTTTTTTCGCATCGCGAGTTGGTTGTTTCCCCCTAGCTAGCAAGTTTGATTGTCATAAATAGTGTTTTCTTTCCGTATGTGTATGGACACTTGCGTACTTAGTGAATCGATACAATCGTGCGGCGAAACTTTCGATATTGCGTGGAAGGACAAAATATATTGAGTTCGACACATCCATAAAGGACAGCAACGGTACCCCACTCTTCCTGGAAAACCGGAAGCACGGTGGTGCACCAAGGAAACATTATAACAGTTTTAATATATAAAAAAACACTTGTCGGTTTCCTATCGACTGAGCCAGTTTTAAGATTATATTAAAAAACACTTGTCGGTATCTTGCCGACTGTGCCAGCCTTAAGTTTTATTTTGAAATAAAAAACTTCCATTTTCGCAACCCCGCGATCCCTTGTGGGGTGTTCTTTATTCGACATTTATCTTTAGAAGGTTCCTAAATACTCTATTTACAGTTTATTGTTTACAATTTACGTGGGGAACCTAACTTGCTCACTCAGCAAACCCTTAATTCTTCTGACAATAGGTATGCCTTGTCTAAATTTAGGAACAAAATGACCTACGAGAATGTCCGCCTCCATCGTTCATATCTCCTTGACAAATCTGACTCTGTCTGTTATGAAGGTAAAACGAAAACCAGCGTAACGGCCTCCATCCAGCAGGAAGGTCTACCCACCGACTTTCATACCCTTCGCAGCCTGTTCGTCAAGTGCCATAAAAATCTCAATATACTCCCTAATAAAGTGCTTAAAGATCTCTCGGCATTTCGCTATTATGTCGACAACAAAATGACCTATCCCAATAATGACAAGCACTTTTGACCCTAATCAGTCGCCCTCTCGTCCCCCGTATCATCTCAATACCCTCAATATGCTAAACTATCAGAATGTTAGAGGTCTCCGCTCCAAAACACATTCGACACTGGAAAAGGCACATTCCCTCCTTTTCGACATATACTCTCTGACTGAAACCAACCTTATCCCCAGTATTAACAGTCTTGCACTATTTCCTCCCTCCTTCAATGTTTTTCCCGATGACAACGCTCATCGAGATGGTCACAATTTCCCATGCCGTGGAGTGCTGCTTGCCACTCTTAATAGACTCGCTTCGTCTCTAATTGCCATCTCTTCTTCTCCGGATCTTGACTTCGTTGCAATAAAAATCGACAAGCGCCCTAAGTCTCTTTTCATTATCTGTTTCTATATACCTCCTTCACGACCCGCCGTGTCATACGAACTCGCAATAGAAGCGGTAGATAACCTAACCCAGTTGAGCACCTCCCTAGACGATATCGTCATTCTTGATTTTAACCTCCCCCATCTCCAGTGGACAGTGGCTGACGAACTAGCCTTCTACGTCTCAAACTCTACTAGTTCCAAGGAACGTATTTTTATAAACGGTCTCACCGACTCATGCCTCCATCAAATAAGCTATGTTTCAAATCATATGGGGAGACAACTGGACCTCGTGTTCACAACGGACCCACACAAGTCCTCAGTCGCCCCTAGTCCACACGCCTTCTCTACCATTGATAATTAGCTGCTCTTATCCCTATATCTTGATCATGAAACCCAGCCCTCTCTACCTCACCACAGCTTTTCCTACAACTTCCACAAAGCTAACTTCCGCCTTCTAAATGAGCATCTTAGCAAAACAGCGTTTCGCTTTGATCATCTGGGGGTAGAAGACTGCTACTCTCTATAAGGAGATCTACTATGCCATCGCCCTATATAACCCCTATTCTCGTCACAGGTCATCGGTTTCATTGCCGCTATGGTACAACCGCACACTCTGCACTCTTCGGAACAAGAGAAATAACTTGTGGACCATTTTCCTCAAAACGCGTTCCATCCAAAACTACTCCAACTATCTCGGTTCCTTTTATAACATTTCCGACCTCTACAATTCCTTCTACTCCAACTACCTAACAAAAACACAATCCAACTTGATCAATGACCCCAAATCTTTCTTCCACTTTATAAATTACAAACGTAAACCCGACGCCTATCCTAACTCCCTTTTATATGGCGCGACTACTTCAACCGACCCTCTAACTATTGCCAATCTATTCGGTTCGTTTTTCAATATTTCCTTCACAGACATCTCCTTCGAGCCCAATCCGTCTTAGTTCAAAGACTTGCCCGAATTCTCCCTCGGCCCCTTCACCCCTCATATTATTCAGCATCACGTAGTTGAGGAGAAATTAAATTTACTCAAAGACGAGTTCAGCCCAGGATGGACTCTCAGCTGTTTTTTTAAAGAAATGTTCCTCTTCTCTTTCTCTCCTGATATCAAAGACATTCAATCTATCCCTCTCACAAGGTATCTTCCCTAGTATCTGGAAATCCTCATATGTCCCCCCATACATAAAAATGGACCTAAAAACGATAATCTAATCTCTAATCCCTAAACTGTTCGAAGGGATTCTCTACAAGGCGTTATCTTTCCATTGTAAATCCATCGTCTCATCCAACCAGCATGGTTTCCTTTCGGGTAGGTCGACCACAACCAATCTGATCGAGTTCTCATCCCATACTCTCCGTGCCTTAGAGAATGGCAACGAAGTCGATGTAAATTTGACAAAATCTCCCATAATCTCATCCTTTTTAAGCTGTCCTCCCTAGGTTTCGAACCCCTACTGATCAAATGGTTATCTTCTTATCTGAAAGATCGATCCTACCGTGTCAAATTCAGATCCTCCCTTTCCAATCCTTTTCTTCCCACGTCAGGGGTTCCGCAAGGCAGTCATCTAGGTCCCCTCCTATTTATCCTTACCATCAATGACGTTGACTCCATTATTAAATACCCATCCATCTCCCTCTATGCGGACGACGACAAACTCTACAAAACGATCATTTCTTCTCTCGGCTCCTCACTTCTCCAAACGGATCTCGACAGCTTCTCAAGTTGGTGCCGTAATAACTGCCTTGAACTCAACGTTGTCAAATGTCACTCCATCACCTTCTCCCGCAAACGTCCCCCTGCCCCCCCACGCTCCTACTTCCTACTAAACCAGCGGATACCATCCGTACCCTCGATACGCGACCTCGGGATCTTATTTGACAGGGAGCTTAGCTTCATCCCGCATATTGATGATATTATTCTTAAAGCCAACTCTGTCCTTGGGTTTGTGAAACGGTGGTCTAAAGAATTCTCGAATCCTTTCGTTTCCCGTTCTCTCTACATAGCCTTCGTCCGCCCCCTTCTTGAATAGGCCAGTCAGGTCTGGTCTCCACACTACTCGTCCCATGTACGCAGAATCGAGAGCGTGCAACGTCGTTTTCTGCGCTTTGCCCCCCACGGACTGAACTGGACAAATCCACTGATTCTCCCCTCATACACAAGCCGGCTCCATCTGATCAACTTCAACACACTTGAGGAGCGCAGAACTCATGCCGATATCCTTTTCATCCACCGTCTCCTTTCAGGCACAATCAACTGCCCAAGCCTGCTGTCCATCATTCCACTAACCCCCGTAAACTGCGAAACCCTCATCTCATCTATCAGCCCATCCACCACACTTCGTATGGCTCTAATGAACCCATTTCACGAATGCTGCGGCGGGCAAACTCCTACCCTACCTCCTTCGATTTCAACTTTACCTCTACTGCTCTCAAACGTCATCTCCTATCTTCCCCCTCCTGACCGCGCCCGCTCCCGTCTACACTCTTACATCCTGTACTAAGCGGAGTGAATGAATAAGTGATAATTGATGAACAAACCCAGTAACCAACCCGCCAAACAAAAAAAGAAAATGGAAGAATAAGGAAACGAGTGAAAACGCGAAACATAATTCGAGCACCAGATGCCGGCAGGCGAACAAACCCACGGATCGCTGGAAGCACGCTGGTGATCGGCAAAATGCTGATCTTGCACCTCCAGCATCTTCGCATGTGCGCTACAACGCTCCATGGGAATCGATGAACTCGAGTCATGTAGCACCATGCTACAGTTTTATACGAAAAATATATTGTATTTATCAAAATGTATTGTTTAAAGTATTATTAATTTATGTTTTGAACTATACGATACTTCGTGGGGAGGTTTGATATCATAACTTATAACCCCTACATGGTGAGCCTGAGTTCGATTATGTATCCGCCGATCCCTAAGGTAATTTGTTCTACTTTTTGCGGCTGGACATCAATACCACCTGTGTTTTATTCTCTGCTAGTTCTTGTTCAGCATTTGCGAGCCAATCTCCCATCGTGTCGCGGTGTGGTTGGAGTTCTCCTTGGGATCTTGGAGGTTCTGTGCTTTTATGGAGATTCCTAAATCGTCCGCGTAACATATAATATCTACTCCTGGTGGTTTATTTATATTTAGTGCCCAATCATACATCATATTCCATAGAAGAGGTCCGAGGACTGAGCCTTACGGTACTCCTCTCTTTAAGCGGTGTTTTCTTCGGTCACATTTTGCTTTAGACAATAGAACCCTATCTGTGAAGTATGAGACTGCGGTTTTCAGGCGGTAAGCTGGTACTTCCAATTGATGCAGCCAATTCATTATGTGTTTCCAATTGGCTAAGTTAAGTTCGTTCTTAACATCCAGAGCAATGGATGGGCAATACTGCTTCGTGCCGCCACGCCATCTAGATCCCTCAGCCCTTCATCGGCGATTCTACGCACTTTGGGGATTGGATCCGCAGTACTCCTGGCTTGGTTACAGAAATATATCGCAGAGATTCGTAGAACTGCTATGATTATCCGACACCCGCATAAAGCTTCTCCATTAGTTAGTACAATTGCGGCTAAACTTTGGAGTTCTCACATTAAAGTCACCAAGAGCAACAATTTCAGTTTCGGAAGTTGGGTGGTTAATGTATATCCAGTCGAGTGTGTGAGTGATGTTTGAAAACTGTCTCTGGCCGATTGAGTGTCATTTGGGGAGCGGTAGCGAGAATAAAGAAATTTTACAGAGCCTTTTAACCCGACTTTCATTCAAAAGACATACAAATTGTTTTTTTTTTCTGGTGTTGATAGCATTGTCCGATGGAAGTGTGTCCTAATGAAGACTGTTTTCGCCACCTTTCAAAGGAACTTTGTCATGATGAACTAGATGGTAGACGTGATACGTTTTCTACAATATATTTCGTGAATGATTGTCTCTTACGCGCTGCATATACTCGTAGAGGATCACCATTGAACAAGTAGAATTCTAGAAAGCTTATGTAGATTTCACGAACCCGAGCAGAAAATTTCATTCTTAATAATAATCAATAGAAAATTTGTACCTTCATTTTCTATCTCGTTATCTCGCTGTATTTGATTGTTTTATTTTTAGTAGAACTTCATAGCAAAGTTAATGCAAACACATCAGTTCGAAATGTTGAATTTTCTGAAAAAAATTGAGAAAATAATAACCTTGCGACATGGTCATGTAGTCATGATGTTGTAGATTCGTTATGAGGCAACTCGTAATAAAAAAATACGAAGATTAAGTGTCGTTGATAGATGCACATTATCGTTTAATAGTTGAAGAGGTGAACGGGTGAACTTCATGTGAAAGATCAGAATCAGATTGCGCAACCGGTTCAGGACTTGATAACATATCAGCAAAGTCTGTCATGCAATCACGACATTCTACGAGATCAAACTATGAATTATATTATAGCTATTAACAACAATTTTTATAAAAAATATTATAATAAATGTGGTAAATTGCTGCAGACAATAAGAAAGCTTATGGGCGCTAAGGCAATAATTTATACGAGTTCAAAACAATTGTGCATTCAGTGTTTTGGTTTATTTAAGGGGTAATATCATTATTTAAGGGGTGTTCACTAAGTTTCACATGATTTTCTGAGACGTACCACGAAGGATACGAAAGAGATAGAGATTTGAGGTTTTGTGCATAAGTAAGGACTCGTCCTTAACTATTATACAAAAAAAAACATGTTTCATTTCAATTCTACGACCCACATCATAATCGACTTGGATACTTTAAGGAGTGTTTCATCATCGGCACTACAACCGGGATTCGGTCTTCGCTTTATTTAAACAAATCTCTCCACCGGTCCGTATTTCGAACCTATGTCATCCAGTTTGGCACTCCCGGGCTCTGGGCGTCCTGGTCTACATCATCCCTCCATCACAGATAAGGACTGGCGCGCTGTCTCCGTCCATACATCCTGCTGCAAAGGAATTTCCGGGCAAGCTCCTCTTCGCTCATTCGAGCTAGGTGCCCCGCCCACCGGAGTCTACTGAGCTTGCTTTTTCTTACAACATTAACTTCAAGGTAGATCGCCTTCAACTCATGGTTGTAGCATCTCCGGAATCATCCTCCCTCACATACGGGCCCAACAATTCTCCTTAAGAACTTCCCCTCGAACGCGTCTAAGCGTTCAGGGTGCTCGGATCCATACACGAGTACTGGTAAAACCATGGTCTCGTACAGTAGTAGCTGGATGTTCTGGATAAATTTCGGGATTTAAAGAGTCTTGACAGACCATAGTAGGCTTTGTTAGATTTGATCAGCCGTTCGCGTATTTCTTCTTCCATATTGTTATCGGCTGATACTATTGACCCAAGGTAATTAAAGGATTGTACTACTTCAAATTCGTGCTCCACTACCTAGATAATTTGACCAACATTAGGTCTTCTCTTCGCAGAGGTTAGTTTTTCCCTCATTAATGTGCTGTCCCAGTTTTTGTGCCGCCTGCTCGATATGAAGTTCTGTACTGCCGAATCGAATTTACCGATGATGTCGATGTCATCTGCGTAGGCAAGTATCTGGCTAGACTTGGTGACAATAGTCCCTCTAGTTGTAACGCCAGAATCACGGATTACTTTCTCCAACGCCAGGTTGAAGACGAGGTAGCCCATTAAAGATGTTTATTGGTTTGGACAGCAATCACACTATTTTTACTTGACTAGTTACGTTGGTTATGGCGCTAATAACCTTGCCCGTAAATATAAATTATTATGGAAAATTTAACAAGTCTCGAGATTTGCTACATAAGCCCAATACTGGATCCCGGTTGTAATGCCGATGATGATGAGTTACGTTGGTCATGACCAACCTACAAACTCGTATCAATTTGTCAGGAATGCCGAACTCTCTCATGGCATTATCCTTATTATGGACAATTTAACAAGTCTCGGATATGGACCGGATACCGGTGGAGAGACTTGCTAAATAAGACCAAGACCGGATCCCGGTTGTAGTGTCGATGATGATGAGGCGGTCTTAAAGTCTATAAATAGATGATATAATGGAATCTTAAATTCCAGACACTTTTCCATCGCCTGCCTAAGGGTGAATATCTGATCAATGGCTGATTTGTCGGGGATGAAGCCACACTCATATCGACCAATGATGACTTAAGTGTATGGGGCTACCCGGTCTTGTAGGAAAGAGGAGAGTATCTTATAGGCGGTACTCAACATTGTCATACCCCTACAGTTGCTGCACAATGTCATATCTCCTTTATGTATGGGGAACATTATTACACGACGCCAATCTTCCGGCATCTCCTCTTGCTCCCATACGTGCACCACGATCTCATGAAATGTGCGATGTATAGCAGGCCCCGTTGCTGTAATCGTTAGAGTCAATTTGAAAGGAGATAAACAGAACCGTATAGCGCGAGGAGATTTTAGTTGTTTCTTTGACAGTTTATTCCTCAAAAAGAGTAAAGTAACCTTAACTTTAGTGGCGGTTTTTCTCAAAATTGTATTCGGAAATTTAACTCGTTAAGTTACTGTTCTAAAAACGTAAAAAGACACAGTTTGGAATTGTTTTTTACAACTTGTAAAAAGTAAGGTGAAGTTATTCCTCAATCAATAAAGTGAATTCAAAAATAATTTTAATGTTTTCTTTTCTGCTGGTTCTGACACCAAACAGACGTCCTGAAGGCAGTAAGGTTGCATCGGCTGTGAGGGTTGGTAGATACCACGGAGACGGCGGTTCCTTACCCTGGGACACTCTCTCTTCGCTAGTGGAGGTGGTTCTGGATCTATAA